>JANHMN010000019.1:32970769-32989130 GCA_030674055.1 Rhabdomys pumilio
GTGTGTGTGTGTGTGTGTGTGTGTGTGTGTGTGTGTGTGTGTGTGTGACTTTGCTCGGCCTCTATCATGAAGGTAGCATTTGTCTTTATTTTCAAACCCCTACACCCATCTCTTCTTCTCAAGTTTAAAAGCTCAAACAGTTCAGCTTGATTCTTTGGTGTTTTTCAGGAAGATTAAAACATACTGATTTCAGCTGAAACTGAGAATCCTCACACAATTCACACAGGAGGAAGACGACGTACAGAGAGTGTGTGATTAGCTAAGTGGCGGTGGAGAATCAGCTTTGAGAGGAGAAACTTTAAGGAGTTAAACAACAGCAGCCCGTGGTTCCTGATTCTGGCCCCGGGTTGGAACTACAGTGACTCTGAAGAAGCGTATGCTTTTAAAAATGTTTGTGACCCTGTAGGAAAAAATTATTCAAAATCCTAGCCCCCGGGGCATCTACTCCACTTTTGGTTGTTGAGTTCTGGATAAAAACCACACACAGCCTTTATATTTTTAATAAGCTTTATCAAGTGCAATAGCTGGGCAGCTGCCTCCCCGCCATGCTGATAGAATGTATTTCCCTATCGATAACCCTGAGTTATTCCTTGCTATTCCCTATGTTCCATCTAGGTTGCTCTTAACTCCCATTGGGAAGCCTCAGGGCCATGTTTTTATGGCTCAGCTAACCCATGATGGCTTTTCCCTTCTCCTCTCCTGCATTCTTCTTTCATTCCATGGCAGCTTCTTCCTCCTGTCTCTCCGCATGGTCCTCTCTTTCCAAGCACCTGAAACCTCAACCCCACCTATGTCTCTTCTGGCCAACTATTGGCTGTTGCCATCTTTATTCACCAATCACAATTAGCTGAGGACAGGGTCACTCAGTGTCTTATGTGTGGACTCTCCTGTCTCTGGGACACCGACAGTCTTGGGGGCCCCAAATTAGCATTAGAAGACAAGCAGTTTTAGGCCAACCCACTGTAATGCTTAGTTTTTGTCAACTTGACACAACCTACATGTGTGTGGGAAGAAGCAATCTCAGTTGAGAAAATGCCACCATCAGACTGGCCATCGATTAGGGCACCTTCCTAACTGCTGAATGATGTGAGAGGGACTAACCCACTGTGGGCAATACCACACCTGAGCAGATGGTCGTAAGTTCTATCAGAAAGTGAGCTGAGCATGCGTCTGAGAGCAAGCACCATGTCACTATGGCCTCTGCTCTATTTCCTGCCTCCAGGTTTCTGCCATGGTTTTCTTCAGTTGACAGACTATGATGAAGAAGTAAAGAAGGAATAAAGCCTTTCCCCCTCAAGTTGGCAAGCCCAGAAGCAAACTAGAATACCTGCCCTTTCCTTTTCCTTTTCCCTTTCTCTCCCTCCCTCCACCCCTTCCTCTTCTCCTCTTCTCCCTCTTCCTTCTTCATACAGTCTTGCTATATAACTCAAATTAGTCTCAAGCTCATGATTCTCCTGGCTCATCTTCCACATACTGAGATTAAAGGCATGCTTTGCCATGCCCAGTGGGTCATCCATGTCTCATGGCAAACGTTTGGAAAGCTGGGGCATGGAGCAAATTATTTCTTTTTGATATTTAGAAGAAATCAATAAGGTTTTTGTGTTGTTTGTTCTGTTTGATTCAAAAATCAATAACACTGAAGCGTGGCAGAGTAGAGCCATTCGGGGATGTCCCCGGCAATAAAAGACTTCTATACATAAGACTAAAAGTTCTCGTCTTTAATGTATCCCCTAAATAGGTCAAAGATTGTTTTTCAAAGCTATATAGCTAAAATAGACTTATGACTTTCAAATCCCAGTCAGGCATACTTAATATGCAAAGGTTAATCAGTGAATAATCCTGGCAATCATGTTTGTTCAGAAAACATCCATAATAGTCAATTTCAGTTATTTCCCATCAAAACAAGGCCTCAGGAAGTTCTCCCCAACGTAATTCTCATTTAGCACACACTGCCGGTTTTTCTGTTGCAGATTAAGAACACAGGCTGTACTCAAAAGATTAGTAATTCTCAGCCTTAATTCTAGCTCAGATCCTGAATATAATTAATTCCTTCAGCATTCATACTCTCCTTCTTACATTTAGAAATGTTGAACCAAGCCCCGTTTTTGTGGAAACTAGAATAAATAATTAAAGGCTTTTACAAAAAGTAATTAAGAGTCAATTGGCAAAATTGAACATATTAGTGTATGGCGTTTTGTGCTATTTGTAAACAGCTCTTCATTCCGATTTAAAATTCCCTTTAAGATCCTTTAGAGATTAAGATTAAGAAGATTTCTTTTGGAAGACTTATTTATTATCAGTCTTCTTAAATTCAGGAACCAAATTATTCCACCCGTCCCTTTCTGCATTCCCCTCCCATTCTATATTTACATATATTTACATATATTTGTGGAAGTAGGACTTCCTTAAATGAGATCCTAGAGTCTCAAAATGCCTTGTGGTGTAACTGTGGGTGATGAGTATACAGAGTTGCTCTTGAAGAGTCATTTAGATCACTGAAGATACTGGAAATATTTGTAGTGAATGTCTTAGGGTTTTACTGCTGTGAGCAGATACCATGACCAAGCCAAGTCTTATAAGGACATTTAATTGGGGCTGGCTTACAGGTTCAGAGGTTTAGTCCATTATCATCAAGGTGGGAACATGGCAGCATCCAGGCAGTCATGGCACAGGAGGAGCTGAGAGTTCTACATCTTCATACGAAGACTGTTAGCAGAAGACTGGCTTCCAGGCAGCTAAGATGAGGGTCTTAAAGCCCACACCCACAATGACACACCTATTTCAACAGGACCACACCTTCTTTTTTTTCTTTTCTTTTTTTTTCAGATCTTTTACTGGTCTTTTTTCTTTTCTTTTTTTTTCTGTATTTTTTTTTTAATTATCAAATCATAATTTTTACTTTTTAACACAAGGGTTATAAACACAAAAATACAAGATGTGGGGAAGGGGATGACACAGGAGCATGGGTGTTCAGGGGCAGTACAGATATCTTTTAGAACAGAGTATTGGCTGGGTGAAGATTCAGGGGTCAGGTCACTGTGACTCTGCCTATGATTCACTTGTCCTTATCTAATTTGGTACTATCTGCCAAGGCTGCCTATTTATAAGGTCTATGAGTACTCAGGCTGGTAAATTTCCACAAAAGCTGCCTGTTTACAATAGCTTATAGCCATCTGTTTCAGTGTTTTTCCACAGAGACCCAAGACTTTGTGTTAGCAGACATGTATGCCAGGCCTATTGCTGATTTTAGGCTTATGGCTGATTTTAGACCTTCAGTGTATAAGCAGGGCTGCCCCTGACATCTAGCTCCCTTCTCTAAGTATAGAAGGGGAGCCACACCTAATAGTGCCATTCCTTGGGCCAAATATACACAAAGTATATATACATCATAGTGAAGAGACCTATTTACTTCTTAGATCCAGTTTTTACCCAATCCCAGGACTCCTCTCAAATGATATTCTTTGCAATCCTTCTGTCTCTATCTTCTTGCATTGACTTGTATCTGCTACCACAAAACTTAGGTAAATGCTATTTTCCTATCAGACCCATACTGGATCTCAATTTTGTGTATTAGACTCCCTTCCCCCGGCCTCATGTGCGTCAGAATATTGACATTTTTAGTTAAAGGGCCCCAGGTGATTCATGTTCCACCAATGTACTGGGCAGAGGCTGGGTTTCGCTCATCATTACTATTTATGTGAAAAACAGTAATGGCACTAAGATACAGGAAGGATGAATGACTACGTAACAAACGGGAACTGTCTTAGGAAAACATTTTTTCCAAGCAATCAAAGCACAAGGAGTAACAGTCAATGTTTTCATTTCATGATGGACTTAATCACGCAGTGGATTCGCTCTGGATTAAGCTACTCAGATGTCAGCATTATACCCGGAGGCAGAACATGATCCTCGAGGTTCTCAGGGACTGAATGTTGCTCTCGGAGATGACCTTGGGTATTTTCTGTGGCCATCTTTGATCCAGTGTCTTGAAAGGCTTCTGAACTGTTGATATTCATGGGATGAACCCCACAAATCCCCCAGCCAAGGACCCACAGAAATCACACTTTCTCTCTGAATCTATCCCTTGTCAACATCTCTCATATTATACCAAGCTTAGCAGAGTTATCACTACCTTTATATTTTCATCAATATAAAAAAAAAAAATGGACCTTGTCACATCTTAGATCCCTAATGTGTAAAATGAATATGTTGTCTTACGCTCTTGTCTCACAGAATTGAGAGGACTAAGGGGACAGTGGCGGTAAAGTATGTGGCACCAGGCTTCGCATGTAGTAAAAACACCAAATAACATCAAAAAAGTACCCATCGGTGTGTAGTCTTTCGATAGTTGCGATGTTCTTATCTTGTTTGCTGGGTTTCATACCTTAATTCTTGTAGTATGAAGTCACTGAGAACAGAGCATATTGTTCTCCGTGTAGAGATGTATTCTACACTGATACGTTGGTACACTGTGTATTCGGCAATGGGATTGGCTTCTGAGATGAGCTCCTGCTGGTGGCCTGAATCTTCAAGGCCCTACAGGAGCTATGCAAATACAATCTGGTTTTTGTGGAGTTTCATTCTCAGGAGAGCTCTTAAGGTCATGCTATGCTTCTACATTGATGCTCAACAATGATATTCGTGCATTGAATGTTTTATATTACATATCGTTGCTTCTAAAACACCATCTATTTTTTTTACCAAATACAGCTCATGAGCATGAAACACGTTTGGTCTAGGATTGCCTTCTAATCTTATATGCCTCTCGACGGCTAGAATCGACACGTGCATTTATCAGGTTTTTAAACTGACGCGGACTGGAAACAGTGATTCTCGGCTAGTGTCCGAATCTCCCCCCATGCCAAGAGAAATGTGCTCACCAATAGCGACTTGGACTTTGGCTGTGCAAAATATGTGGCCCTGAGGGCCTGGATTGCCTGAGTTGGCTCAGGAAGTTTGCCAGATAATTAGCATCTGAGAAGAGACTATTCAGCTTCTGAATATCCCAGGCTCCTCTCAGACCAGCCATGTTTCTCTCTCCACCCAATTTCACAGAAGTAGTTGTCTTAACAGAGAGCAGGGAGCAATGTTAAGTTATAGGAATGTTCAGACTCTACAGTTGTATTCCCCCCTCCCCCAGACCAACCATCTTAGAATCTCTGGACATGGAGTCAGACATCAGTATATTGAGACCTGTCCTCTCAAGTTGAATGTAATTTGCAGGCCATTTATTTTTCTGTTTGTGTGTGAGTGTACATTTAGATATCCATGAGTGCATTGGATCCTTTGGAGATGGAGTCATAGGTGGAGGTGCCTTGTGTGGGTGCGGGGAACCTAACACTAGTCTTCTGGAAGAGCAGGGAGCTCATTTAACTGCCAGCCTCTCTCTCTAGTCCCTTACAGCTTTTCTGGAGAGCTTTTCAGCTGGTTGTTAGAGAAGATTTCCACTTAAAGAGAGACAAGAAGCCAAATGGCTTTAAGGTGTGCTGTTTGAATGGATCAGAACCCAGACACCGGTTGACATTTCCAAATGTGACATGAGAAGTCACGATGGCTAGAACGTCCTGGGGTTGCCAGGCGGAAGAGTGTCTGTAGACTGAAAGATAAGACGGGACGAAATCTTGCCTTGGTTTTTTCCACATTTATCTGGGGATTTTTTTTCGGGAATGGAAGCGGCTGCACGCTTGTGGCCTGAATCTTCAAGGCCCTATGGGAGCTCTGGGAATACAGTTTGTTTCTGTGAAGTTTTCTTCTCAGAACAGCACTTGAAGGCAATGCTGTTATTTGCAGTTTAAGATACTGATACTCAGGAAGACCAAGTGGCAGCTTTAAAGATGAGTCTGCCAGTACACACTGGATTCAGGGGCATGAGCAGGCAACCTCTGAGGACTGACATTCAGGACACAGGTTAATGTCTTTCAGAAAAGTCAGCGTTCCTTTCTGTCTCTTCTCAGGTCACACAAAAATCATAAGCCTCTCCAGAGCAAGCTGGGAAAAACTCCAGCACCCTATCGCTCTGTCTCACTGTCCCCTTTGACTGGGACATTAAATTTTGTCCCTGATTTTTTTTTAAATGTGTCTCTCTGGGTAAGAACCTTGAGCTCCATCTCTTGCCTTTCCATGTTAAATTTTTTATTTTTGCTTTTCAAAGGGGCATTGGAATTAACATACACTTTGTCTCCTTCCAGGAGCATCGCTTCTAGACACCGACTTTGGTATATTGAGATTTCCTTTTCTAAGACTCACACCTTTATAGCACTTGGGTAAAAAGAAACTCATTAACTTTATTTAATGGGAAAGTTAGAGGCGTCACATGCTGGTTGAAGCCAAAGTTTTATTTTAACAGAAGAGTACTGCCCAGCATATGCTGGTTGGCTTGAGATCATTTTGGGGGTTGGGGTGTCTGACCAAACACTGACCCCAATTACAGGCATTTTTAAATGCTTCAGTGCTGCTATTTTGAACAGAAAACAGGAACTAACCCCAGCAGAGAAGGCTCTATGAATGTTCCCCGTGAGTATATAGCTCATTTTGTTTTTCATGGTCATTGAATTGATTTTCCTTGCTAATTATACATAGTATTCAATTATAGTGAATTTCTAAAATCAGATGACAATTGGCCATCAGAGATGCTATGGAGCTCAAGAGGGGAGTGGAAAGTCTTTAAGCTTCTCCCAGTCTCTTGGTTTCTCATCCGGAGAGTACCATTTTTAGTTTGCTTTATCAGGCTTTTTTATATTTTGCCATTCCTGAGAATGATCAGCCATTACCATGGATGTATAAATCGTTAAGTTTCTGAATTGTAAATGAAATCATTGGTAAACCCATCCCCCCCTCCGCAGGCCCTTTGCAACTAGTCTTGCCATTAAAAACAAAACAACAAAAAAAAAAACCAAAAACCAAAAACCAAAAAACAAAACAAAAAAAAAAAACGAGCTAACCATCACTCAAAAAATGTAGTAAGAGAAAGCATGGCTCAGATCCAGATTAAAGTATTTCCAACTTGAACCAGCTAACTTGAGGGCCCAAGTAGCACCCAGGAGAAGGTCTCCAGGGGCAAAATGACATGCAAAGTCACGGGACAGGTAATATGTGGAGGTGACAATCAAAATGCTGGCTGTTAGGGGAAGTATGGTAAGCTTCCGGTTAAATGTAGACTCTAAAGTGTACTCTTCAAAAAAGATGTGATAATTTAGGGACAAGAAAATAAAATAAAACTATAATATGTGACATGGATCAGCAGTGACTCATCCTTACACCGGTAAAATCAAGCCTAAAGTTCTTTAGAAGGATGGCAGTAGAGAGAAGAAGAAGCAGATGAGAGATTTTGAGGAGGTTGACTTTGATGGAAGAGGCTGCTGCCGGTGGGAACAAGTACAAGCCCTCTAGTCTTACTATAAAGGCAGTTAACACTCCAGCCTTCTAAAAATGTGTGTGATTTTGATTAAAAATAACTAACTATTTAAAACTGTGCCTTTCCACTTCTCTTAGCATTGGCGTGATAACGCTTGGTGTCCCTTCATGCCTAGTGGTGTCATGCTGAGGGCTGGTGATACCTTTCCCAGCATGTGGACTATGAATGCAACATCGGGCTTGGAGGTGGGTACGTAACAACCATAGGACTCACTTCTGTCTGCAAGGGGCCTGGTCAGAGTGTGTGTATAGCCTCTTCGGCTTTGGGCTGTGATGAACAAGAAGATGGATTTTTCACAAGGTTCCTAGGGTTGAGTCGTGAGTGTGCATCTGAGCAGCTTGTTGTTCTTGTTGTGGAAAGATGTTCTTTTGTGCTGCTTGAGTGTGTGTGGAGCTAGTACTTAATTCCTCCACTGTCAGGATATCTTGCTGGATTTGTTCTCTGGGTAAATATGGAAATAAGAGACTGAGGACTAAGACCAGATAAGTTTTTTCTTTTAATGGGTTGGGGTTTGCTCTAAATACTAGCCTAGAAGCAGAGATGGTCTGTGGCTTCTAGTTCACGTCTAACGAGATGTTTTTGCTTCAGCAAACGGGATGCAACGTTGATGGCAGGCACGGGCTCTGAGCCACAGTTTTACTCTAGGTTTCAAAGTCTTCCATCTGCAGGTCTTGTCTCATGACTAATTGTGTCAGTGTTCACTCATGCCTCAACTGTCAGATGACAAAACTGCTTCTGGGACTGGCAGCTGGTCCCAGAGCAGAGGCATGTGACATATTTGTTTAGTCTTAAATATGTGGGGTTGTTGATATTCAGGAACCAAGAGGGTGACACCTTCTAGTTCAGGCTCGGATTAAGAAGAAACGTGTGTTCAGGAAAATAAACTATTAGTTAAGCACCTATTTTGTACCTAGCACTTTATATTATTTCATTAGTTCATATAAAACCGTGTATTTCTAGTCTTAATTTACATATGAGATCCAGAGACATCACTGGGCTCTACCCAGGACTCCTGGTTAATAAACAGTAGAACTGGAATTTGAGAGGTATGTTAGCAACAAAAGAAGCGTTTGTCTAACCAAGTTTTGCCAACAAAGATCCACAGACAGGGATACCACCCATGAAATTTGAGGAACATGGAAATAGTGAGCCTTACCCTGTTCCAGTAAGACCCGTAGTTCTTACTACTCTGAACTGGAGACTCAATGCCACAGCCTCGCTCAAACGATGCTCCAGCTACTTTGCAGATTCTGTGGTGTCCTCGTCTGACTGGCCTTTACTTCTAGTGATGCTAATACAGATCACGAGAAGTTCTCAAAAGCCTACACAAAGAGTTTGTCGGGCCTGAGTAGAGTGGCACACTATAACCACAACCCTTGGGAAGCAGGGGCAGGGGGGATTTCCTTGAACTGAAGCTAATCTGAGCTACAGAATGAGACCCTTCTTTAAAAGAAATGCGTCATGTGATTCCATTTTAGACAGGAATTGGAAGGGCGGTGGAATGGGACGTGTTGGGCTGAGAAGACTCGGTTATCCCGTGGTGCGATCATGACAAGAATCCTACCCCTTTATTTACTGTGGGGTTTTAATAACTAGTTTCCGTGCATGGTATTCCCCATCCATTCTGACGGATCTGTGGGTCTGTGTCGTGTGCCCACCTGCCCTCCTTTCAACTTTACACGTATTCCTTTTTCTCTCTTTAGCCTTCATGCGTAGCTTATGTGTTGACTCTCCTTAAAAAGACTTGAATATTCCCAGGAACCCCAGAAGAGCTGTTGCTGGTTTTGTACATGGCAACAGATAGAGACCAGTAAAATGAGAAATCCAGAAGGGAGGGAAAACAGATAAGAATAGCAGAGTTGGTCCTTGTTCATGTTTTCTTCAATGGAAACAAATGGGCCATGTCCTAGATACAAGAGCATAAATGGCAGAACCAAAAAACACAGAGCAGATGACCTTCTTCCTACTGTGCCCCCTCCCCAAGAAAAGTTTGCTCATATAGGAAGCAGAGGTAATCAGGATGTTACCAGAGTGTTCATTTTGATGACCGAAAGTCAAAGGATACTAAGACAGAATACCATGTCAGAATATCAATCTATGCCATTGAGTCTGAACTTAGCAAATACTGATTGATTGGTCTCTACACTGAAGCCCCACAGATTCTGAAAGGCTGAACTGACTGTTCACTCTTGGTGTCAGCAGGCACCAGTTCAGGTCCCACTTCTTGCATCACCCAAAGCAAGTCAGTCTTCTCTACCGATGCCTACATCTCTACTCTTCTCCAACCAGCCCTGCATCTCTACAAAGAAAAAAAACCCAGCAAGCCAGATATGCCTAAAGTTCTTCCAAATTATGGGCATTTGTAACTATGCCGTGAAAAAAAGACTTGGGTGGTTTAGGAGACTTAGGGCGAGGTTGTCGATTTCAGTTTTGAAAAAGATTAAAATCGTACAGACAGACACTAAAAGCTGGCACAACAGTGGTTTTGACTAATACAGCCAGTAAACACAAAGCCAGTAAGAAAGACTCTCAGTTAGCATGTGCTTTCTGTCGGAGACAGTTATCAAGTTTGCTGTTCTGCTTATGGGAGGGTGATGCTCAAAGCATAAAGCAGAGGGAATGTGACTTATCTGCATTCTAATTACCCTGAGGAAATACCTTATCTGCACTCTACTGTTTTCCATGTGTTGACAGTTTTACTGAATTTTAATTGATATGCGGGGAGCTTCACTATTTAAAGTAAATAATTTTAAGTCATGATCTATGCTGTCTGTGCGTATGTTCTATATGACCACGAATCTATTACACAGTTAGGATAATGAATCTTCACAGTACTCCCCTAAGTTAAACTGTGGTTCTTGGTCATCACCCCCTTCCCTCCTGCCTCCCCTGTTGCTAGTGGTTACCAGGCAACCAGTGATTCGCTCTTTGTGACTGTGCACGAATCTACATTTCCTAGGCTTGTATGCAAATAGGATTAGAAGACTGCATCTCCTTTTGCCATTTGTTTAAACTGATCATCTATTCTCAGAATCACTCATGGAACCGCATGCATCAAGTTTATTTCTTTTATTGCTGACTGGTATTCCATCAAATGGGCCTCACACAGTTTGCTTAGTTTTTTCATGAACCGGAGGGTGGATTCTGGCTTGAGGGTGTTACAAATTTACCTCTGATGAATCTTTCTGTGTAAGCCTTTCTATGGGCATACACACGAATTTCTCAGGAATAAAAACCAAGAGGTGGAAAGGCTGAACTTCCAAACCGTGTTCCGAATAGGGTGCTTCTTTTAGATAACACCAGCAATGTGTTTTTCTGTTATTATAATCTATTTACCTTTAAATAAGATCCTTGTCTCTGAAATCTACTTAGTGTGATTATAACAGACAATATCTATGATTTTACTCTCCAACTTATTTGTGCCTTTCAATTTGATAGGTCTCTTACCCATGTCTTTTTATCCAAAATAATAACTCTGCCTTTACTTTGATGTGTTTAGATCATTTGTACATCATGTGATTTTTTTTTTTTTTAGGAAACTTTAAATATTTTGTTGGTTTTGCTTTTTCTTGTTGCACATTCTATTTGTTAAACTTTTTTTTTTCTGACTTCTTCTGGATAAATTTGTTTTCTTGTTTTAGAAAACTCCCTAGGGTTTATAATATACAACTTTAACTCAGAGGAAACTAACCTTAAGTGATATTTTACTGTTTCTCACACAGTCTAAGAACCTCATCGTCCTTGATTTTCATTTCTCCTCTCTTGGTTCTTGTACAGCCTTACGCAGTCTGCTTCCACACACATTACAGCTCTGCGTCCTACCTTTGTGCTTTATATATAGTAAAACTCCCAGGAGATGTTTGAGTCCGACAGCAGGACTTTCTTGCCTTTATGGATCAGCAGATTTCCAGGTGGTGGTGTTCACATGTGCCTCAGGGATTCCTGCAACTCCTTCTGCAAATGAAAGATGACCTGTATTAAACCCTTCCCACCTTTCAGTGCTGGACAAAAGCTTCATGTTACATTTTGTTGAAAGATGCCTTCCTTGGGTACAGAATTCTAGACGAGTGAGCGGGGTTTACTGCCAGCCTGTCCTTTAAAAGGTTACTTTGTTTTGCTTCCAGTGGTGTTGTTTTGGACAAGATATCGGATATCATCTCCATCCCTGTTCCTCGGCATATATTGCTTTTTTTTTTAACTTATGAAATTTTTCTCGTTATCAGTGATGTTTATTGTGTATGCCACGAGCTGATACAGTGTTCTTCATATTCCTAGTTCTGAGGGCCTTAGGAGTTTCTTAACTGTTGTTTGTTTGCTGTTTCCAGACAGTGTGTTGTTATGAATGAAGCCCAAATTAGTCCTACCATCTCTTGTTTTGCCCTCGTTGCTGGGAATAGAACCCAGAACTTCTGGCATGATGGAGTAAGTGGTTCCACCCCGGGTTCTTGACTTTCTTGATGGGTTAAAGTTTGCTTGAATTGGAAAGCCTTTGTCTATTATTCCCCAACTATATTGTTTTTGCAGCTTCCACTTTCCTTCACAAACTCAAGCACAGACTTGGTCATTCTGAGTTGCTGTACTGGTTGCCCTGTTCTTCTTAAGGTCTGGCCTCTTACCCTTTGTCTCGTTTTAGATACCTGTTGTTATGTCTCCAAGTTCACTGACCTTCAGAAACAATGTGCCATCAATTCTGCTACATAAAACATAGATATAAACATATATTTAGAAATATATTTATGTTATATAAATTTTATATATTATATACATTTATAAATATATATTATACATTTATATTATATGATTATATAAGGCACACATATATGTGTGTGTGTGTGTGTGTGTGTGTGTGTGTGTGTGTGTGTGTGTGTTTCATGTCTATGATAGTTACTCTAATTTTTGCCTCTGATGTCTGATTGGGTCTGTTTGCTGCATCTCTATTCCCATGTTCAGCCTTTCTTCTAGCTTTGAACCTAGGCAATAGAATTGCAGTGTTCTCATGCCCTGTAAGTTGGTTCTCACACATCTTTTAGCTGTGGGTTAATCAGGCTTGGTAGGATTTTCTCCTCCTCCCGGTGTTACCCGATCCTGAATCCTTCAGAACAGATACTAGACTTTGTGTATTTTGTCTGACCAGGTGCTATGCACGGATGTTCGTATTTTATTCTAATACAAAGACTAGCTAGCTATCAGCTACTCCGAATCTTTTTTGGAACCAGTTTTATCCTATTCGCTATTGTTTTTAAGACTGTCTAGGCAAGCAGTGTTTTTCTCCAGGCCTGCCTCTTCTTCACCACCGAGGCAAGCCTCTTTTTATGTACTCTAATGCTTCGGGGAAATTTTCTCCTCTGAGAGAATACTGAGCATTTACTAGCCACTTGTGGGATCTAAGCCTTGCTTCTAATATCTTTGAGCATTTCATCCCAGCCTAAGACAGTTTCTGCCGGCACATATCCTGATCACTGTTCTGTTCACTGAAGAGGCTTCCCTGCTGACCCTCAGATCACTCTTTGAACCTCTCCTTTCTAGTGCTCTCTGCCCAGCTCCACAACTCAAGGATTTCCCTGGATCTTCCCAAGGCTTCTCTTCCCTGTCAGCTGGCCTGGAAACTCTCCTGAGTCAATGACCCAGCTTGTTTGTTTACTATACGTAGGCTCATTGTTTCTTTTCTTTTCTTTCTTTTTTGTTTTTTGGTTTTTCGAGACAAGGTTTCTCTGTGTAGCCCTGGCTCTCCTGGAACACACTCTGTAAACCAGGCTGGCCTCGAACTCAGAAACCCGCCTGCCTCCACCTCCCAAGTGCTGGGATTAAAGGTGTGCGCCACCACTGCCCGGCCTCATTGTTTCTATATCTAAACAAACAAGTGTCTTTACTTTGATAGGTTAGCTGTTCAAGTAAAAGGTGAAATTCAATTTCTGTTAATTTCTCCTTGTTGGAACCCTAACTGTGTAAAAAAAGAACAATCTAACTATACTTAGAAAAGAAGGTAGCAAGACAGAAATCACTGGAGTGAAAGTTTCAAAGTATTTGGGCATCAGGAATAGCCCTAATGAGTTTGAATGGATGAATTTTTAAATATACAAATTAAAAACATTATTATAGCAGGTTTTTAAATCCAACTTGCAGAGAAGCTCGAAGACAGCTTTAAGAAATATTTATAAACGTGCCTTACAAATTTCTGCACAGCATCAGTCCTTTTACATAATCTCCATGTAAAATATAAAAGCGAAAATATTATTCCAGTCCCAAAAGTTGGTTTAGTTTTAGAACATGTGACCACCCCCTTTGCCCTAATTTAGCTGGGCTGATCTGTTTACCAGGCTTCCGGTAACTTCCATCAGAGAGGACTGTGGGTGGCAAGCAGACTCTGAATGCCTTTCTGTGAGAGGAGTCATGTCTTTTGTGGCTCGTTCAAGTGATCGCTTCTGCTGTGAATTTTAAATAGAACAATCATTTTGATTGCTCTGCTAAAGTCTGACTCAGTGAGCCTGCAAAAGCATTTCTCTCTTCATAGAATCCTAAACAAATCTCAGGATTCCACCAGATGTTTGCAGGAGGAATTTTTTTTTTTTAAATGCCGGAGGGATTTCACACAGTGTCACCAGGTCATTGTGACTCCTTTACTGCTTGCCATGATCTACGGGCATGAAATGGAAACTAATGGATTCTACATTAGAATCAACTCCTGAATTTTTAGTTGGATTTCAGTTTCTATTATTTTCCCTTCCCCTTTGCAAAAATTTTTTTTTCGAATTTTTCTCCATTTTACAAAGAATCTGTGATATTTAAGTTTCCTATGGTACCTCAAATTGTCATTCACTGCATGTAAACAGCAATCTGTTTACTGTAACGGCTGACCTACTTCGAGGGCAAATGCTTCACCTCTACAGCAAGAAGAGAATCCATCATATAGTCTAGTGAGATGCTAAGACAAGGACCCTAAGAGATTGCCTAGTCCAGAGGAGACAAGCGTCAGCCATAAGGGGCCTCATTCTTGTACCTTGTGTTTATGGGTAACATTCTCCTAACACAGAACGATTGAGCTATCTCAGATCAGGACCCCAGGCATTCAGTGATAATCATTCAAAGTAGACTATAAAATTCTAGCAGGCCTCAGTCCTAAATAGGATGTCGTCATCAACCCCCTGGCCAAGGCTCAAGGATCTATGTGGAAGAAGAGGAAGAAAGATTATAAAACATGGTGGATGACTCTACAGAAACGCTATGTTCTGGACACAAGGACGATGCGCATACGAACTCACAGAGTCTTGTGGTGGCATGTGCAAGACCCGCACAGGTTCAAGCCAGCCAGGGTTGCAGCATTGAAATGGGAAAGTGGACATGGGGTACCACCCCTAAGAAGATAACTATAGTTGATACCCTTTGGTAAAGGGAAAAATCAGTTTCCTCCAATGGTATATCACCAGGTATATCAACCACACTCGAGGACAGGCCCCATACCCAGGAGTAGTTGGCTAAGACAGAAAAAAACTCAATGGTATTTTTGTGGAGTTTCGTTTGTTTGTTTGTTTGTCTTCCCCCTTTTAAAACATCTTATTGGTCCTTTGATTGTTTATTTTGATTTTAGTTTTTGTGAGGGTTTTGTTTGGTTGGTTCTGTGTGTATGCGTGCGTGCGTGCATGCATGTGCATGTGCGTGTGTGTGTTTTCCTGGAAAAAGAACTTGAAGATGGATAGGTAGGGAGGAAGATGGGAGGAATTTTCATTCAACACATATTATATGGAAAAAAAAATGGTTTCTAAAAAAAAAAATCCTAGCCAGGCATGGTAGCACATACTTGTAATCTCAGCTATTCAGGAGACTGAGGCAGGAGGATTGCAACTTTGAGGACTGCCTGACAACTTAGAAAGACTTTTGTCTTTTTTTTTTTTTTTAAGAAAATTTTGGGGGAAAGGCTGGCCAGACTGCTTGGTGGTACTGTGCTTGCCTAACAGCACCAGGCCTGGGTTTGTCTCTATAATTGAAGATTAAAAAAACAAACAAACAAACAAACAAAAAAAACCACAGTTGCCATTAGGAACATGGTCACTCTCTTAATTTTATAGATCTGGGAACTGAGGTTTCCAGTCAGTCGCAGCACTAGTAATGGGACCAGATGTCTGTCTGAGCACAGTCCTTCCAGAATGTTCCTGCAGTCCTGGGACAAATATATTTTGTGTGAGATGGAATAATAGAGCTGGCAAGAAAAGAAGGCAGTGTCTTTTAATCTGTCCTTGGAGCCAGACTGAGTTTAAATACAAAAAAAATTTTTTTTAAAACCTAAAGAAGAAATACATACTTTCTTTCTTTTAAATTATTTTTTACGCAAGTCCACAGCACACTTTGAACCTCGCCTCTCATTTTCAGCCCCATCCCATCAGACCTCTTCCTTCCCTAAATATTCCCTTTATTTCATGCCCTATGCACGAAGATGACCTACATACAATCCGGAACCCCCAGATGAGAGGGAACGTGAGACTTGTCTTTCTGGGAGGGGCTTGGTTTACTCACTAGGGTTATCAACGCTATTTACGAGAACAATACTTATTTTTTAAATTATTATTATTATTATTATTATTATTATCTTTAATCTTTTCTTACAGTCCAGTCGGCCCTCTGACAGTTCCTCATCCCAGCCCCAAGAACCCTCCCCCAACTCCCCACCTGTCTCCAAAAGGATGTCCCCACCCTCCCCTACTCCACCCCGCTCCACCAGGCCTCCCCAGTCCATGGAGTCTCAAGTCTCTTGAGGGATTCAAAACCCAGTTCCCATTGGTAAAGCTACCCAGTGGGGTACAGCTCCTGTCATGGTTTGAATATGCTTGGCCCAGGGAGTGGCACTATTAAGAGGTGTGGCCTTGTTGGAGTAGGTGAGTCACAGTTGGAGTGGGCTTTAAGAACCTTGTTCTAGCTGCCTGGAAGCCAGTCTTCTAGCAGCCTTCAGATGAAGATGTAGAACTCTCAGCTCCTCCTGCACCATGCCTGCCTGGATGCTGCCATGTTTCTGCCTTGACGATAATGGACTGAACCTCTGAACCTGTAAGCTGGCCCCAATTAAGTGTTGTCCTTTATAAGACTTGCCTTGGTCATGGTGTCTTTTCGCAGCAGTAAAACCCTCACTAAGATAGCACCTTTTTTTGTTTTTCCATTTTCTGATTTTTGCTTATCCGGCTCTACACTCGACCAGAGGAGATGGATATATATTTCCGACTCATTAGAAGTTTCCAACATACGAGAACTCCTTTTCTCGGTTTTTGACACCCGTAGTTGCTTCAGTATATATAACCTGTCAGTACATATTGAATACACTGGAAAACAAATTGCCCTGGGGAGAAGGAACCATTGCCAAGATCGTGCGTAAGTCTCAATGGATTACTCTTGAGAAAAATTTGTGATGAAGAAAACTCAAGAAAAAGCACATAGAAAAGGATGGATGTTAAAAATAAGTCTAGGGCGGCACACCTCAACGGCAACGCTAAAGGTGAGAATTTAGTGAGCTCCACCAGGTCTTTCTGGTGAGATGAAATTTTAAACCCCAAATAATCCCTAATCCCTTGACTAGATCCAGGCAACATTCTATTTTTAACTCAGCTCAACCATTCCTTAGAAACCCTCTCATTATCCAAAATGGCTGACCAACGATGAAAATAAATATCTACGAGACAAACGTCTGTTATGTGTGGTGCTAGCTGGTAGGCGCTTGTACGTGCAGCGCCTCAGTGTGCCCACAGATCTTGTAGGATATAGTTTTCTACTGTCTTCGCTTTATAAGTACCTGGTAATTTAGGTGATTCCTTTTGTGCGGTTTCTGGTGACTATACCCTTGTCTTGTCTGTGACATCCTTATGTTCCCAAAACCACTGACTTGATTTTTGTCAGGACAGTTCTTTCTTTTAAAAACTGCCGTGTAAATTCTGACACCACGAGCCACATTTTTAGATTGGCTTATTTCACTTACCCAAAGTGTACTGGGGAGTCCTCCTTATGGTTTTCACGCATCAAGAGTCTGTTCCTATTTCCTCCTGAGTAATATTCCACCATTTGGATTTATGGTAGTTGGCTTAACCATTCACTTGCTGAAGAAAATTTGGGTTGTCTTCAGTTTGAGGTAACTATTAATATGCTACTTAAATAATTTTACAGTTTTTAAATGTAAATACAAGTTTTCCTTGTCTCTAAAGAAAACTACTTAGAGGCCGAGCGGTGGTGGCGCATGCCTTTAATCCCAGCACTCTGGAGGCAGAGGCAGGCGGATTTCTGAGTTCGAGGCCAGCCTGGTCTACAGAGTGAGTTCCAGAACAGCCAGAGCTACACAGAGAAACCCTGTCTCGAAAAACCAAAAATAAAAAAAGAAAGAAAGAAAGAAAGAAAGAAAGAAAGAAAGAAAGAAAGAAAGAAAGAGAAAAAGAAAACTACTAGAAGACATTGTTGGGTCATGCAGTAGGTACAGAGACACCTCTCTGAGGAACCATCACACCCTTTTGCCTAGGCATGGCATTAACATCTCTCGACAAGTAACCTGTGAAAACTCCGGGGCTTCCACACTGTCAAAACTTGGTGTTACTAGTTTTTGAGTAAAGGGTTATTTTTTTTTTAATTACTCATTCTGTGATGGGTCTATAGTACTATGAACAGCACACGAACATGCAACAAGAATGCTCAACACCATTAATCATTGGGAAGACACAAACTTCCTTTTGAAGCTTCAGAAAATGATACTTCTGATGTTTTCATATAAAATATAATTACATTATTTTCTCACTCCATTTTCCTCCTCCAACCCTTCCAATGCCTGCCCTTTAATCCTCTCAAATTCATGGCTTCTTATTCTTTATTATTATTTTATACACATGCGTGCACACACATACCACACATACACACACCACACATACACACCACATACCACACACACACACACACATACTACACATACCACACACACACATCACA
>JANHMN010000019.1:32989230-33027356 GCA_030674055.1 Rhabdomys pumilio
ACACACACACACACACATACCACACACACACCACATAACACACACATACTCACATACTACATATGCCATACACACACATACCACACACAACACACATATACACATACCACACATACAACACACATATACACATACCACACACACACCACATACCACACACACATACACACACACAAACACACACCATATAAACATAAATACAACCCTCTGGTTCCAGTTAGCATTGCTTACGTCAGTGCTGACCCCTTGGTATTGGATAGCCAAGGTGCCATGTTTTATGCTAAAGAGATTAAAAACATTTTTATTTTTCTGGGAACATACTTATGAATGTGGAGATGAAGAAAGAGCTGGTCTAAGCTAGATGCAGCCTATGTTCGGGGAAGACAAAAAGAGGCACAATAAAGATCTTGGAGGATGGCCCAGTCTAAAAATAAGAAAACACCTCGCACATGCCCACTCCCAGAAAGCCACTTGCTAAGTCTTTCTAATCTATTGTAAGAAATCAGGTGTAGAATTGATTTCCCAATAATGGATTTTTGACAGTTGGTTAAAAAAAATATGTTTTCAGTTGAAATGTGTAATTTGTGTGTGTGTGCTATTTGAAAATTCAATGGTCCCTTCTCTACAGGAAGCAATGTATTACAAGCAGGTAAGTGGAGGAAAAGTGAATTATGGGGCATTGGGCTCACAATGGGTTTCCATAAAATGGAGAGAGAGACGTCAGTGGTTTGTATAAATGCCTGAAACGTGAAGTGTAATTATGGCCACAGAATTACCACCCTGACAAATGGAAGCGCCCCCAACAAGTTGTTCTTCTGGAGAGTTTATGAAGTCTCCGTTCCCTTCTCTAGATCCCTTCGGCTGCTGGGAACTGTGGGCTTCCTGCTGCCCTTTAATTCTGAAGGACGCACAAGGACCAGGTTCTGTTTCCGGTCTTTGGGTCTCCTTGTACCTCCGATTTTCTCGTCAAGCCTTTTTTTCCCCTCATGGGTCAGCTTAAGAACACTTAAGAAGTTTCTCTGCTTTGGAATGAGGAAGCACTGTCAGCTGAACTCTGTAGCACACATTTGAGTTTTGGCTTAGCTGCTTTTCCCTCTTGACTGTAGTAAATTTCCATCGCGTTTCTTCTTGCACTGATCCTCGTGGTAGATTATTTATTTAAAGCCACTTAAACACAGTACCAAGCTGAGTGTCCCACTGTTTGGTGAATGATTAGCACCCAAGAATGCTGGTTTTCACATGCTTCCTTCCAGGGTTGCTCTATGCTACGCTGCCTCAGGGAAGTTCTTTGTTCATCTGCTCATTCTGAAAATAAGATATAATATCCTTCCGGGAGGAAGAACGACCTGAGAGTAGTAGGTACGTTATAAGCTTGGCGCACAGGCATGAGGTGTCCCGTTCTACTGATGACCCACGGCAGGACCTCGAAGAAGCCATTCCCAAGAGTGCTTCCTGTTACTGTAAGAAGCATCATCCTTGGGTTTCCGAAGAAGGACAAACTGTGGGATCTGTTTCCCAACACATTGAGCTCTGTGGCTCCTCCAAAGTGTAAAACTCATGCAGGGAAGTAAATGGCTGTCCCGGGTATCATCACAGTCTTCGTAGTTGTTGTTGTTGTTATTATTATTTATTTACATTTCAAATGTTATCCCCCTTCCCGGTTTTCCCTCCAAACCTCTCCCCAGTACCCCCCCTCCTCCTGCCCCTATGAGTGTGCTCACCCACCCACCCACCCACCCACTCACCCACCCACTCATCCACTCACCCACTCCTGCCCCACCGCCCTATCATACCCCTGCGCTGGGGCAGCGAGCCTCCACAGGACCAAGGGGTTCTCTTTCCATTGATGACAGATAAGGCCATCCTCTGCTACACATGTGGCTGGAGTCATGGGTCCCTTCATGTGTAAACTTTGGTTACTGGTTTAGTTCCCAGGGAGCTCTGGAGGGGTGGGGAGGGCAATTAGTTGATATTGTTGTTCTTCCTGTGAGGTTGCAAACCCCTTCTGCTCCTTCAGTCCGTTCCCTAATTCTTCCATTGGGGTTCCTGCGCTCAGTCCTGTAAGTAATATAACTTGTGGAAACTGAGAGAAATACTAAGATGACTGTATGTGAAGATTTGCACAGAATGAAGATAAAGCTTTAACCTCAGTTTAACAATTCCGTAACGTTTGCCAGCTTAGGTTAGTCTAGCCCGGGGCTCACAAGGTCACAGGAACTTAGGAGCTTTCTCCTCTGTCTGCACTGCAGCAGTTATGACCCAATGGTGTACCGCCTGCCTTGCTTAGAGCCTAAATCCGGTCTGAGCAAGTATGCTGTCATACTGTGCTTAACGCAGTTAAGAGCAGAGGAGAAAAAGGTGACTTTCTAAATAAACCTCCAAAACATGATCTGAATATGAAGCGAAGGTCAAAATCCACTTCAACTGGTATTCCAAGTTACTCGGGAGTTACTGATCAATTCCACTCGGCTTATCTTGTCAGCACAGAGGACAATTACTGTTTGGTGTGTTGGTGTGCCTGTGTGTGATGTTGGTGGCTGCATGTCGTCTACCTGTGAGCCATTCTGCCTGGCTGCTTTTTTTAATAAATTAAAAAGAATTTTTTTTTTTACATTGACTTAGAATCCAGGATTTTTTTTAAATTCTGTACTTCAGAGTACACCACAGTGATAGTCCACATACCTCCAAAACTTTGTTGTTTCCTGTCACTGAACTCCACAGCTGTTTTACGGTGGAATATGGAGCCTATGGATCAGAGCCAAAGCTGGATTAATACTCGTTTTTAAACAGTCACCGGCTTGGCAGCTCAGGGACTGACTGACTCCTTTCAGGGAAATCTGAACTATCAATCCCAGCCTGAGAGAACCCTCACTTCCTCAGCATGTGGAAACACCTTTAGCAAGTGGCTGTTTCCCTCGGTGAGTAATCATCACTTTATTTTTCTATAGTTTAATAACTCTCACGGATCTCCAGTCTGAGTCCTCTATATCAGGACCCTACACTCTAAAAAACCACCAGTACTTTAAAGGGCTTCAGACCTGAACCCCTGATCTCTAGCACATGAAGAAGTGTCTAAGTGTTAAGATGGAAAGCATGAATAAAATTTAAAAGTCAAAATGGAAATGACCCCATAGGAACATCCTGTATTGTTTGGATCAATGGCAGGAATTGGTACACCTAAGGACCAACAATGTCCAGGCGACTAGAAGACACTCGGCAGGGCTGGGTAAAAGGTAGGTGGAAGAATTAACAATTTAAGAGGGTCTCGGTGCAGGTCTGAGGATCTTGGAAAGCACATTAAGGAACACTTACTTTATCTTCCAACTATGAAGAATGTACTGCAGAGTTTTAACATAACACGGTTGTCCCACACTATGGTTGCCAGCATGGGGACATTTTGCCTGAAGACGAATGGGCGAGAAATACTTTCCTTCCTTCCCCGCATAGCCGCCACTCCTCTCCTTTCCGGTGACTCTTATGTTCCAATTAAGTCCCGCGCTATCAATCACCAACTCCGTGTGGGGGACACAGGCTGCTTTCTGTTGAGAAGGGCTGCGAAAGGATCAGGCTAATGTGTTTTCCATGCTTGTGGTTTTGGTATGCAGGTAGCATGGCGGTCCTTATGGTTACACACCCTGTTAGCCCCGGCACATCCTTCGACCAAGAGAAGGTTCAGGAAACAGAATAGAAGGGGCAGCAGGAAAATGCCTAGAAAGCAATTTCGGTGGGAAAAGTCACGGGTTCAGAACGACGGAGGAAAGAACGATTTGAAAAGCAGAGGTGGGAGGAGGATGCTGAAAAGGATGCTGGGAGTCAATGGAGGAAACCAAGGTTTTATCCACAAAGGAACAGAGAGATGGAAACAAAACAGTTCTTACAAAACCAGATCCCAGGGAGCCTTGAGCCCCTAAACGATTATGTGGACTTTTGGAATATGAAGCATTCGAGGCTCATTTTAATGCTCAAAATATTTTCCATTAAAACCTGGATGTTAGATCTGTTTACTGGTATAGACATCCTCGAGTTTCTAGCCCTAGGGATATGGTTTTCCCGGTTTTTAAATCATTATTTCTTATATCTTAAAGAACTAGGAAAAGAGTTATGGAGACCAACCTCTGTGGAATATCCCATGCATCTGGCTTTTATTTTCGGGATTCCAATATTCTCTG
The DNA here is from genome assembly GCA_030674055.1 of Rhabdomys pumilio. NCBI lineage: Eukaryota > Metazoa > Chordata > Mammalia > Rodentia > Muridae > Rhabdomys > Rhabdomys pumilio. The sequence goes on from JANHMN010000019.1 coordinate 32,993,400, forward strand.
ATGAGACTGAAACAGAATTTACCTGATGAATCAGCTACAAATCATCTTTTTTTCAGAATGATCCTTTTGGCCAGTGGATTGTGAGGACCTCAGGAGGTAAGCACTGGAAGAAACTGGATTTTCTTTCTTAGTCCCACTCTCTGAGAAATTATTAACATCTCTGCTCTGATTTATGCTCCAGTACAAATTAAACACAACGTTAACAGGGCTGTCGGGCAGACTCGACAAGGACCACTTATGTGAGCTCTCTAAGGGCCTGACTTCTGTGAGGGGGAAAAGTAAAAACTGCACATTTCAATTGATCTTGTTCATGTAAATTTCTCATCTGGTCAGAGGCAAGAGGTCTTCAGAGAACACGGCACAGAGAACCAGGAAAAACTGAGCCCCAGGAGTGTGGGGGTGGGGAATTGTTAGAGAAAAGCCCATGGACTGGAGATTTCAACCTTGAAATTTTAAACTGGCTCCATGCTCGGAGATAATGATGAACAGCTGAAACCCAGACAGGGAAAATCAGGAAACAACTGAACACACTCCAGTTTGTAGTAAGGACTCTGCATAGCACTGTACTTAAATCTAGTTTGCAGGAAGGACTCTGCACAGCACTGTACTTAAGTCTAGTTTGCAGGAAGGACTCTGCACAGCACTGTACTTAAGTCTAGCCCAAAGGTGAAATGTAAAGTCCCACAAATTAGTAGACTAAACTTTGAAATAGAAACCATTTTAGTGGAAAGAAAAAGAAAAAAAAAAATGGAGAAGTTTGAAATAGTTCTATGGGCCAGTGAATAATAATGGATCAGCATGAGTTTCTATGTTCACACAGGTACCATAGCAGTGTAAGACGTTGCTGGGGAATGTTTGCGGAAGGAAGTACAGGATATTTTGTGTTAGATTAATATCACGTCTGTAAATCTAAAACTATTTCAAAATAGAAGATTATTTTTAAAAATAATCATGGCTAGGGATACTAAAATGGATCTTGAAAAAAAAAAAGAAACAATGAAGTAATCAAGTATGATTCTAGAAAGCAAAGTGGTCCCCATCCTACTTGGGAAGGTTTGCCTGGGTTCCTGCTATCTGGCCTTGATCCACGTCACAAGTCATCTTACATCTAACACAGTCCCTTTGACCAAGGCTTGATTCACTCACCAAGAAAGGCAAGTACCTGTTTGCACACGCTTTATCCTATTGTATTCCCGACTTCGTGCTTCTGTCTCTTGAAGCGAAAGGATGTGTCTATAATTGTTTTGGCAGTGAAATCCAGAAATTGGCCATTTCTGCTCTTAGCAGCCTTGTCTCAAGTTTCTCTGTGTCTCTGAGAATCCCATGCACAACTCACTTCAACTGGGAGAAACATATTATTAAGTGGAACATCTTGGAATATATGCAGGAGGGGGAGGGAGTCAAAAATACAGCTTTTCCAGTGTTTAAGGAAATATCTTGACTGAGCTTGGTTTAAAAAAAGATGCACTGAACATTGTTTACGTAATTCAGTACAGCAAATGTGTACTGCAAGTTAGGAACCACATGACGGGCAAATGAAACTAGAAGTCCCTTACTTCAGAGAGGATGCCGCAGTTTAAAGGGACAATTTCTGTGTACCCGGTGCCACTCTGAGAAGCACATATGGGGCCTTACAGGATCATGTAGGAAGACTACAGGACTCTGGCCAAGTGTACATTGAATCTTTTATTTCTGCTCGCTGTTAACGTCTCTATTATCAGGTGGGAATGGTGCTTTCCTGAGGCTCTCCCTGCAACTGATGCTTTTCCCACAGCACAAAGGATCCTTAAATGGTTCCCCTCTGAACACAATGGCTCCATGACATCCTTCTCTGTGAACACTTTGTTGTATTTTTTTTCTAACATGTTATTTTCCCACTGGCTATTTATCATCTGCTCTGTGTTTGCCTAATGAACTAAAAGCATGAGGCAGGGAGATAAATGTGAGCAAAGCAACGGAAAAGCAACCATGAACCATCGATTTAATGGGAGAGGAGAGGGAGAAGGAGAAAGGCTGTTGAGGCTCGGTTACCCCTGAATACCAGAAAACTGGCATCTGTGTTTCTCAACACGTTAATGGCACCAACTGTGTCAAGTAGAGGGCTGAAAGGAGGGGGCAAGAGCCAGCCACATTTTAATAGAAAGAAAAGAAATAAAGCAAAAAGGGAGAAGAGAGGAAGAAATGTTGTCCATATCTCATGTGAACACACACTGTGGCTTCTCTTACTGAGATCATAAAATGGAATACTTCAATGATTAGAACCACTTGTGTCAGTCAGATCAGACTTCCACAACGAATATCATAGGGTTTTCTCAATGGGAACATATTTGTCCCAATCAGGTGGTGATATATAACATCCATAGAAAAAAAAAAAAAAACATAAAGCCTAGAACTAAAAGCAGCACCTAGAGCTGTGGGTGCCTTTGGTACACCTTCATGACTGTCAACACGAATAGAGGATTCTGGGGAATCATCACATTGCATAGGAAAGGGGACCACATGGTGAGTAGACAGGGGCTAGGGAATGAGTGAATGCAGAGGTGACGGTTGGTGGGCAAACCTGTCCAGGGGAGATCGTTAACACTTGGAGACATAGTAGGTTTCTGCACTCACTAGTTACAATATACTGGTGACTTTCTGAATAATGTCTTAGAGGAATTTTAAACCATATTAACAAGAAATGGGTGCGTGAGTGCTTCCGAATTTCTGTTTGGATGTGTAGAATGATTTAAGGTAGACTGTTTTAACCTCGTGCCTCCATGGTCTTACGCAAGAATGGCATTGACAAATAGTATTTACCAAAGTAAGATGGGGCATCCAATACAATACTTCAGTACTCAGAGCGACCTTCCCCACAGGGTATCTAGTATTGCTCTATGCTCCATGGCTGATAGTATGTCCCTTTAACATGGAAAATAAGAAAGCGAGTTCTCAGACCATCCTCTTCACTCACAACCATCTATTGGATACTTGGCACATACCTGCCTTGAACCTCAGGGTGATGTAAGGAAGTCAGGATTCCTGCAGGGTCCCTCCTCACAAAGGAAACTGAACATGTCCTCCTACTCCTCCCAATGGCTACTCCTTCCGTGCACTAGGAAACAGTGATGGTATTGTCTTTGCCACTGCTCAGAGCTCACCGCTCAAATATATTTTGACTTGAAGATGGAGCAACAGGTAAATGTAAGGGAGGGAGCGGAGTATGAAACATCTGATTTCCTCTGTGTGGCTTGCCGGTCCTGAGAGATGTCAAATGGTTGGTTACTTCACACAGCCAGTTACAGAATAATATGGTTGACTCAAGAATAATTTTTTTTTTTACATTATTTAAGTCAACGGGGCATCAAATCTTGCTTGCATGAACGGTTATCCAAATAAGAGCTCTAGTTGTGGCAGACAGAGAAGAAGCTCTGGTGAAGCAATTTCACAAAGCAGAATAATACTCATTAGTAAAATAAATATCCAAGATAGTCAATCTATAGAAAGGAAAGGTTAACTCTGGTTCAGAGTTATAGAGGCTTCACGCCACTATAGTGAAGGGGAGTTGGGGGTAGAAGTTGTTGATAATGCTCTGAAAACGTAGAAGCCTGAACCAGAATGAACCCACTTTTCTCTATATTCTACTCTATATACATTTATTATTTCAAGGATTTAATATAGTGATGAGAAGGGATAAGAGCAAGGTATGGCCATAGCTTGAACGAGGGTTTGCCAATTCTGCTGAGGCCATACTTTCTCATTAGTTGTTTGTTGAATGAATGAAAAACAGCCACACTGTGTTCAGTACCCCTACACACCAAACTACCTAATGCCCTTTATTTCTAAGCCCTTCAGGGAAGACAGTTCCATTCCTTCTTACATTAATTTGACAGTTTAAGTCAGAGGAGTTGTTCCTTTAGGGTCTTAGGGTCAGAGAATATTGCAAAAAAGAAAAAAAAAAAAGACTTTTTTTTTTTTTGGCCCAAAGAATCCCTTGTATATAAATGAATTACTTGGTTTCATTTGTAGAAAGAAAATAGTATATTTTTTTTATTGCTGAAACAAAGCTGAGAGACATTTGTGCTACATAATTCTTAGACATGAGGGAAAATTCATGAAAGTGTTTGATGAAAAGGTAAGGGTTGCTTTGTTAATATTCACTCCTGTGATTGCTGGCTCATGAAAATGACGAGAAGAAAAATGAGTGGAGAAAAGAAAGAAAACTCAAGTGACTGTTTTTTTTGCTTGTTTTGTGTTTTAACTACACTGTGCAAATAAATGCTACGTGTCCTTAATTGTTCTTATGCAATGCTGGGTTACATAAGACAGCTCTTACATAATTATTAACCAGATCGTTAGATAGTCTTATGTTTCCCTTGGACAGAGCTGTGTGCTGCCTTTGTGACTATGAAATGCTGCTCTACAGTTTAGGAGATAAGCTTAATGACCAGACCAGACAGAAAGTTCAACAGTTCTGAATTTGTGTGTCCATGATTCCTTTGACAACAAAAACAATCAGACCATAAAAGACATATGCTTAGTCTCAGTAGCATAAACATCTAAATTTTATTCTGATGACTTAAATACACATATGAATGTGTGTTGCTTTCGGTGAATCTATGTTTTAACTTGCTACTCTGGTTTTAACTTGCAACTCTCAGGACATTGACTTTTTTTGTTTTGTTTTGTTTTATTGCATCATTTACACCATACTTTGAAATATTAAATTAATACAATTCTGACTTTTGCCTTTTATTTTGTATACTTTGTTTTATAATATAAATAGTGGACCATTATTTGAAAAGCTCTGTAGAGGGACAGTGTTTAACTAAGCTATTCATTGATTTGTGGAATAGCATCCCCTGGAGACAACCAACTAGATCGTTAATGTCATAAGCTAAAGAGTCTAGCCATACCTAATAATCCAATAAACTGACAATGAAATGTGACCACAGTTTGATCTTTGCAGAAGATTGAATAGGCTAATTTTCATGTTGGACTACTATAGATTCTCACACATGAAGAATAACCCAAGTGTAAAAGTTGAAAATCCTGCCCTCCTCTTCCTCTTTTTTTCCCTCTTCTTCCCTTTCTCCCTCTCCCTCCTCCTCCCCTCCTCTTCCTCCTCTTCTTCTTCTTCCTCCTCCTTCTTCCATTATTGGAATTTAGGATTCCAGGGTTAAAAATGAGCAATTCTCAGGCAAACTTGGATGCCTTAGTCATTCTCCTAGAAGCCTTTGTCCTTCTGCCCACAAGAAGAATAAAGGGGATATACCAAGGTTTGAAAGCCATCTGGAAATGCAAGGACAAAACCTTTCTGGAATGACTAAAACTTCAAGAAAAAATCCATGGTTTATCACATGGAAAAAATTGGCAGTCAAAGTGAGAAAAAAAAAAAACCCACAGCAATTGTAAGTACAAGTGTGAGTGGAATAGAACACTATTTCAGAAATGAGGAACTCAGAAAATATTGGTAGCAGCCAGGGGAAAGAGCCTATAAACATGGGAATCCAAGGTTCTAATCATAGTTCTTCAGAAACAGTAGAAAATACCAGAGGTGTCTTAGGGTTTTACTGCTGTGAAGAGACACCATGACCAAGGCAACTCTTATGAGGACAACATTTAATCGGGGCTGGCTTACAGGTTCAGAGGTTCAGTCCAATGTCATCATTTCGAGAGCATAGTAGCATCCAGACAGGCATGGTGCAGGAGGAGCTGAGAGTTCTACATCTTTATCTGGAGGCTGCCAGGAGAAGACTGGCTTCCAGGCAGCTAGAATGAGGGTCTTAAAGTCCACACCCACAGTGACACACCTACTCCAACAAGGCCATACTTACTCCAACAAGGTCACACCTCCAAATAGTGCCACTCCCTGGGCCAAATATATTCAAACCATCACAAGAGGAAAGCCGAGGGCTTGAGGAAGATGACAAGAACCTAGGCAAACTCAATAACAATGTACGAGAGTAACTATATCCCTAACTCCAAAATACACATAACTTCCAAGTGCACGTGGTATAGTCACGAAAGTCACACAAATTATATTTTCTAGCCACAATGGAAGTGAATAATAATAATAAAAAAAAAGCAGTAACTAACATCTGACAGTTTATTGTAGAACAAAATATACGGACAGAATTACTAGACATATTGAAGAGACAGTGTGCTACGATTCATGCCAAAATATTACAGGGCAGAAAATAGTCATCAACGTAATATAAAATAAAAGAATTATTATGAAACGTCCAAATGTCAAGCTCTGGGCAACAACGAAAACTTATGAAGGCTAACTTAAGTGTGAGGATTTCCAGATGAAAAAGCAAAGGTGGAGAAACAAGCCACTGAATAAGTTAATTAGCACATAAGGTGAAAATGGGCCACACTTCCTGGAAAGGTAAACAATTCTCCATGCATTCACAAGTTCTTGTAGCATCCATACTGAGGAAGGAATCTCTTCACAGCTCTTTTTCCTGTTGGACTCAGCACATCCAGAACATGTCAACTCAGTTCTCTGTATCTTAATTTTCTGTTTATTTGTATCAACCTTGGCTGTGGGCTCTTGGAAGCGCTAATGAATTGGCAATCCGAAGCGGCTTATAACTTGAGAAGATGATGTCTTGGGCTTTATTCCTTAGGGCAGCAGTACTGATGGATGGTCAGTGTGCTTTCTCAGAAGTAGAAAGGAGCAGATAACTAGGTTTTTGAATGATCAGGGTCTCTTCTGTCTGGTGATGAATAAAGATACCATTTACTCTTAGAAGTCTCAGCGAAGTAAGGCCTGGGGACTAGAGGCCAGACTTTAATCATCCCTGGCTGACAGTCCGAGTGACACTTTCCAAGATGGTGGAACTCTTGTAGACCTCATTAAAGTGACCTTGTTAGCCAATTCTTGACTAAAACTTACAGATCATAGAGTTTAATACAATCAGGTCACTGAAGAGAAGGTCACTTATGCCCCCAAAGGAAGAAATGCTGTTACCTTTACCTTAAAACCGATTCAATGTACTAAATTTACAAAGCTGGCTTAAAAATACTTCTCAATTTCTTGATGTGAAATCATATTTGGACAAAATCTGTTCATAAAACAGATTCCGGCACGGTGACTTAACAAATGTGTTTGTCAAAAAGACCTATGGCTTGAATAATCTGATATCTTTTATTTTGATGATACAATATTAAATTTGAACTTCCGTGTTTTGGAATAACTGAGGCCCCCACTAGAGTGTACGTTATAGAGAGAGATACCATGATTGCTTTGAGACGGTATTTTCCCCTCTCAGACATGTTGAATAGCTCTGACACGAAGTGAACATTCAGTAAATAACCTAATAGAAAATAATAATAATAATCAAGTTCTATTCTTTCAGCCCATCTCTATTGCCTCACCCATAGAATATCACAAAAACATCATTCATAAATGTTGTAAAAACCTAGATTACATAGTACAAATAAAGCTCCTTATGAAACTGGTTTTTCAAGTCATATGTCATAATGTCACTGCTACGTTCTTCATCTTCCCCTCTTGTCTATCCCTTTTCCCTTTTCCCTCCCACTCTCCCTCCATCTCCCCCTTCTCCATGTCTCCCTTTCCCTCTCCCTTCAGGTCATTGCTTTTCACTTGACCCTTCCTCTCGACAGTGTGGAGGTATTGGTAGTACTGACGAAGCCACTACGTTTGTGGACACAAGCTTGTGTAGGGTACTGCTCGGATAACTAGGGTGAGACAGCAAAGCATGCTTGGTCAGCACTCTCCAGATATGTGGAGCCATAACTTTTATTCTTGGTGGTTTCTCTACATTTTGTCATATGATTTAAGATCCTTACTTTCATCTTTTAAAAAGTTCAAGGGAGAAGCTAACGAGGGTGATACCCCACTATTTCAGCATTTCCACACAAGAAGGCAATCTACAACCTTGATGCCTCTTAATTCTATGCTTCTGTAGAGATCCAGAATTTACCCATCTATGTGTCAGCCTCACTCAGTTAAACCCAAGCCTAAGTCTTTGAGGACTGACTTTGGTGAGGGCTTATAGTTTTTCCTTCAACTTGCACATAATACATAAAATTGAAAATCAAACACATCATTCTAGCACATAAACTCTGTGTCGATTGGGGTTTTGGTGTTTGTTTTTGCTATAATTTTTAAACAAGCTTAAGAATAAAGACTTCAGAGGCCAGGATGACATTTGAATTGAGCCCTTATGTGCAATATTATCTGTTGCCGAATCACAAACTGAAGTGACATTATTTGCTGAGGAATTCATAGACTGCAGCTGAGTGGTCTTTCTTTTCTGTGTGGCATTAGTTGTGGTCATTGTGTGATAATATTCAAGTGACAGGTCCATGGGTTTCTGGGCTCACATTTAGCTGTGACACAGTTGGGTCCAAATGTCTAGAAGGCTTTGTTGTCAAGTCTGGCAACTTGGCGGTGACGACTGAGCAGGCACAGGCTGGATGAGCATCCTTCTCTGTGTGGTCTCCCTGGCAAGGAAGCTGGATCTCTTTACCAGACTCTAGTGTGTAATAGCAGAAAATAGAAGCTCTCATCATAGGCAGCATCCTAATTCTGATGGCATCCTTTGCACTACATTCTGTTGACCAAAGCTAGTCAGAGGGACAAACAAGATTCAAGCAGTTCACATAGGGGGGAAAAAAATAACTTCTTGGGCAGTTTTCAAAGACCTCCTTTAAAAGGTCACATGGAAAGGAAGATGTAGATGTGGCTCTATTTAAAAAACAAAATCTACCATACTTTGTTTACTTCCTATTATGTAGTTTGAGTAAATCTGAAACTGGTATCTTTATTTGTTAGAGCAACCTAGTGGTTTATTTTTCACTGATTGTTTTTTAAATAATACAGTTTTTTTTTTTAAAATTGTTGTTGCGTTGAAAACCCTTTTTTCATTAAAGTCCATTTTTCTGACATAAATTCATGACTAATTTTTGTGCAATCATGAACTTTTGACCAATAGCTGTTATTTTGTTTCAGCTCCAGCCATTTTTGTACATGCTGTATAAACATCATTAAGAAGAAAGAACCATAGATCTTACCAACCTAACATCTCAACCAAGCATCAACATAACAGAACATCCTGTGGACTAATGCCCTCTCAGTGCCCAGACAAGCCCTGTGACAGGGCATGAAGCATTTCAGGAAGGAATTGTTTGTAGACCATACTATTTTCCTGTGGGGTTCTGTTGTGGTAATTAATAAAAAACAGTCCACACTACCACTGGCTATGCTCTAGTAACAGGGTTTCCCCTCCCCCCGTTGGGAGCTGCAAGATTCATTCACCTGCCTCCATCCAAAGGAACCAGCTTGCTCTTATCTTCTCAGCCATCTGCCCCCTGCAGCTACATGCCACAAATCCCCATAACCCAGTAAAATCAAAACTCTAAAGGCTTGCAGTTTATCAGTCAGATTTATAACAGTAAATTCTCAACTCACAAGACACCCACGCAATGAACTCAGAGCCAACTGATATTGATACAAGCTGCCCACCTAGATTGGACAAATTGTCCTATATTATTCCATGCCTTCTATGATATTCATAGCTACTTGTGGCTACTTCAAGTCATGTAGATCTGGTTCGTCCTCTTCCTCTATCTTCTCAGTCAGTCAGTCAGTCAGTCTGTCTGTCTGTCTGTCTCTCTGTCTGTCTGTCTCTGTCCCGTCTCAGCTCACCTTCTTTATCCATTGCCCAATCACAGGCTCTGGCCTTATCTTTTGCCTGCCCTCACCTGCATATAGACAGCAATCCACAGATTTCTTAATCATTATTTAAACAAGAACTATCCTTGTGTTGAGTTGAAAGTATAGCAGATTCTTTCAGTAACAGAAATCATTTTTCCTGCTTTATTACTTGCCATTTGCTTGCTAAAGAAATTAGCATGTTGGAACTTTCCATAAATGGCTCATTGTATCCTAGGAATGTCACTCTTCTTGGTATTTTTGAAAGAACAACAATTCATTCCTAAGTTCAGAGTTCGTTTTGTTAGCATGAGTGTATTGCAGGCAATACTGTATACTTTTGACTACATCCTATCAGGAAGGCACAAAACACCTGATTGTCTCTTGTGACTTGAAACACTTCAGTGAGTTTAGACATAGTCACTCTAATCTCTCCAGTGTGGCTTTCTCTAGATAACTTCCTCTTAGTTGCTCTCACTGTCAAAGTGAATTCTCTCATTAGATGTTGTGACCTGTTTCTTGCATATGTCCTTTAAGTTTATCAGGTGGAATTTTTCTAAGAACCTTTGATTCTTTGATTCCACAGATTATACCAGGGTAAAATTAATATTTTATTTTTATTTCCTCAGTTGCTAGTTGTCAGAATAATGATCTGGTGCCTAGTAGTTTTGAAGGGTGACCAATAAACTTTGCGTTTTGTTTGTTTGTTTGTACGTATGTATGGTATGTGTGCATGAAAACACACATGCCACAGCTTGCAAGTGAAGGTCAGAGGACAGGACTGGGAGTTTGTTACTGCCTTACATGTTTGTGCAGGTTGTGGTAGTTGGACTCCAGTCATCAGCTTCCTTAAAAAGCACTTTGTCTTAGTTAGGATTTTGCTGTTGTGAACAGATACCGTGACCAAGGCAAGTCTTATAAAGACATTTAACTGGGGCTGGCTTACAGGTTCAGAGGTTCAGTCCACTATCATCAAGGTGGGAACGTGGCAGTGTCCAGGCAGGCATGGTGTAGGAGGAGCTGAGAGTTCTACATCTTTATTTGAAAGCTGCTAGCAGAAGACTGACTTCCAGGCAGCTAAGATGAGTCTTAAAGCCCACACCCACAGTGACACACTTACTCCAACCAGGCCACCCCTTCTAGTAGTGCCACTCCCTGGGCCAAGAATATACAAACCATCATATACCTCTACCCACCAAGTCATCCTGCTCCCCTCAAAATTAGTTTTTAAAAGACTTATTTTTTTTTTCTTATCTTAAACGATGTAGGTGAGTATGTGCAGGTGAAAGTAGATGCCCTTGTAGACTGGAGATGTAGATTGCTCCTGGATCTAGAATTGAAGACAGTTGTGAGAAACGGATGTGTAGGACTCAAACTTGGATCTTCTGAAAGAGCAGGAAGAAGCCTTAACCACGGAGCCCTCTTTCTAGCTCTCTCAAAATGTATTTTTTTGTTGAACTCCCAAGTCTTAATGAATTTGCTTCAGTCCGTCAGAATCATTATTTTATTGACACCATTCTTTGGCCTAGAGTGGTACTGACACTGTGGTATCGCAGTCTTCCTGAAAAGGACTCGGGGTCTTTGAACACTTTCCTCCCTAGCATCCTAAACCATTGCAGGGTAACCCTATGCATTTCCTCCCAGAGATAGCGCCAGTCTGAAAATCTCTGGTTACTTTTAGTTCAAAGGGCATTTAAAAAGCTTGGTCATGGATAATTTTTACTCTGCTGAAATTGCTTCCAGGAATTTTTTGTGAGTAAAACTAAGACCTATTCTTTTTTTTTTTTTTAAGTAAAAATAATCATGAGCTTATACTGATCTAAACAATTCAAGTTTTAAATTAGGACTATTTTTTTCTTTAATTCATTTGATGATGTTTGCAGTCTACTCTGCTCATTTGAGAATAAGATGTCCTAAAGATGTTGATGTAATTATTTATGGGTAAACTAAGTGAGCATGCTAATGGCCTCTATGAGACCGTAACACATATCTACATTGATTATAAAATAGTCACACTGTTAACTTCTCACCCCAGACAGGACACCAATGGCAGACAAGAGAAAGAATTCACTCAAGTCTACCTTGGTGAACCAATGAGCTGGTTGAGTTTACTCACAGGAACAAGGATGAGGGGCATCTCACTGGAGTAGGACTGACCTTTTAACAGCTACACGACGGAAACATTTCACCCCAGAACAAACGATGACTTCCCCTTTCAGCTAGCTTCCCACATTCTACTTACTCTGGCACCACCAGAAACCACATAAAGCTGCAGTAGAATTACAGAGAGCCAAGATGGTGGGACAAGAAGAAGGGAGTGGTTGGCATCTCAGGTATAGAGCATAGAAGGCCCTTTCTTTAGCTCCTCTTTCTTAAATCTTATTGAAGGACTACCGCAGGTGACAGTGTCGCACAACATACGCCCACATGATTTCTCTGTGCAATGAAGTCATCAAATAATGCACAGTTGCTCTTATTTGTTTCAGTTGGGTTTTGTTTTATTAAAGAATTCATTGGGAGTTTTTTTTGTTTTGGTTTTTGGGGATTTTTTGTTTTGTTATGTTTTGTTTTGTTTTGGTTTTGGTTTCTTTGTTTGGCTAGGTTCCTTGTGTGGTTGTCTTTTTAAAAAGATTTGTAGAAGTATAGGTTACAAAGCATACAATTACCAATATATAATATATTATATATGGGTAATATATGGGTATATATTAGCCATGAGGTACTTCTTTGGGTATATCTATGATACATTTCTAGATGGGATTTAATGATGGGACTCAAAATATAGCCATTATAATATAATATAATGTAATATAATTTAAGTGCTGATGTATATTAATACAATCGTTCAACCATTACCCAATCTGAGTCTAGATGATTCGTGTTCCCTTGACCATTCTTACAAACAGTAACTGACTATTCCCTAGCACCTCCATATCTGCAAGCTCTAAGAAATTATTAGTCTGTGTTTCATGTCTATGGAATGTTCCATTCTGGACAATGAATACAAATGGGACTGTATAATACATGGCCATATTTTATGTCTGGCTCCTTTCACTCACTGTAAGTACTGATGCTTCAGTGATGCAGTAGTGTGTGGCAGTGCTTCACTGCTCTATATTGATATGTAATATCCTAATACAGTCATATACAATATGTAGTACGTTTTATTTTCCCACTCATAATTGATGGATATGTTAGTTGTTTCCATTCTAAGCATGTATGTCTGTGGTGGTGGTAAATTTTGATTGCCAATTTGACTGCAGAATTGCCTAGGGTATTCACATGGCAAGTTGCATCATGGTTATTGTTTATTTACGAGGAGCTGAAACTTAGTAAACAGCATGTTTTACTGAGTCCATTCATTTCCAGATGGGATTTAATGATGGGACTCAAATTATAGAACAGAATGTGGGTGCTATAACCTGTCCCATCACCTGGTGACTAAAAGAGGAAAAAGAAAGAGGTAGCTGTGTGTCCATTGTTCTGCTCTCTCTGCTTCCAGGGCCATCAAGATGTGAAGTGCCCAACCCACAATCCCACCCCCATGAACCCCGCCATACTTTTGCCATATGGACTCAGTAAAACATGCTGTTTGCTAAGTTTCAGCTCCTTATTAATAAACAATAACCATGATGCAACTTGCCATGTGATAATGTCATATATAGTGCTAAGAACTTTATATTCGTCATATCATGTAATAATTCTGCAAAGAAAAACACCTTAGAGAGGCTGGAGAGGTGACTCAGTGGCTAAGAGCACTTGTTGTTCTTACAGAGGACCTGGGTCCAGTTCCTAGCACCTCTATGGCAGCTTACGACCATCTGCAGGCTCCAGTCCCAGGAGATTTAATGCCCTTGTCTGGCTTCTGAGGGGCAAAGAATACACACATATAGATACATACATGAAAACACTCATACGCATAAAATGTAAAAGGCAAATTAAGAGAGATATTTTTCTGTCCTTTATTTTTCTTAGTCAGTGTACCAAGACAATGGGTTACCTCAAAAAGTAACAAAGGACACCCCAAAGTTTGCCACCTCACATCTAAGTCTCCTGCAGTTTTCCTTGGCACTTCGCAACTCCTTCAACTCAGATTGTGAATATGGTTCTAACCTTCTGTCTACAGATCAAAAACATATTCAATGGAATTTTTTCATTTTGTCCATTTCTTCTTCATCAAGCCACACTATCAGAGAATTCCAGCTGTAACAGAGGAAGTGGAGAGCCATGTAGACGAGCATGTAGCTGAATGTCAAATGTTTGGTTAGATTCATGGCTGTGTGATTCAGAAGCAACATGTTCCAAGGCTTATCTTGTCTGTCCCAGGTACTTCCCTCTCAAGTGAAAAGAAAAATGGGTCATGCATACTTTGTCAATCTTATGAGGATTAAATTTAAAGATGTAAAGCACATATTGCGGTGCCTGTCATGTTTCATGCCCTTGACAAATAACGGGAATACTTATTTTTAATATCAATTGCAATTTAAGGTAAATCATTTTAAAATTCAGTAGCATTTAGTAATTTGACTGAGCTGTCTCTAGGCTATATACTGATATATCTCCAGCCTATACAGTATAACTACTGCTGACTCAACAGAAATGGACGCTTATCGGGCTGCACACACAAAGTTGCCTTGACGAATCACTGCGGGACATTTCTAAGTATGCATTTAGCAATTGGTTTTTCTTCCCTTCTTTCACGTATTGTAACATAAAACTTGAAATTCTCAACAGGACTGAGACGTTTCAGAAGGAATCCTTAAAACTGACTACAGGTAAGCCTCAGGCAGCTTGGCTTCTGCCCAGTTTCCTCTTACTAGTTAGATGTAAATACTCATTTAGCTTTCTCCGTTGGGACTTAAAGCTCTTACAATAAAGTAAAATCCATTTCTCTAGATCGAGTTCCTAATAATAGCCATCACACATATGGAAGTCAGGGGACAACTCTATGGAACTGGTTCTCTCCTTCTACCTTTATGTAGGTTCTGGGGCTCAAACTCTGGGTTCCAGGTTTGTTCAGCAAGTATCTTCACCCACTGAGCTGTTGTTTGCTGGCCTCCACTATGCGGTTTCTGACTGGGTTTGCAGAATAAGGATGGGTTCTTTCTGTAGTGTAGGCCAAATTAAGGAGTGGCTGGCAAGTCCCATAACTGTCACGCCACCATGGCACACATGGGTACATCACGCCTATCAGGTTAGTATCAGTTCCTGGGTTCACAGCTGGATAAGACCATTGATTCCTTTCTCCCTCAGCAGCCAGAATAGCACCTCTGACTCTATGAAAGTGAACCAGCAAAGAAGCTCTCAGGTCAGTTCTTTTTGATTTCCCTATAACATACAACAGAGGTTTGTGGTGTCTTGTGGCTATGAGGTCTCATCAACCAGCTCTGGTAGTCAAACAAGAGAAATGATAAGATTCTGTGTTACTTGGAGGCCTTTGGGGTCCCTCTGATCAACAACTTATAAGGAAGTACCCCACACTCAACACTGGAGGTTCTGTTTGATAAAAGTTTCTTAACAGATTTCCTAGCCATGCTGGGTATTTCCTTTTCAACATCCTTCTCTTTGGGAACCTATCTACCCCCAGTATTTCCCATCTACCCCCAGTATTTCCCATCTACCCCCAGTATTTCCCATCTACCCCCAGTATTTCTCCTCTCCACTTTCATATGACCTGCCCATCTCTTAGGGCATCTCACTCCAAATGGCCTCTCCCTACTTTCCTGGCTTCTTCGGGCACCCCAAATTGAGCATGCATTAGAGACTCAAAGCAAGGAACAATATATGAGAGAGAACATGTGTTATTTTTTTCTATGTCTAGTTTACCTCAATCAGTATAATGTTTTAACAGTACCATATGCTTACCAGCAAATGTCATGATTTTTCTTTACAGTTGAATGAAATCCCATTGTGTATATGTATCATGTTATCACCATCAGCCCTCAGCCCCAGCTATGGTCAACAGAGTGGTGTGGTATAGAACATGGACCAGCAAATACCTCTAGTAGAATGCGGAGTTTTTAAGGAAGATGCCCTACCTGGCTGTTCATTCCATAGAAGCTGCATCAGCTTGCACTCCCATCTAGAGAAAATACGAGTTCCCTTTCCCCCCTTCTTGACAGTATTTGTTATTTGATTATCTGCTGACAGCCATTCTGATAGAATCTAAAGTACTGTTCATTTGCATTTCCTTGGTGACTAAGGATGCTGCAGACCAGTAAGAGGTTACCAGCCCTTTGCGTCTTATTTTGAGGATTCTCTGTTCGTATCTACAGCCCACTTTTATTAGGTTGTTTGTTTTGTTTTTTTGAGCTCTTGGTGTTTTCTAGAGACTAAATCCTCTGTCATGTGTACAGATGACAAAAGTTTTCTCTCATTTTGTAGGCTGTCTCTTCAGTGGACTGCTTACTTTGTTCTGTGGAAATTTTTCCGTTTCATCAGGTCTCACTTGTTAACTGTTGACCTTCTCTCCTGAGTGACCAGAGTCCTTGTCAGTAAATCTTTGTCTATACTTGTATGTTGTGACAACTTCCTACCTTCTCTTCTGGAAGTTTTAGAGTTTCATGTTCTGTTGAGGTCTTCAATCCATTTGTAGATGATTTTTGTGCAGAGTGACTTTAAATGATTAAAATATCTCCACAACTAGGTGTCAGTCCATTGATTATCTCTGTCTGTTTGGGTTGTTTTTTTGTTTGTTTATCAACCCTAGACAAGCAAGAGTCATGTGGGAAGAAAGACTCTCCATTGAGAAAATGCCGCTGTAAGATTGGTCTTATAGCAAAGCCTGTAGGATATTTTCTTGATTAAGGATTGATGTGGGAAGACCAGCTCACTGTGGGTAGTGGCAACCTTGTGCAGGTGACCCTGAGTTACCTAAGAAAGCAGGCTGAGGAAACCAGGAGGAGCAAAACAGTAAGCAGCACTCCTCCGTGGCTTCATTCCTGCCTCCAGGTTCCTGTCTTGAGTTCCTGCCCCAACTTTCCTCATTGATAGAATATGACCCAAGAGTGGTGAGAAGAAATAAACTCTTTCTCCCACACATTGCTTTTGATTGTGGTGTTTTACCACAGCAACGGAAATCCTAATTATGACCCTGTGCTTTTAGTCAACCTTTTACAAGGCAATGAAAAGCTCTTAGGGCGTAACACCTAACACATCCCCAGAACACACACATGAATACGTACATAAAGGACTAAATTTCAAGAAACAACATTTAGTTTGGCTTTCAAGAAATCTGTTTGATTGACTAAGAGAAACTCATTCTAGCAGCATGGAGCTGACAGACAACCCTGGCTTTTTAGGTTATTTTTCCCTGACATCTTGTAACTTGCTCATTTATAAAAGACGTTTTCCTCCTTCACTCAAATGACTACTTGATAGAGGATAAGAAAAAATAAGAGAATCCAATAGGTGAAACAAATTAAATAATTTAAATTTCTGTCCACTAAATGTCTGGCACAAGAAGAGATTCATTATCAATGACACAGCTGACTCCTCTCCACATTACCCAGATATGTCATTTTGACCATATTTACAGAGCCAGGTCCAAACTGGCTAAATGTGTTTTTTCTTATCTATGCTTTTCATCATTTGAGGTAATTTTGCACTTTAGCACAAAACTTGAGTTTGTGTCATAATGAAAAACCCTAACATTGGGCTGTGGAAATGGCTCTGCTGTGTTAAGTACAAGGACCTGGATTTGGATTCATAGTCTCCACATGAAAGCCAGGCATGGTGTGACATATCTGTAAACCCAGGACTAGACACTGAAGTAGAAATGTGTATGTGTGTGTGCACACACACACACACACACACACACACACACAAAACCCATACACCTATACACATACATAGATACACACACACCATACACATACAAACACATACACACACACACACACACACACACACACACACACACACACACACAGAGTGAGCCTGGTATTATCATCATAAACCAGTAAGGATAATGAATTGACCTAGTATTTTCATATCTAAATTTTGTCAGTTAGCATTAATGTAATTACATTAATATAATTGGAATAACAACAAATCAGATTCACAAGTAACAGAATTCAATGAGCAAAGTCATAATTTTGTCTGTTGGGTGCGTTTATGCAGACTACACACAGAGAGAGACTCATCATCAACTAAAAAGATTACAGACATCTAGTTGCATACTAATTATAATCTATAAAGAGGAAGAGGCTATACGCAGATTAAAGTGGTAGACAATAAGTTTCTTAACAGTCTAGGATAAAAGTGACTAGGGCACTGATTTTTTTTTTTCATTTAGTATTTTGTAAAATGCCACCAAAGTTTTCTTTGCTTTACATGTTTTTTTTTTTTTTCTTGCTTCAAAGCTCAGATCAAAGCAATCTCACCCATAATTACTTCTGAGTCATTGAGTAATTGGGAAATTTTAAAAATTAGGGCCATCTCCACTGGGATCCTAACTATTAAGTAAGTAGTCACAATTCTTTATTCACATTTGAAGGTATTATTACTACAGTGTTTAATAAGCCGAAAGTGCCCCAGTGGCTTTTTATCCTAAGAAGAACATCCTAAAGACTTGGTCTACAGATGGCCAGTGGGCACCTGCTCTCAGGTATCTCGAGCTATCTTTTCTACTGAACCAAGTAGGTCCACTCAGCACTTCATCTGTATGTAGCACAGTTAAATGATGTTTTCTTTTATATCATGTTGGTATAGTTTTCAACTATGATAGTTAGAATTTGAGGAATAATATTCTGGCACATTCTTGCCCCAGTATTTGAAATTTTTCAATATATTATGTATATGAATTACTTCAAATATTCTTTTTTCTATTTGTTTCTGTGGTGTGTGTGTATATGTGTGTGTATATATGTTTATGTATGTGTGTGTATGTATGTATATGTATGTGTATGTGTGTATACATGTGTGTGTATGTGTGTGTGTCTGTATATGTGTGTATATGTATGTGTATATATGTATATGTGTGTCTATGTATTCATGTATGTATGTATATGTGTGTGTGTCTATGTATGTGTGTATGTGTGTGTTTGTGCATATGTGTATATGTGTGTGCATATGTATATGTGTGCTGTGTGTGATGTATGTGTGCATGTATGTGTGTATGTATGTACTGTATATGTATATACTGTGTGTGTGATGTGTGTGTATGTGTGTGTACATGTGTGTGTGTACATGTGTGTGTGTGTGTGTGTATGTGTGTGTGATTGCACTTGGATGCAATTATGCAGAGGATAGAGGAGAACACTGGGTGTCCTGTTATACCAAAATCCATGTTATTCTCCTCATGCATGGTCTCTCAGTGAATATGGAACTTGCTAGGGTTCTTTTGTCTGGGTTCAAGCTCCAGGAATCCTCCAGTCTCAGCTAGCTCTTCTCCAGGACCACAAAAATGGTTTTTGCTTTGTTTTGTTTTTGTGGGTCCTAGGGATCCAAACTCAGGTATTCACAGCAAGTGTTTTACTAATCAAGTCATCTCCTCAGCCCTAAAACTTACTTTCATGAAGAGCTGGTAAAAAATGAAATTTCTGTAACTGGGAATGGCAAAAGTTTAAGGAAGTCAAAAACAGAATGTCCAGTGATTAATTTGTCTAAGCTAAAGGAAACAGTATCTCTCTGGATAGGCCATAATCAAATGATCTATTTAATTATTTTTCTAGGACTCTTGAAACACCTTAGACAGCAATGTGGCTCTCCAATAACACCAAATGTGGGGAAGTCATGTTTTGAATGCATTTCTGCTGTCCTATAAATAGCACAGTGCTGGGGCTAAGGATTTGCAGTAGGGGAAAGCTATGGTCTGTCAGCTCTTCAGCAAGATGCTGATAAGGGCCTAACAATTGCCCCAGGACAGGGGATCTCTGATTTATAGCATTAGCCAGCCAATTTCCTCCCATGGCTATTTTACACTAACAACCAAACATCACTGGACAGAGCTTGGAAGAGATGGGTAGCTGCTCTCTGTTCTACTGTACCTCCTCGGGGCAGATAAAATAGTTGTACGTCACCTCAAGAACACAGGAAATAATCAGTTAAAAGATGACGCATTATACATATAATCTTAATTGCATATCATTCAGTTGTGGGCTCTGTCATTTCTAGTATTCACTGTGTTTAGCAACCAGCTTGCAAAATTCTTGAAATTTTGACGTTTGGATTGCCAAGAGTCAGACAAAGATAGCTGGAGTAATCCTCTAAGATCACCAATGTCTAGGTGGCAGCAGGCCATAGGGCTAAGACACGAAAGCCATGTGTAAAGTAATCAGTCATAGGCACTCCACATCACTTGACTGCAGACCCCCATGTCTGAGATGATGCCCTCCTGCACCCTCTCTGTCCAGGAAGGAATGCTGGTTCACATACAGAATACATAGTTCATAATGAACTATATTTAATATGAACTCCTCCTCCTTCTTTGTAGTGAATTCTGCTCCATGTCAGCCTTTGACATTGGTAGCATTTTTTCTTCTTGAATCTATTTCCTGAGTTGCTTTAGATTTTTTTCATTATCACCTAAGCAGCCTTTTATCCTGACACATAGCCAGGGTAGAAACAAGGTATTCTCCCAATGTCTTCAGTTTATCCTGCAGCGTAACAGCATATTTCAAGAGAAAGTAAAACTAGGAGTTGTTTCAACCTTCCGTTTGTATCATAACTACGAACAACATCTCCTTGGTCAAAGCGAGTTTCTTGGATGGACCCAGAAAATCAGCAGGAAGATACAAGAAGGCAGCACGGCCCAGGCATATATGTATTTATGAGGTAGGAAGGACTGGAGCCACTGGTGCAATTAATCTACCTCATTTATCATCATCGGGAAGATGTAACTAAGTCATAGAATCATGTACTTAATGCACTAAAAGCTCTGATTACCAATTTTCAAGATGTTTTTAGATGAGGGCTAGTTGTTAAATCAGTCTGTCTGAAGTATCTGTCACACAAAGGCTTGCCAATGCTGCAAAGCAGGGCTATGTCGAGGTAGCTTACTAATGCCACTAATGCTTGTGAATGTCCTCATCCAGTGGTTCTCCTGTGTATAAGTCATTATACGATCAAGTTACCTTCCCATTCCACATCAGAGAAAATACCGCAGGCATAATTACCCCATTTGCAGGTTTTCTTTTTCTTAGTTACCCATTACACATGCAAATAGCCTAAATTAATTGTTCTAAAGATAGATGGCTCATCACTTCTTCAACAGGTACTATAAAATTGTAATTAAGTAAATATCATCAAGGAAATTACTGAGTTTAAAGTTTCTAATTTGCTATTTTTAAGAGTATTTTAATTCTCATTAATTCTGTACTTCTGCTATAAATTTATGTTAGCTAACTCCAGGGTCAGCAAAAGTTTACAGTAGTGATTATTTATTTATTTATTTAGTCCATGGATAGTTGAAGCTGTTAATTTAGGTTGACTGTAGGTCATATGAGATTTCTTTTTGCTATTCAAAGAGTTTGGACATAGGCATACTTTTGTATTATAAATAAAAATGGAAACCCATTCTGCTTCAGACCGAAGTAAACATGTTTCATAATCCCCAATACTTATGGTACTGGAGATGCAGGAAGTGTAGATATTTTCAATCTTGGAGCCAATCCCCATTCTGTTTCATATCACAGTTACTCTGTGTGTGTGTGTGTGTATGTGTGTGTGTGTATGTGTACAGGGTGTCTGTGTGTATGTGTATGAGACCAAGTCACAATTCAAGAAAGCAGACAGTATTTGAAGAATTGAAAATGGATAGGTCTTGGTGTTTTTCTTTCCTTGGAAGCAAGGCAATCAATTCTTTTCTGTTAGTGTTTAAATTTTTAATTCTTAAATTAACCCATAGCATATTGCTTCTCTGGGGTTTGCATGAATATTCCATTTTAGTTGATTTCTCTCCCCTGCCTTCATCTCCTTGGTCCCATTCCACACTTTCCACACTACAGAGATACTTGAGTGTCCATGTTTATTGGCACTCCTCTGACAAGAGAAATAAAGGGAATTAGCCTAGATGTCAAGCAACAGGTGAATGGGTAATGAAAATATGCTGGTTTTGTTAGCTGTAATAGTTGGTTGTAAAACTATACCCATATTTCTTTCCTACTGAAGAAAAATAATAGACAAATGCACATATTCACATATTTTGTCTTTTTTCTCATATACATGAAGTACTTATGCTATTGGAAATATATAATATGAATATATGTATATATTTAGATATTTATAAAGAGACAGAGAGAGAGAGAGTGAGAGAGAGAGAAAGTTTTAGACTGAGACAGAATAACCACAAGTTCAAGGACTGCCTGACCTACAGAGTAAACTTAAGGTCACCATGAGCATCTTAGTAAAATCCTGTCTTAAAAAAAGTTTAGAACAGGTCTGAGGATACAGATCAGTGTTAGCACCTATGAAGCCCTAGATCCAATCCCTTGTCATGGAAAAATAACTCATATTGTGAATATTTACTTACATTTTTTTCTTTAAAGAACTATAATATCATTCTAGACCTAAGTGACGAGCTGGCAGCATACGCCTAGCAAAGTCCAGAAGAATGACTGGGGAGGACAGATGAATTACTTGGAAAATAATGCCATAATTTTATAGTGTACTAAAAAGATATATAAACTGTTCTATATTTTGTAAGCACAGAGCTTACATAGAAGAAGTAATTGGAAATCTCCTCAACAAATGCATTGATGTATCAATGAAAAAAGCCTATTAATATAACAACTAAAAGTGGAAAAGTTAATATAAAAATGTTTTTACAGATGCATGCAGGTAAAGGAAAAATACAGTAATTAGTATGATAGCTGTACATTCAAAATCAACCAGAATTAAAGCGATATTCAGAAGTAGAAGTTTTTCAAAAAGCAGCATCATTAGACCAACTTTAGTGGGTTTTATAGTTAGACAAAATAGCAGAACAAAGTAGAATTCATCTGAGAAATAATATAAAGGTATTTTCTATGACTCACAAAGTCTTTCCTTACATAAAAAGGCACATTGCCAATGTACCTCATCTCACATTCTTTGTTTTTGTTTTTTTTTTTTTAAAGGCCACTTTATATACAGAAGTCACACTTTCTATTAAAAGAATGATACTTCTGCAGGAAAAGGGCAGCTTGGGGCACACAGGGTACAGCTTGCATACTGCTTTACAGCAGTGGTTCTCAACCTCCCTAATGTTGTGACCCGTCATGCTCTGGTGACCCCCAACCATAGGATTATTTCATTGCTACTTCATAACTGCAATTCTGCTACCGCTGTGAATCCTGCGGTAACTTGTCTGGCATGCAGGGCATCTGATCTGTGACCTCGTGGGGGTCGCGACCCACAGGTTGAGAACTGCTGTTTTACAGGCCTCAGTGTTTGACTCCCAGCAGTCCATGTGCAGTGTGCAGACAGGAGAGCTCTGTCCTTTGAGTGCTTGGGATGAGTGCTTATTCATAGACTTTCCCTCCCGAAACTAATCTGTCAGTTTTGTGCCCCGCACAACAATGGTTACTTCCTCTACCACAGTACTTGCTACTTTGTGTCTTATTGTAAGTTCTACTGTTTGTGTGAAAATATGAAACGTCAGTATTTACAAATAGCTTCGGGGAATCTTTGATGTTCTTCTATTTATTTCATCCTTCTTATTTCCAATCTTCTGAATCAATACTCCCAAACTCCACGATTACTACAAAGAATGCTAAGGTCAACTACCATCATAAAACAAAACAGTGTCGTGGAAAAGTCTTTCAAAAGTGAATTAAAAGCATGGTGCCATGTTGGATACATTTTCCTTCAGATGACAGTCTCCCAAGCCCATGTTTTTCTTTAAGACAAAACAAACAAACAAACAAACAAACAAAAACCCAATCTTTTTAGTATGTACCAGATTCTGAGAAGTGGGCTGTCTGCATGAAGGTGATATCCCTCTCACAGGTACAATCATTCTCGGAATAAACTTGTTTTTACTTACCAGTGTGTTAGCACTAAGGAGCTAAAAGCATTTGTTCAAGTCTGTAAATCAAACTAATGGAGATCACATTCGCTGGCTCTAGTGTGTAAGCCAAAGCCGAGAAAGCCTCGATGTGGTACACTACCTCCCCAACTTATCAACCATGTGAGAGGAAAAGAGGAGGGGAGACAGTTTCTGTGGTTCGTGGGTTGAGGGATAGACATAGCAAACAGGCATGTGCAAAGTCTCCAGAATAGAACTCCAGAGGAAGCTTTAAATCACCTTGAAACTTGGACCTAGAAGGTTTTCAATAAATTCCTCTTCTCCCTCCATTTAGAAGCCATTGTTGTTATAAAGACACATGAACCTTAAGAGTGAGGAAAAAAAACAAAAACAAAAAAAACTGGAAGCCTTGAAACAAAATTAACATATTCAAATTAACTACCTGAAGTGTCAGGGAAGGAAAAAAAAATCAAACCCAGGTTTTGGCCCATTCATCCATAAGGGGAGACTAAGTGTCATTTGTGCCATCGAATACAGCACATGAAGGTGAGAAGCAAAGTCATCTCGTGCTGCACTGGACAAAACCCCAGAGTGTTTTTACCAGACCCTGAAAAACTCTCACGCAAGCATAAGAAGTTAAATGCTTGGTTTGTTCTGTTCATGTGATACCAGACAGACCAGTCCGATCGGCACACACTGACTGAAGGAGGTCTTTAATAACACTTCTGTGGGTTCATATGGTTAAAGACACCCTTAAGAGAGAGAGAGGATAAAGAGACCCCTGAGAGCTTATGGCAGACCAGTGAGAACTTATCTGTTTAGCTTTGTCCTCTTTTCCTGCTTCCATTCACCTAGCTGGCTACTAACAAACAAAAGATTTCAAAACAAAATTACCTGTGGGCAATCACTGATCCATAAAAGGAAGAAATAATACAATAACAGAAACCAGGACAACAGAATTAGCAATGCAGTGTTTGGCAAGAATGAACTAACTGTGCTCAGTCTCTCTGGAGCTCAACTTGGCAAGCAGCTAAAACCAGTGGTTTTCAACCTGTGGGTCGTGACCCAGTTGGGGGTCAAAAGACCTTTCACAGGGTTCACCTAAGACTATCTGAAAGCACAAATTTATATTATGATTCATAAAAGTAGCAAAAATTACAGTTATGAAGTATGAATAGAAATAACTGGTTGGGGAGGTCACAACATGAAGCACTAACTGTATTAAAGGGTCTCAGCACTAGAAAGGCTGAGCGGCCCTGAGCTCGACTAAGCTCAACTTGTATCAGTCAGCCAGTTCTTCTGCAGTCTTAGGGAACAAGTACAACTTCTGAGAACTCAGTTTTGTGAGGCAGATAAACCTCTACCTAAGCTGCACGACATTTATGTGAAGGAAAATTAAACTCACTGTGTGACTATTGTAAGAGGGCCATCCCGTGAGAGACCAGTGAGCTCTCTGTCGCAGCTGTAGCATTAGCTAAATCCACAGAAGTCTGCAAGACCTGCTCTATGGATATCTAAAATGAGACTCCTTCCTTGTATTTCGTGGGCTCTCAAGACCTCCATGGCATGGAAGATTAGCTCAGAATCTGTCCCACAAAATATATAAAGCCAACAATACTTTGTGGGTATATGACATTTATCCTAAAAAGAAACTCTTAATACCATGCTTCTTGATGTGTCCTGATTTAAAAATCTTAGATATCACAGAATAGTCAAGGTACTGCATAAAATGTAACTATATGGTAACAGTTATGTCCTTTTTATATGCTAGGCATAATTAGTTTTAATATCACCTATGATTTACAAGAATAAGACCAGTTGCCTTTTTTTTTTTTCAGCTTAAAACACAAGACTTCATGACAGCTGTTATGTGGAATGCTAAAGCTGTGTTGGATCAACTATGAATATGAACAGTCACACACTGACAAACAGTAAAGACAATTTCTGAATATGAAAAAAAGCTGGTAAGCAATTGAAAAGCATTTGTAATCAAACAGTTCAGATGGCTGCAAGCTGCTCTTCAGGCAGCAGACCATCTCCATTCATGGCGTTTAGACCTAGACTTTGTGTCCTTAACAGGAAGCTTTAGAACTCAGAGAGAGCAACAGGAACACAATCTGGAGACAGGCTGCAGTATTTGCAGAGACTTCGCCAAGAGAAAAGAATCAGAAGAGATGTTTTGAAACACAGACCGGGGGAGGGAGGGAGATAATGAGGGAGGGAGAGGAGGAAAGAAACAAAGAGACAGAGACTTAGGAAGAATATTTAAGCCTCCAAGAGAAGCCCAAAAAGGCTGACTCGCTATAACAAGGTGATTATCTTGCTCTTTAGGTAGACCATGCTACTTCAAGAGGTAACATAGGTTCCCCAATACTAGAAATACCCATATACAACTTGTCTTAGCTATAAAGATAAACTTTATATTGGTACTAAAAGACATCAGAAATCCTACGAAAACTTGACACCTTTATGAATTTTACACGATATACATGAAAACAGACTAGAACATTAAAATCTCACTCACATGTTCCCAAAACAGAGTGGCTAGCAAAAGCTGACAATCACCTGTCCACCTGCCCTTCACTATTTCCACTGTCTTAAGGCCCTCCTGTGAATAGCTACTGACATCTCCCTCTTGCTAAGTATCTTTGATACAAGTGCATTCTAAGTGTCTACTCAATCACCACTATAAAAGTGGTAACTTGAAGTAGGAAAAAGCCTGATAGGAAAATATCCTTGTATACACACACACACACACACACACACCCTAACAATCAATAATGTGCGTTTATTTCTCCCTCTCTTTGTGTGTGCGCATGTGTGTGTATTATGTGTTGAGTCTTCCTACCTAAAATGTCTCATTATGGCCCTTGGAGGAGGTCTAGTGTAGATAGGGTTTAGAAAATGAACTCTACCTGAGTGCTGTGTGATAGTTTTGTAGCTATAGGTATCACAGAGAAATCTCTAGGCCACATGTGCCTGCTAAATTAGCCATTCTTCCAGTAATGAGTCTGTAGCCAATAAGGCATATAATACACAGATGCAACAGTACAGTCAAAGAGAAATCTTCAGAATGTTTACAAAAATAGGAAGGCATTTAAGTTTCTATAGGCATTTGTTTTAGCTTAGAAAAACACTCTGGAAAACTAAGACGTGTTCATCATTATGAGAAGTGGCTGCTCTAATTCTGCTAAGATAAAATGTTGTCAGGCCATCTCTGTACTATATTTAAAGAGACACAAAAACAGTGTTTCAGAAGAACAATTTTGAACTACTGTGAAGGAGACTATACCAAAAGTCTTATTTGTCAGTAAAGAACAAAAGGACGCTAGGTGTCATATACCTATAATCCCAACGCTTAGTGCATAGCCTCTGTTACATAGTGAGGTCAAATCAAGACCCTATCCCACCACCTTTTATCCACTGAAACAAAATTACTTCACTTTTAGCCTATGGAAAAGCATAATCTATAAAAATATGTGTGTGAAGGCAAGAAAAATAATGGTCAGCAAAAAAAAAAGACCATATTATGACTTACAGTGACTACATACTTACCCCTCCTGTTCATCATGTCTACATCATGTCTACATACATGAATATGATGCTGTTCTGTAGCAGATGATGAATAGAAAGGGCAGGACCACTGAGGAGAAGAGAAAAACACTGAGTACTTTCATCCATAAAGAAGACTTTACTTTTCCCCAACTCCATTTGTATCAAGACTTCCTTCCATCAACACAAATTTCTTTAAATTTTGACTAGTAACATCAGAGGGTGGTTCGAGGCACCCTGATCTATGGGCCATTTTTGTTTAACTTTATTATTATTATTTTTTGTAAGTCTAGAATAGCAACATCTAGAGATTTTGCTTTAGCTTTTAATAATCTTATGATATATTGACCAAGCCAGCTCAGTCAGTCAACAGGGTCTCAAGGGAGGGAGAGAGGATTTAAAATTGAAAAGACAATTAGACAATATTATAACATGACTCGAGCAAGTGCTGGAGTGGGTTTTTTTTTCCAGTCTGCTTTTATACCATTCTAGGTATATGCAAAGAATAGGGTCAGTTCTAGGTCAAAGACGAAGTAGTCAAGGAACAAACAAGGCATAAACGGAGTAGTTAAGGAACGAATACATTGTAAACAAAGGTTCCATGATTACTGTATTCAGGGACTTAATAACACAATCAAGATACAAAGAACACATTCCTCAGCTGTATTCATCTTGAGCCTTGTCCTAGCCCAATGTCAAATTCTTGCCTGAGCCTACTTTCTTGTCCTAGCCCAATGAAAATATTCGTGCCAACATCCTTGAAGTGGCACCAAGAGCTCTCCACAAAATATCATTGGAAAATAGCTACTTTGTTTAAATATTGGAAAAATATACAGTTGTTGTTCCTTATGGCATTATTATATATAGTATATAAATGTAAGTATTATAAAAATAAACTTTATCATAGAAAATACTGACAATTTTAATATTTTTTGACAATTTTGGAGATGTAATACTGTAACACCACTATCTATTGTTCCTTTTCCCAGCCCTGATTACAATAATTCATAATCTGTAATGCCTCAAATTTTTGCCTACACTGTAATCATCTCCCAGTCTCTCTAGTCTCCCTCCTTTCTGTTCATCCAATGAAACAAATTAACCTTACAGTGCTACTTTGAAGTTTTATGTCTGTCTAATTATATTTTTGCATTAATCCTAGAAAACAGCAGCTTTGTAATTTATGGAGCACGTACTGATTAACTGTTCTCATGCAGTGATCTTAGTGGTTCAAATTAAACAGAGGACATAAAAGGATAATGTCAATGACCATCATGGAGAATCTCAGAAAAGTGAACCAATTAGAGGAGAAATTGATAAATTAGAAACAATGACAAGAATGATAAACATTTCATTAGACAACTGGAAACAGGCTTGTCTAGACTTGGGGACCAGGAATGGTAATTTGATAATAAAGGTGGGAGTTTAAGCATCGAGAAGAGATTAAAATTCATGAGTCTACGTGAATTCTCCAAGGAAATAGCTTTAAACAGGAAGAAACACGATGCCAAATGTTGATCTGCCCTCGAGAGGACAGGGTAGAAGCCAGAGTTGAGAAGCATTATGTTCCCAGGCAGAGAGAGATCTAGGAGAGGTCAGAACTACTGAGATTTACCAGAAAGAAAATACTGAAATATCAAAGAGTCTGCAGATGAAAGGAGGCCTTAATATTTTCGTGATCTGAAAACCTTACCAAATTGAAATGACTTTTGAAGACTAAGAATCAGAAGGCTATAGATTGGCGATCCATTTTTATGAGAGTTAGTAGTTACTGGAGGTGGTGAATAACTTTCACAGCACTTCCCAGTTTGTGATGAGTTTCTTGTAATACTGGAACAAACTAACAAACTGAATAGTGATTTCTTCAAGTAAAGGTATTTTTCTAATTAAGTAGACTTGATGGCAGGCAGAGGCATTATCAGAATCAGGGGAAGGGAAAGACTGGAGAATCTGGGAGCACAGATGAAGGGAGGGGCAGGAGCGAGTTTGACCGAGACCCACTGAGTCAATGAGGAGAGCAAAGAGCTAACCCTTCACCCTTTATTCCCACCCCTCAGGATAATCATTTCCATTTCTAAATTAAAAAGCTTTCTACCTCTATTGAGCTGTGACTGACAAATAAAAATTCATATATTTAGAATGTTATTTTAATAAAGGTGTATGTATACATTTATATAAATTATTAGCACAATCAAGCTAATTATCGTGTCACCTCAGTGTGCCTGTGTGTGTGTGTGTGTGTGTGTGTGTGTGTGTTGTAGGACCATATTTGATCTACTGTTAGAGCAAATTCCAACTTCAGTACACATTTCCATTACCTATAACCACCAATCTGTACATAGGTCTTCAATACTCAGCCACCTCACAGTTGAGATTTGAACTCTTTGACCAGCAGACCCTCCTTCCCTCTGCCATTCACAAATAAGCACTACCACTCTATTCCTAACTCTAGTATTCTTGTTTTGCTTTGTTTCAGATTTCACATACAAATTACATCACACGGTGTTCATTGTACTGTGTCTGGCTTACTCTGTTTAGCGTAGTGTCCTCAACACCCATCCATGGTAATACAAATGATAGGATCTCCTTTGTAAAGGTTAAACAATATTCTATTACATATTCACCAGTCAATGAAGGCTCAAGCTCTCCCAATACCTCAGCCTTGAATGATGCTGTAAGCAAACACAGGAGTGCAGATATATCTACAAGGTACTCTTGCTTTTAGGTAACTGTCCAGTGGTGGAATTGTTGGGTCATATGGTACCTCTTCTACTGTGACCTTGAGACAGCTCCATGCTGGTTTTCTCATAGTGCTCGAACCAACTTACATTCCCTTAAGTTTGCCTTTGTTACGTATTCTTTCCAACACTTGCCCTCCTTTGACTTTTTGATGACTACATTAGTTATTATTGTGGAATTTTACTTCTATGATTATCGCTATTGACCATCTTAACTATTTTCTTATATCCAAATGTAAGCATTTTGTATTTCTTCTTTGGAAAATAATGTCTTTGTCCATTTTTTTTCAATTGGGTCACTTGTATTTTGCTACTGAGATCCTTATATGTTTAGTATAATGCTTATAACCATACGTTCTATATTTTTTTCATTACTTAGGATGCTTCTGGGTGCTGTTTTGCTATGCAGATACCTTCCAATTTGATACACTCTCTGTTGTCTATTTTTGGTTTTGATGCCTGTGTATTTGGTGTTGAATCCAAAAATCCAGTTTTAGATCCATGTTAAAGGCTTACTCCATGTTTTCTTATTGTTTTATGGTTTCAGACCTTACATTTAAGTCTTTACTCCATTTTGAGTTAATTCTTGTATATAGAAGAGGGTTCAATTTCATTATTTTTATATAAGGGAAATCCAGTCTTTCTGATCCCTTTTTTTCTCTAGTGTATATTCTAGTGTCTATAATTCTATAGAAAACTAACTGGACACATGTAAGTTTCTTAGTCTTCTATTTGGTTCCATTAGTCAACATTTCTGTTATTATGCTAATAACCCAATATTTTGAGCACAAAAGCTTTTAAATATAGCTTAAAAACCAGAATGTGTGGTACCTCCCATTTTGTACTTTTTACTCAAGCTCGCTTTATCTCTTTGAAACATTTTACAGTTTCATGATATTAAAGGCAATTTTTTTGTGTTTCTGTGGAAAATGCCACAAGAGATTTGTTAAAAATTACATCGAATCTGTTCACTTTATTGGTTACCGTGGACATTTTTATATTACTTTTTCAGATGTAGAAGTAAATGGATAACTTCCATTTATTTGACATTTAAAAAGTTATTTGTTAAATGTTTGGCAGGTTTTATTTTAGGGATCTTCCACATCATCCATTAATTTTATCCCTTAAGCATTTTAGTTTTTTATGTTTCTTTATATTTAATTATGTGTACATGTATAGGTGTGAGGGTACGGGCATGAGTTTTAAGTACCTGTGGGGGCCAGAAAAAGATGTTGGATTCTTGGAGTTGGTTCTGAGCTGCCTTTTTTAACATGTGAGGATGTTGAATATTGATAAATCTATTTTTCCTGTATCTATTGATGATCCTGTGATGTTTATTTCTTATTATGTCATTATAGTGCATTAATTTATAATTTGCATATGTTCAACTATCATCTTGTCTTAAAAGCCTCACCATTATAATCATACATTTAATCCAAAATGCAGACGTTCTCGGTGTTCTCAATGCAGAACTAGTTCAAGAATTTGGGACTATGAAAACTATTACATTTTTAAAAATGAGATTCTAAGTGTCCACAAATAACAATAGTCTAATTGTATCTATAGTTCATACAATCCTGTTATATGCAGTTCTCATTTGATCTTCATAAATCCAGACATGATTTGAGGTACAGCAAATTAATTTAAAATATTTCAGTTGCTCTCAACTTCCTATCAATTCCTGAATTTCCTTTTGTCCTCCTGTTCATAATAAAGGCTTAGGAAAGGTTATAGCAATGTTATGAGAAGAAACATAAAAACCACTGCCTTCATCAATTATGTGTTTTCTGATTGTTTCTATGGTTTTCTTTTCTTTTTTTTTTTTTTTTTTTACCAAGGCATGGATAACTAGGATGTGCCTAGAGTCCATCAGAAAAGACAGGTTTAGAATCCTACTCAAGGATTCTGTTGCCTGCTTTTCTTTGGCCTTGATAAAAATCTTAGGCAATCAAAGGAATGTGAATAAGCACAAAGTTCTGCTATTCAGTTTAATGATTCAGTATGTTGTACAGAGTATAGTACCTGGAGGACTCTAATAGAATGTGCCGAAAACATACACAAGGGAAAAAAAAATGTTGGGAAAGAAGTATAAATTCTTCTGTACTTACAAGGTCAGATTGTCTGGGCAGCTAACTATACCTGACAGAAAAGTCAATCCCGTGTTGCACCACAAAATGTCTGACATCAAGCAAAGATAGATCATGATAGACTACTGTGTTTTCCTTTATATTTTACTAAATTCTAAACTTAATGAGTTTTTATATGGATTTATCAATTTTTCAACTTCCAAAGGTGTCAATAGTGATAGAGGAACTTGAAACAATGAGTATCAGCAACATTTGAAAGAATTAGTTCTGCCTTTCTGCTAAATTCAAATGGAGAAAGTTTCGAAGGAAGTGGAACTGTTTAGCTATAGGTTTGAATATACACAACAAGAGAAAAATTATTACTGTGTAATTCTGTTACATAACACTTTCCTCTGACATTGAAACATTCCATTCTACAGAAATCTCCTTAAACCAAAAGGTAAACATTTAAGCAACTTCAGGAAGTTCCTGAAACTTATCAGATTCACTAGTCCCTCCCTGCCAGAGTAAGCAATAAATGCTGAGTCCCCCTCAGATCAAAGGAAGCTGACCACAAAGACTCTCAGAGAATAAAAAGCTGCAAAGAAGACTCAGGCCAGACCAGCTGCATGGAAGACGTAGAAACCAGCCAAGCTGCCTAGAAGAGGTTTGGGCCAGTCACTTGGAAAGGACACTCTCTAGCTTATTGCCTGCAGGCTGTGCTATGTGGTCCAGGTTCCCATCTTTTGTGATCTGGCACTCATACTGGAGTGAGCCTTGGTGATGCAACTGTCTTTGAGTTATTTCTGCTTCTATAAGTAACCCCACAGCCATACTCCTGTAAATAACCCTCAGTCATATTTCTAAAAGTAACCACAATGAAATTCACTGGTTCATCAAGTTGGACTTTGCTGGAATCCATACTTTTGTCTGTTGAGGACTCTTTGAGTAAGTAGACTTGAGTGTGTGTTGCATCTCCCCTGAAAAAGTTTTATCACACAACAAATATTAAAGGAGGAAAAATTGGGGCTGGAGAGATGGCTCAGTGATTAAGAATACTAGCTACTCTTCCAGAGGACTTGAGTTCAATTCCCAGCACACACATGGTACTTATATCTATAACTGTAGTCTCATAAATACCAATGTTCCCTTCTAGCATGCAGATGTACATACAAAGCACTCATGTAAATAAATAAATAAATAAATAAATCTTTTTTTTTAAAAAAAAAAAAAAAGGAAAAATTAAGTTCCTTGTTGGAGGCATGTTTGTGTAACTATACCCAAGAAAACATAAGAAAGAGATAATTCCAATCAGAAAATCCAAAAGAAGAGAATCACAGACACACACATATACCCACACACTCCCACTCACCCTCCCAACACACAAACACAAAACCACACAAAGGTCTGTCACCAACATCAAAATAACAGAAACTAACAATCATTGGTCATTAATATCTCTTGACATCAATGGTCTCAATTCCCCAATAAAAAAGTCTTAACATCTCTGCCCCAAATGCAAAGGCACCTGCATTTGTAAAAGAACCATTACTAAAGCTTAAATCATACATCGAACCCCACACATTTATAGTGGGAGACTCTCACCAATTGACAGGTCAATGAGACAGAAACTAAACAGAGAAATAATGAAACTAATAGAGGTTATGAATCAAATGGACCTAACAGATATCTATAGAACATCCGCCTAAACACAAAAGCTTCTACCTTCTTTTTAGCACCTCATGGAACCTTCTCCAAAACTGAACATATACTCAATCACAAAGCATGCGTCAACAGATAGAAAAAACCTGAAATTACACCTTGTATCCTAGCAAACCACTATAAATTAAGGCTGGACACTGACAACAACAGAAAGCCTACACACTCATGGGAATTAGTCACCTCTCTACTCAATAATCATTGGGTCGGGAGAGACAGAGAGAGAGAGAGAGAGAGAGAGAGAGAGAGAGAGAGAGAGAGAGA
>JANHMN010000019.1:33027366-33052366 GCA_030674055.1 Rhabdomys pumilio
AGAGAGAGAGAGAGAGAGAGAGAGAGAGAGAGAGAGAGAGAGAGAGACTTTCTAGAATTCAGTGAAAATGAAGGCACACAATGAAAGTAGTTATAAGACAAAAGTTCATAGCATGAAGTGCCCCCATAAAGAAATTAGAAAGTTTTCATATCAGCGATTTAAAAAGTACACCTGAAAGTTGTAGGCATAAATTTCTTGCAACCTACTTTTAATAAGGGTTCAACCTCTCCTCTAGCCCAGCACCCAGCAGAGGTAGTGGAAGAAAGTTATTAGGATATGAGGGAAGTGGACCTGTTCAGCAATAGTTCTTTGGGAGCTAGCTCGATCTTCTTTGGCAGAAGTTCAGTCCTATAGCAAACACCAAATATGACTCAGCAGCTGCAGACCAGTCCTCTGGGCAGATGGATACGACACAGGAACTAGCATCTGAAGTTCAATCCTGAAGAAACTGCTAGACTCACCAACAGGCTGAGGCAAGGCTGTGGACGCAGCAAGCTGCCACAGGAACATCATGAGCAGTTCTTGGGAGTTTCTCTCAATGTCAGAGTTATCACAAGTTGAGCTCAACAATGCTATGTGAGGTGAGACATCATGCATGTAGTTAGCAAAGAACAGCGAGGCAGAGCAAACCAAACCAATGCTCAGTGCTCGCTTCACACTCTCTGTGGGGTCATATTTATACCCCTTCATCAAGTGTCCTTTCACATGTCTGCTATATCAAGACATCCTTTCACCCGTGCGCCCCAGCAAAACATAATTTGACATAGCTAACTTTCCAGAGAAACTACAAGTTTCCACTTCAGAAACTCTAGAAAATAAAGAAGTAAACACACTCAAGAGGAGTAGATGGTAGGCAATAATCAAAATCAGGGCTGAAATTAATCAATCGAAAACCCAGAGAATACAAAGAATCAATGAAACCAAGAGATGGTTCATTGAAAAAAATCAACAAGATAGACAAACCCTTAACCAAATTATCTAAAAGGCAGAGAGACAGCACTCAAATAAACAAAATTATAACTGAAAAGGGAGACATAACAATGGACACTGAGGAAATTCAAAGAATCATTAGGTCTTACTTCAAAAGTCTGTACTCCACAAAATTAGAAAATCTAAATGAAATGGATGATTTTTCTAGACAGATAACACTTACCAAAGTTAAAACAAGATCAGATAAACTAAGTAGTCCTATAACCCTAAGGAAATAGAGGCAGTCATTAAAAGTCTCCCCCCCCCCCCCCAAAAAAAGGGCCAGATGGTTTTAGAGCAGAATTCTACCAGACTTTCAAAGAAGAGCTAATGCCAATACTCCTCAAAACTATTCCACAGAAGGAATATTGCCAAATTCATTCTATGAGGCCATAGTTACCCTGATACCTAAACCACATAAATACTCAATAAAGAAAGAGAATTTCTGACTAATTTCCCTTATGAGCATTTATGTAAAAATACTCAATAAAATACTTGCAAACCAAATCCAGGAACACATCAAAGAAATCATCCACCATGATCAATAAGGCTTCATCCCAGGGATGCAGGGTTGGTTCATTACAAACTCCCATCAACATAATCTACCATATAAAGAAACTGAAAGAAAAAAAACCCCACATAATGATCTCATTAGATGCTGAAGAAAGCCTTTGACAAAAGCCAACACGCCTTCATGTTAAAACTCTTGGAGAGACCATGGATACAAAGTATATACATAAACACAACAAGCCAACAGCCAACATTAAACTAAATGTAGAAAAACTTAAAGTAATTCCACTAACAAGGCTGTCTACTCTCTCCCTATGTCTTCAATATAGTACCTGAAGTCCTAGCTAGAGCAATAAGGCAACTAAAGAAAACCAAGGGATACAAATTGGAAGAGAAGTCAAAGTATTGCTATTCACAATATGACAGTAAATAAAACTGACCTCAAAAATTCTACCAGAGAACTACAGCTGATAAACACCTTCAGCAAAATGGCTCAAAGAAATCACTAGATCTCCTTTATACAAATGATAAATGGGTTAAGAAAAAAGATAGAGAGAAAACAACCTTCACAATAGCCACAAATAATGTAAAACATATTGGTGTAACTCTAACGAAGCAAATGAAATATCTGTATGACAACTTTGAGTCTCTGAAGGAAGAAACTGAGGAAGATATCAAAAGGTAGAAAGATCTCCCATGCTCATGCATGAGTAGAATTAACATAGTAAAAAATGGCCATCTTACCAACAGCAATCTACAGATACAATGCAATTCCCATCAAAATCCCAACACAATCTTTACAGACCTTGAATGAACAATCCTCAACTTCATTTGGAAAAACAAAAACCCAGGATAGCTAAAACAATCCTGCACAATAAAAGAACTTCTGGAGGTATCAGCATCCCCGACTTCATTCTGTACTGCAGAGCAAGAGGAATAAAAAGTGCATGGTATTTGTATAGAAACAGTCAGATTGATCAGTAGAATAGAATCAAAGACCCAGAAACAAGCCCACACAACTATGGACACTTGATTTTTGACAAAGAAGCCAAAATCATACAATGGAAAAGGAAAGCATCTTCAACAAATGGAAAATAAATCCATATTTATCACCCTGCACAAAACTCAAGTCCAAGTGGATCAAAGACTTCAATGACACTAAATCTAATAGAAGGGAAAGTGGGGAATAGCCTTGAACTCATTGGTACAGGAGACAACTTCCTGAACAGAACACCAATGGCTCAGGCACTAAGATCAACAATTAATAAATGGGACCTCATGAAACTGAAAAGCTCTGTAAGGCAAAGGACAAAACAACAGCCTACAGATTGGGAAAAGATCTTTGCCAACTCTACATCTGACAGAGGGCTAATATCCAAAAAAATATAAAAACTCAAGAAGTTAGACACCAACAAACCAAATAACCCAATTGAAAAAAAATGAGGTACAGAGCCAAACAGAAATCTCAACAGAGGAATCTCTAATGGCTGAGAAACTTTTAAATATTCTACGTACTTAGTTATCAGGGAAATGCAAATCAAAACAACTCTGAGATTCCACTTCACACCCATCAGAATGGCTAAGAACAAAAACTCAAGGGACAGCACATGCCGGTGAGGATGTGGCACAAAGGGACACTTTATTGCTGGTGGGAATGAAAACTTGTATAACCACTCTGGAAATCAGTTTGGCAGTTTCTCAGAGAACTGGCAATAGTTCTACATCAAGACCCAGGTATACCACTCCTGGGAATATACTGAAAGGATGCTAAGCCATCCCATAAGGACACTTGCTCAACTATATTCATAGCAGAAACTGGAAACAACCTAGATGTCCCTCACCTGAAGAATGAATAAAGAAAATGTGGTTCACGTACACAATGGAGTCCTACTCAGCTGTTAAAAGCAAAGAAAACATGAATTTTGCTGGCAAAAGGATGGAACTAGAAAATACCATCCTGAGTGAGGTAAGCCAGACCCAAAAAGTCATGCACTCACTTATAAGTGGATATTAACCATAAAGTATAAAACAATCACCATGATACAAATCCACAGACAAAAAGAACACAGATAACAAGAAAAGCCCAAGGGAGGATGGCTGAATATTTCTCAGAACTGGAAATAAAACAGATATTAGAGGTGGATGGAAGCAGGGAACAGAGTGAGAGGGGACAGGGAGGGCATCAGGATGGGGGAGGTGTCAGGTGTAAGAAGAGCAGGCAAGAGAGAATGGAAATTGGAAATTAGCAGTGGGTGGCATCTCTAGAACATGCCAGACCTGAAACAGGGGAGGCCCCAGGATGTCTATGGGGGTGACTCTAGCTAAAACTCCTAGCAGTGGGGGAGATAGATCCTAAAGTGGCTACTTCCTGTAGTTAAGTAGGACTCCCAGTGGAGGGATGAGGACAGCAACCTGCCCATAAAACTTTATACCCGAAATGTGTCCTGCCTACAAATTGCAGGGACAAAGATGGAGCAGAGACAGAGGAAATGGCCAACCAATGACTGGCCCAAATTGAAACCCATCCCATGAGCAAGAACCAGTCCCTGACACTAATTATGACACTCTGTTATGCCTATAGACAGGAGTCTAGCATAACTGTCCTCTGATAGAGTCCATCCAATAGCTGACTAAAACAGATATAGAGACCCATAGTCCAACATTAGATGGAACTTGGGGAGTCTTGTGGAAGAGTCGGAGGAAAGATTGAGGGGACCCAAAAAGGACAGAGACTCCACAACAAGACCAACAGAGTTAACTAACCTGGACCTCTGGGGACTCCCAGAGACCGAACCAACAAAGAATGAGCATGAACTAGACCTAGCCCCACACTCCCACTCCCCCTACCCAACACCCTCCCATATATATATGTGTGTGTGTGTGTGTGTGTGTGTGTGTGTGTGTGTGTGTGTGTATTCTGATGTGTCTTCATTTGAGTTCCCCAACAATTAAAGCAGGAGATATCCCTGACTCTGTTGCCTGCTTGGGGATCCTGTTCCCCTAACTGGACAGCCAAGTCTAGCCTCAGTGAGAGAGGATGCACCTAGTCCTGCAGTGACTGATGTACAGTGAGGAAGGGGGTGATACCCAGGGGGATCCCCTTCTTACAGGAGAAAGGGAGGAGGAGTGAGGAGAGGAGCTGCAAGGGGGGACTTTGAAGAGAAGGGGACTGATATTGGGATATAAATGAATAATAAAATAGTTTTTAAAAGAAAGAGGTTCCATGAACTTGAGAATCGTGTCAAAGGTTATTGGAATCGAATGGAAACTTCTCCTTCCTCTTGTGTCTATAATGACATTCCTTTCTCCTAGTTGTTTCTAGTAGTTTGCTTTAAGATAGTAACTGCAATTTATGCCTGTGCATTTGTTTTTGTTTGTTTGTTTTCAGTTCAGCCTGGTGGCTTTTTCTGACTGAAGAGTAGCATGTCTTTGGTAGTTTGGATATTTCCAGCCCGAAAAGTAAATATAATAGTGTTTGCTAAAGGTACCTTGCTCTTAATAAGATGGTTCATGGCCATTCTAGTGGATATCAGCCTAGCTACATTTTGAGTACTGAGGAACTTGTAGCAGGAGCAGGAACTCCTGCCTTCCCTATTATGGTCTGAATCTGAAATCTCTGCCTCAGGTCCTCTGTCTAGTTGATGCTATTGGGAAGACTGTGGAGAACTTGAAAATGGAGACCTGGAAAATGGAGACCTGGATGAAGAAGAGGGTCACTGGGTCAGGTCTTTGGAGGTGTATTATCCTTGGCTGTTTCCAGCCACTATAGATATGCTTTCTCATCTGCCATTAGTGAACATAGCTTCCCCATTATAATAGGCTGACTATACCAAAACTGAACCAAAATAAACCTTTCCTCTTCTCAGCTATGTTAGCGATTCAGTAATAGTAACAGAAAGTAATTAATAGATTCTCTTTGCCTAGGATGTCTTCCTCACAGTTGACAATGTGGTCATTGTCAACTGAATGTGGTCCCCAACTGGGATATATATTCTTAGCACCTGATATATTGTCCTGATACACTTGTAATATTTGTGTGAGTTAAAGTTCTAATGTATGCATATTATATTTGTCAATTGTGAGTAAACTACTTTTGTAGTTGTTTTGCAGTTGTTCCTCTTGTGGTTTATAAATCTGAAAATCCTCTGAAAGATGAACCCACTGTGCTTTGGTTGTCAATATCCAGTTCTACTGATCTGGGCTTTTGAACATAAGAAATTCACCAATAACCACTGTCTTGTCATTTCTCTCGACAAACAGTAATTTACTCTCTCCTTAGTGTATCTCCTACCTTATTACTGGAATGGTTTTTTCTTCAGCTCAAAACAAAGATCCATCTCATTAATCCCGAAGTTCATAACGAGGACATTTTAACTTAATGATACAAAATTATCTTACACGGATTTTTATCAACCTTCAATTGTGCCAAATTTTCTCACGGGCGTATTTTATCTAAAGTGGGTCCTTCCATTTTATGAGACTTCAATCAATTAGATTTAGTTGTTTATGGCTAAACAGATGTGACTAGAAAAGGTAGCATATAGCAATCTATATGTAAATTGTTTTTATTGGTGAATACCAGTGTTTGAAATTGGAAAATCAGTAAACAAGGAACATAAATTATTACCAATAACCATAAATAATACAAGGGGGAGAGGGGCCTCTTTTGATCCCGTGATCTCAAGAAAAACAAAATAACATTCCGAATCAGCAAATGAGAACAGAGGCCAACAACGGCTGTCATCTATAGCGACTTTATTTTTCAAACCTTTGCACCATCAGAGTGCACTGAAATACCTTACTGAAAGCAATGGGGCGTGCAAATATGGCACCACCGGAAGGCCACAGGGTCCCCCTTTCATTTTCTAGGGTAACAAAGAACAGGTGATGTGCTTCAGCCTGCATTTTTTCAGTCAGAACAATGCCCTGGCCCCGGGGAGAGCACTGAAGACTTGTTTGTTAGCTGAGTGGATGAGAAGGCAAGCTGACAAGTGGCTGTCACCCGGAAGCTGCCTCCTCCACAGCCAGCCGCCCGCTTCCTGCCGCCTCACCTGTCCCGCGGCACCGACCTGAGTTCGCGCTCCCTGCCCGGTGCAGTCCTCAGGTGGCCGCTCATTCCTCACTGCGGGGCCTCGTGAGGAAACATCGGCTGGGCTCGCAGAGCCCGGAAAGGGAGCCCTAGGGGGCTCGGGCCTCAGTTTCCCAATGTGTGGTCAAACAAGCAACCAGCGCGCTCGCCTCGCCTCGCCGCAGCCCGGGGTGGCAGTCGTGGCTCTGCCTGGCTGTGAAAAGAGCCTAGCCGCCATCGCTGGGCGAGTGCGACGCGCCGAGCAGCAAACTACAGCCCGCGCTTCCCGCGCGCTCCATACGCCTTCGCTTCTAGCGTGAGAAGGCGCGCGGGCTGCGACGCCGGGGAGAGCCGAGGGCGCGTGCGCGCGCCAGGCGGGGTCGGGGTGCGTAGGGAGGCAGTGGGGCGCGCGTGCGCGTAACTGGAACCCGGGTAGGGTCTATGCGGCCGCAGGTGGGTTGTGGGTGCGCGCCACAGGGCGAGGGTGGCGACGGAGGCATCGCGCCCGCGTGTCAGAGCGCGTGCGCGCCACTGACGGGGCGCAGAGCCCTCGTGAGGAGAGCGCAGAGCGCGTCCGCGTCCGTGCGCGTGCGCGAGCGCGCGGCAAGCAGGGGGCGGGGCCCGCGCGCGGTAGAAAAGGGGCGGGGCCCGTGTACAGGCAGGTAGGCGCGTCCACGGACACCCGGTCCTCCGTGCGCGTACGCGCGCGCGGCAGGCAGGAGGCGGGGCCCGCGCGCGGTAGAAAAGGGGCGGGGCCCGAGTGCAGGCAGGTAGGCGCGTCCACCGCCAGCCCCGCCCCCGTGAGCGTGCGCGGCCCTCCCTTCAGCCGAGAGCGCGCTCCTCCGGCGCTCCCGCGGGCCGGCGTTCAGTCTACGAGCCGCGCACTCGGAGGTGCTTCTGCCGCCGCCGCCACCGCCGCTGCCGCCGCCACCGCCGCCGCCGTCTCGGCCGCGACACCGGACCGGAGGCTGCCCTCATCCTCAGCCGTCTCAGGCCTTTCCCGCCCTTTGCCCCGCCGGCCGCTGGCGCCTGGCTTCGACGCGGGGTCGCGAAGATGGAGGTGCCGCGCCTGGACCATGCCCTCAGCAGCCCCAGCAGCCCGTGTGAGGAGATCAAGAACCTCAGCCTGGAGGCCATCCAGCTGTGCGACCGTGATGGTGAGGCACGGAGGCAACGGCGGGAGACAAAAGGACGCGGGCGGAGGTGTCCGGTCCATGGGAGAGGGCGCCTCTTGGGTCCGCAGGAGAAGGCTACTGGAGGGAGAGGGCGCCTCTCGGGTCCGCGGGTGGAAGGCTGTTAGGGAAGAGGGCGCCTCTCGGGGCTTTAGGAGAGGGCGCCGCTCAGGTTCGTGGGAGAAGGCTACGGAGGGAGAGGGATCTGATGGGTCCGCGGGAGAGGGCTCCACTGGGAAGAAGGAACCGTTCGGATCCGCGGGAGAAGGCTCGGCTGTGGAGAGGGCGCCTCTCGGGTCCGCGGCCCGGTGCTGCCTATTCTGCAGCAGGCAGGTCCTGGATCTCCCGGCTGGGGACTTACCCGCCACCGCGAAGGCTAGATGGGCTTGACCAGAAACTTATCCATTCCCTTGCAAAACCTCTGAACCCCAGAAGTGTCTAACTGGGGTGATCCTGGTAGTATTTTAGTCGGGGGGCAGAAAAGCTGCGTTTCAGCACCAAGGACAGACACTAGGCTCTTGGCTCTGGGCAGGGATTGTGAGACTGTCAAAAAAAATCCCCGAACAGGAATTGATCCTTCCTCTACGTCTGCCGCGATTCGGTGTGTATGCAGCACACACCATTGTGTGTTGATGTGTCGGCACTCTATTGTTAAAGTTGGCAGTCTACGGAAAAAAAGGGGAATGACTGATCACAGGTCCGAGTGTTAAAGTGCCAACTAGTACTCTGCAGTGTGGGCACGGCGCTGTGTGTTGGGCTAGTTAGAGGATCAGTGTTGGGCACTGAACCGGGTGTTTGGCTAGTTGGAGTGATTGTTTCAGTGATTTGGAATAAAACTTCATTTGTAAAGAAGTCATCTTATTGCTGATTGGCCAAATAATTTGTTAAATTCTGCATATAACACGGGAAAACCGGTTGACATGGAAACACTTGATTATCAGTGAAAATGTTTAACTGTATGTGAGTAATGGCTATCAAGCATTTTAAAGAAAAGTTATGAGAGATTATTAATTGGTGCACGGTAAGGTCATAGAATTTAGCAGCATAACTCATATAGGAAACAAAGATCTTGGTTTTTTTTTTTTTAAGCCATTGAAATGGGTAATAATTGGTTTAGACGTTGCTAGCTTAAACATTTAAGTCGATTGAGCACTAAAGTCCTGCTTAATATTTTTTAATTCTTAGTATGAATTTATTATTAATAATCTCAAAATGAAAATTCAAACTCTTTGAACACAACAAACCTTAACTTATAAAAGAGGTGTAGCCTGAATACACAAGTATTCTTGAAAAGGCTCCTCTTCCCTTTGTCGGCAGATTACCTTTGTAAATTGCAGCTATTTTTATTTTCTCAGATTGGTTTCAGAGAAAAACCAAGATTCTAACAAAAGTCGATTTGATTTTTATTTGATTCAGCGACTCATCAAATACTCATTCAAATAGTAAGTGGAACTAGATAACCTACTGCTGTTCCTCAGACCTTAATAATTTCAGTTTTGAAAATTGCATTTATGTTTATGATGGATGTTACGGAAATGCTTGTTTAGTGAAGTCCAGCGACTAATGGAGGGTGTGGGAGTTAGTTCTGCTTTTACTACAGTCTCTTCTTCTGGAGTAGTAGCTCTTTGGATTCATTTTTAGTTGTTTCAGTTGGCATTATGAATCCTGCAAAAGGAGCAAATT
Source organism: Rhabdomys pumilio (assembly GCA_030674055.1). NCBI lineage: Eukaryota > Metazoa > Chordata > Mammalia > Rodentia > Muridae > Rhabdomys > Rhabdomys pumilio. The sequence continues at coordinate 33,036,769 of JANHMN010000019.1, forward strand.
ATGTAACATTTAATTTAATTGTTGGGATCAAGCAATAGCTGCAACAATTATTATTTATAGTCCTCTAGACTAGTCAGGTTTCATTTTGTAAAGCAATTTAAACCAAGGAGTTACAAAGAGCCATGTCTTTAAAAATGTGAAAAAAGGGGAGACATTTCACTGAAAGGCTGTCACATGCTTATGTTCCTCCCTCCCCCTTGTGACCCTGTTCCAATATGTGGCAATTTCTAATCAGTAAGTTGGCTTCGTGACAGTCATTTAGAGGGAACGACACAGGTTTTTATAGAATGGTTTGTAGTACGCTGTATTTAATCTGTATTAAGACTTTCCTTAGCATGATTTCATACTGAGATATTTCCAGATGCATGGTGTCGGCTCCCTGTACTTCACTCACTCTCCTCCCCCTCAAATCTCACTGTTTCACTTCTATCAATATACTGAGCAGAAAGGCAAGATTACAACAGCAGGCGTAGCTGAACGTATATCTTTTGTGTTTTAGGTCTACAGAGCTGTAGTTTTATTTTATGAATATGGGAGTATGTAGTTTTGTTTGTGGCTTACTTTTGAATCCTTCCATCTTACTCGTGTTAATTTGGTAATTGACCTATGAAACAAATTCCTTGGAAATTAAATAAAGTAGATTAGGACAAAGTACAGGGTGATCACTAATGTCCGTTCCTTTCTACTTGCAGAGGTTTTGAATTGTGTCATGCTCTGTATGTTTCATGAGTCACAAGCTATAGTTCCTGGTAAATCTGTAGCTGACTTTTCCTCTAAATTGTAGTTTATGTTACTAGTATCATCTCACAGCATTACCTTTCATTTTTTAAACTTTTTTCAAAATATTTCATAATCTTGGGACAATATCTGAGTTCAAATAGCCATGTGTTTAATTTTTTAATAAGACAAGAAAATTCCTGTCATTGCGCATGCGGATATCCTTGTGAGTAGTCCTTCCTAGGCATGTCTGCTTTGTTGCTGGTACATGGTTCCTGCCTATGTGCTAGTCACTGTAGTTCAAAATGAGGCTTCTGGACAGCACTCTGTTAGGAAACTGTTGGAATATGTACAGTAGCTATGAGAGCATCTGTTAATCCCTGTTCTGACCAGGCAAGTACTTCTTTTCCTAGCTCTAGAATGCTCACGTGTACTTATCTTAAATGCACGGTGTAACTTCATAACGTTGTTTTTAATGGGAGGAAAAAATCCAGGCTTTCATCTGAAAATATCAGTAATATGGGAATCCATTTTTAGTTTGTTTCTTCCCATAATAGCATGAGGTACTTGCTGACCTGTGGTAAGAAAGAAAGAAATAAAAGCTCACCCATTTCAATTCTGATTCTCTTCATGTTTTTATTACACACACACACACACACACACACACACACTTCTGTTCCTTTCTGAAAGTGATTTATATGCACGTTGCCATAGATAGATAGATAGATAGATAGATAGATAGATAGATAGATAGATGGAAAGATAGACCAATCGATAAGAGATTATAGATAGATCTCTGTGTGTTTTTCCAAGCTACCTATATTGTTGTTATAGAGAAGTAAAAAAGGCTGATTTTTTTTTTATAGTATTAGCAGGTCCCCCCCCATACACACACAGCTAATAGTCATTATTCCTCTGAATAGGTCATCTTGTGACTGTCTAGATATGGTGTCATCCCCTCTAGGTATGAGATTTATGATGCTACTTAGCTAGTGAATACAACTTAAGTAAACTACAGTTTCTTTGTAATCATCATTTGTTAGGTGGGGAACAGGAAGGGAAAGTTTTTCTCTTTAATGTATTCAAAACATAGATTCCTTTAAGGAACCTTGTTTACTTAAATTACAGGAGCTGAAACCTCCTTTTATGCTTTTGACATATGAACGGAACACAGTTTAACTTTGGGAACATAATAACCCGAGTGGCTCAGTCTGAATTAGGTAGCCTATAATAACATTTCTAAAGCCAGCAAACGCCTGGGAAGAACACCTGGAATGCATCCCTTCATCACAAGAATGTGAAGTGATCATGACTCAGTCCCACTGACATGCGGCACTGGAATAGCAGGAATACCATTTCAGATCACATGGCCAGGTTAGATTGTTGGCCCTTGTTAGCTCTGTAACCGTGGGCAAGTTACTTAACCTGCTTTAGCCAGAGGCACTCTCATGCAAAACAGGCATAGTAATGTCATATGGGATTTTGAAATACAAAATGATTATGTAGCATATACCACAATTCTGGTTGCAAAATAGAGAAAAATTATTGGGAGTGGAATGTTATCTTCCACATACTCTCTTGAGTTGAACCCAGTACTTTTTTAAAATCTCCCTCCCTCCCTCCCACCCTCTCTCCTTCCCTCCCCCCAACCCTCCACCCCCATCTCTGGCCAGTATCTGCATCCCTGTTAACAATTCAATTGTGTGCTGTTTAGGAAAGCATGTCATGAGAAATTATTGGCAACCATAAATTCTGAATTTTAAGGGCAAATTGAAAAAAAAGTCTCAGTGGCAGGATTGAGACCTCCTTGCTTGGTAGTATCCCAACAGTCATGCTGTTGTCACTCCCAGTTGAAGAAGCCGTGTTCAGCTTCCAGTTCACATCTGCTGCTACTTTCCCTGTGCCTTGTGACCTGAGCACACTCTTTAAAGCAGTGTCTGCCTCAGCTCCCCTCTGCCCTGGCTTGACAATATTCTCCTTCATGCTCTTTCCTAACAGCTGCCCTGCTCCGGGTCATATGTCTCTGTATTCATTTCTTTGCCTCGGATACCACTGTGAGGGGCAATGTACGTTTTCATTAGAGAGCAAAGAACCCAAATGAATGATTAAAAGCTAAGCACACAAGCACAAGAAAACCATCAGCTGTGTTAAACCAATTCTTTCTCTTGGTAGGAGCTCTAATTTCATTTCCATAGAAGACTAAGAAGTTTCAGAGAGAAAGTCACATCAAAGGCAATGTGAACAGACTCCCTCCAGTGGCAGAATGTGTGTGGCCCAAGCAGTAACTGGCACTAGACTGGCTGCCCAGGCAGGCCTCTCAGAGCCTCCCTCTGGGCAGAGCATTCTGTAGACACACTTAGGCCACTTGGTTTTGTCTTCACTAATATTTCCTACTCATTTTGACCCACCTTGCTTTTCCTCTAACTCAAGTGAGTCTTCTCCCTGCTTGCTTTTATTTATAAATCAGCTTCAGCAATCACTGCAGTTGAGTCACTTGCTGCAAGCACAATACTCTAGTTTCTACATTCCCTTCTCTGCCCTCAGGAAAAGTTTCAAAATTTAAGTTTCGGCTTGTTGGATATAGATCTCTTTCTTGGGTTTATTTTCAACGTATCTTAAATTTCTTCCTCAGAATCTCTTAATCTCTTCTTACTATGTTAAAATATATACCTAATATTATAACTATTTAAAATATTCTTATTACTGTCAGACTATAATTACTCTAATGTCTCATGGAGTAGAATATGTTTGTATATATACATTTAAGGAAAAAAGTCAGCATTTGCAAGAGTGGGAGCAGAAATATATAGCAAAGTAGGACCATCTGGGTTTAAATGTGCAGAGAGCTTTAGCACGCTCTGCTCTCTAGTGTCAGAATGCAGGGTGTTGGCAGGGCAGAAGGAGGCACAAGTACAGATCTCGGGACAGAATTCCAGGCAGTGTGGAATATGATCAAGAATAACTAGAATTGTAACTCTGGAAAGTTGGAAATCAGAATTGTTGATGAGGAAAAAAATGAGACAAAGCATTCTCTTTTTTAAACTTCAGATGTTAGGCCTCTGTTCTATATGCGTTTCAAGAAGGGCTACTCTACTTTCTAGCCACTGTATGGCTGTATTAGTACTGTGCACTGCTTTGCCACTGTTTCAGAGGGAATGCCATGAGGGAATGCATAGTCTTTTTAAGGCCATCTTTTTCTTCATCTGTACTACTCAAGATAGCTCAAACTTTTTAATTGAATTGTCTTACTGAAAAGGATGTGTTTTATACACATATCTTAGAGAAGAAAAATGTTTGGAAAGTTTCCAGCAGGAATGCAGAATACCTATAGTTAGTGATAGATGTTCTAGAATTATTAGTTGATAAAACAAACTCCACTGCTTTAAAGAAGTTTGTGAAATAGAGGTCCTTTTGCTCAGCTACATAAAAATAGTGTTGGAATCTTGGGAGGCATTTTAGGTGGATTACTATGAAGACAAAAAGGTATTTGAGCTAAGGCATTTTAAATCCAACTTTAGGAAACTACTTGGAAACATATTATGTGTTCTTCAGGTGTGTTCTCTGAAGAGGAGTTCTAGAACAGAGATAACAATGAGGCATAGAAAATGCCCAGGTCGCTAGGGAGACCAGAACTTATGTGGGAGAAAGAGGTTTGGCTTTGCCATCAGTTTTAGAGTGGTCTTGAAGGAGCTTTGTTATATTTCACTCCCTGACGAAAAGAGTGAGCACAGTCTGGGGAAGGCCAAAGTTGAATCCCAAAGATGAACTAAGTCTGCAATCCAGGTTGGTTTGGTTAAAAAAATGCTAACAAGAGTCTGGTAGTTCAAAGTCACATCATAGCTATGATGGAACAGAGAGCATCTCAACTTCATTTATAGCTTGTTTGCCATTTTATGAACATTTGAGCTGTAGTTGTGGTCCATTTACTAAGCTGCTCTGGGGATTTTCTGTCTATACTATTGGCTCCAGAGGTTGTGACAACTTCTAAGAATACATCTTTTTGTTTTGTTTTCTACACCATGGGGGGTTTGCTACCTATAATAGCACACAAGGTTTATAGCTTCATTCACTAGTCATAAGTCATAAAAGGTGAGGCACACACGATTTACTGTATACTTTGGTTTTAATGAAACCTTGTCTTCCAGGAGTCGGAAGTTGATGAGTTTCTCAGTCTTTAAAACTTTAAAAGCTGCTGACTAAGGCCAACAAAAACCAAGAGGATCTTGCACCTTTGTTACATGACCAGTTCCTAATGGCAATATTTTATGTCTATGATGTAAACCAGAAGTTAGTTATTATGGTCCTTGAGTCAGATCCCCAAGCCTGCCACCTGTTGATATATGTAAAACCATACTGGACACAGACATGTCCATCTTATATAAAATTATACTTATAAATCGATTGTTCTATTAATTACATATAATCTATGGCAACAGTGTTTCTAGAGAAGAGGTGACCGGCTGTGACTGAGACTGAGACTGCATAATCTACAAACCTACACACCCTTTAAAATAGTTACTTTGTGACCATTAACTAAAGTGTACACTAACACCTCTATGACTCAGGCTGTTACTTAACCCCTCTTGACAGGATAAAGATGTTGAAGTGTTAAAGAAAATTGTAGACTGATTTACTTTCGCATATTACCATAGTTTTGAGATTGTGTACATTATACAGAGATCCGTAGGAAGTTAAATAACGCAGTAGGTTAGCCCTGTGTAGGGTTACTCCAAGATGGATGACCCTGTAGGTCCTTGCGTCTGAGTTTAGGAAGGAATGTTTCTGTGTGCAGACATACACAAGTGAACTTACAGTATTAGTACTGATATGTTTTCAGGTGCCAGAGGTGGGTGTCAACTCTGAAGACATGTTGATTTATACGAATAAATATTACTTAAGATTTTTATGCATATAATATTCTTTATTCTAAACCATACTATTAAAAAGGAGTTGAGCCAGGCATGGTGAGATGTATTCGTTGTAGAGTCAGGATGGAACTTGAGAAGTAGGGACAAGAAGATCAGGAGTTCCAGGTCAGCCAGAGTTACATGAGATCTAGTCTCAAAAAGAATCAACCTCTTATCATTTTATTGTCTATAATCTATCGAACCATGTGTAGCAAAAGACGTTTTGAGAACAAATTTCCTGCCTGCCATTGCCCGATAAATGCAAGTTACTAAAAATGAAAATGAAAAACAATGATAAAGGTGTTACCACAAAAAAAAAAATCAACTAATATTCTTTTAGGTTTCTAAATGGGTGGTCAGAGATGAACAGTTGACAGGCCATCCTTAGTGGGTGGAGCAACCGTCTAAGTAATACTAGAGGGAAGTGCCATTTTGTTTTCTGGGGATTCATTTACAGGCACTGGTCTTAAGTAATTAATAAGAGACCTGCTTTGGGGCAGGAGAGATAGCTCAGCATTACAAGTACTGCCTTCCCGAGGACCCAGGCTTGTCTTCCAGCTCTTACATGGTGCTCAAAACCCTTTATAACTCCAGTTACAGGGAATCCAAAACCTTCTCCTGCCCCCTCAGGCACTGCATACATGTAGTGCATAGACATGCACTTACACAAAATACCCTTACGTATAAAATAAAGATAAAACCTAAAAGAATTCTACTTTTTTTCCTATTGTTCTTCTATGCACTGTGTTTTACTAATTTTTTGTATATGTGTTCCAACATTAAGGGTCTATGTTCAGAATAGGCAGAGGTAGAAGAAAGGCTCCCAGAACACATATTTACTGGGATCCTGCATTCAAAGTAAGTCGAATAATGTGGAGAAAGATTATTAAATAACTGCATCGTCAGTTTGTGAAGCAACATTTTTCTGGATGTTAAAAGTAAAATATCACAGGGGGAGAAATAGAAGACAAGCATTTCTGATAAAGATGAGGGCAGGATGACGAATGTGTGTGTTTACGCATGCTCATGCTCTCAGGGTATTTTGGATGTGGCATTGCTGGGGGAAGGAAGTGTGCATGGGATAGGAGAGTAGCTAAAAGCTTCATAGAGCTGGCTAACAAGTAACTTATAATGCGTAATATACACATATATGTAATATGTAATACATATATTGTACATTGTATATGTATACTGTAAATGTATCATATATTACATGTGCATACACATATTATATATATTTTTTTCTTGTAATCATGCCATAGCCATAACCTAATGGTTAGGTTCCAAGTATAAGTTTATCTTGTTAGTAGATACCTCCTCTCAAACTTTCTAATTGGTAGAGAACCTTTTTTCTCTTTTATTTTTCACTGCATTTTAGGTCTAAAATTCTGATTCAGACAAAAGGAATGGCAAACTGATTTCTTAGCTTTCTTCCCTTTCTCCATGTATTCTCCAGGTTTGCTAATCTAGACTCACTGAGAAACAGTAAAAGTCTCCCACACTTGAATTATAAAGGGTGGAGTGTTTCATCTGGAGGGTGGTGACAATGTGTCAGTTTGTCTTTCATTGTTGACGGAATACTATTACTTACTGATCATATTTTAAATGCTCATTCTTCTGTGTTTTTCTTTCTTAAAATTTCAGACCAATTTGTATTGCTGGAATGTTGACTCTCAGCTTTAATATGGAGTTTATTACTGAAAAAATAACTTGTATTTTATAAACATGGAAATATTGTAGACATATTTTCAGATTGAGGCTTTTTTTTTTTTTAGCTTTCTAACAGATTTAGATAAATTTGTTTTTCCAAGTTATTTATATTTGAAAGATAATTATCAAAAAATTTTAGTAGATAAAATTTTCATTTCCTCTGAAATATTTATATTTTGTTTCACAGTGCTGAACTAATGATTTTTGATATTTTCTGTCTATAATATTTTAGTTGGCTTGTGGGACAATCATCTACAATGTAAAAGAAAAATTTATATGTGATTATCCAATGTTTTTTAAATACCTTAATGCCTAATCCTTATCAATAGCAACTACTTCTTTATGGAATCTGACAGCAGATTTACAAGAGCTCCCTTCCCGATGTTTTTAACTTCATCTTCTCCCCTGAATATAGTTGTCTCAACATTTCTTAGTATCTCACTGATGGGGCATTAGAATTGACTTTGACATTCATTCTTTCTCTGTTGTGTGTGGCTTTACCGTTTTTAAATGTTTCTAAACCACACGTGGAACCCTGCCACATAATCCCTGTTCTCATTCTGCTAAATCCTCCGTAAAGATGTTAGCTGAACTCAGCATTTGAGTTCATCAGGACTCTACTGAATACCTTCTGCATTCTCTGCACTTGAAGACAGGTATCAGTGCTCTGTTTAACTTTTAAAATAAGAGCTTATTTATTTAGCATATAGTTTGCAATGCTAGAAATGCAAATTTAATCATTTTTTTAAAAAAAAAATCCATGAGTATCGCTTTTCTTATGTGATATGATGACTTCGTTTTTAACACATTTTAATTATCTGATTTATAATAACTTCAGCCACTATTTTGATGCAAAGTTCTAGAACTGTCAGAGATCATATTGTTTTGCAAAATATTTTCATATAGAATCCAAGGAAAACTTGTCAATTTTCATCTCTACAGTGTAAATCTTGACCCCTCCCCCAAATGATTATTTTTATTTAGTTTTAGTAACAATTTCTGAAAGCTTATAGCAGATCTGTCTTATTTTAAAGATAGCTGTCAGTGTAGTCAATGATAGCTGAAAAATTAGCTATGCTAAGTAACAAACAATTTTGACATTTTAAACTAAGTTGATCTCAATATATCCATGTAAACTTGGTAAATGGTTCTTGCGTTGTTTTTTGTTTTTTGTTTTTTGTTTTTTAATCTAGAATGCATTTTTACTTTTATAATTACCCATGCTTCAAAAAGATAGCTATACTCCAGGCTTCATTACTAGTATGATTGAAGACTGTTGAAGGATATTTGAACATACTATAAACCCCGAGACTATGTTATTTACTGAGAAAAAAACCAATAACAGAAAACCAAAACTGTTCCTATTTGTAGTGTAGCTCAATCCTAGCACACACTTTTAATCCAAGAGCTTTCTGTTTACTGTAAACAGATTAAAGTCATCCCATAGGTCAAGAGGCGGGGCAAGCAACCAGTTTACAGGGAGTGAACATGGGAAAACAAAACAGAGAGTAATAGGAAGTCTGAAGGATGAATAGATGTCCAGGCCAGCTGGACAATCAAGTGGGACCCTTAGACCCTGTGGAGAGAACTGAGATGCGTGAGAAAATAAGGAGGCACAGCAAGTCAAGAAGTCTGATCAAGCTGACAAAATTTTTATTGTTCACACAGGTTATATACTCTAAAAACAGGATATGGGGAGGGGTAGGAAAGGAAAGAGGGCTTTGCAGGTGGAGGAAGCTAGCTGCAGCTGCGGGGTCTAAGTTATTCTCACAAAGCCTTTCCGTTACCAGGGGTTCTAAAAACATCTATCTAGCAGGATATTGGCTAACTCTAGAGATCAGGAAGAAGGGTTACTAAGGTGGGTTACTATGAGGCCTTGTTTGGAGTGAATCATGGAAGGTAAGCAGAAAGAAGAATAGTAGATAGGAGAGTCAAGGGTGAGTGTTTGCCAAGAGTAAGGCCTTGCCATGGCTTCCCACAAATTGAGAGACAAACATACAGGAAGTAGATGGGAGGGGTGGGCGTTCAGTTTAAGAAGCTTGCAAAAGAAGAGCTTCCTTTTGGGACATTGGCTGAGGAGGGTGCTTTCTCTGCCTCTCAGAGCTAGCAGGCTTTCTCCCCAGCATCTGGCTCCCAAGTCTTTATTGATAAAATCAAATGTTTGAGATTTTGTTTAAAGCAACAGAGGACACAAAACTCATTCTGCTCTCTTAGCTTGTTGAATTTTTTGGCTGAGAGGAAAGACCAAATAAAGACACATGAACCTAAATAAAAAGAATAAATGCTGCATGCAGATACCCAAAGTATTTTAGAAATTCTTTTGAGCATGTATTTGTATATACTTAAATATAAACAATAGAGGAACAGAACACCATTTTTTTCAGATGATGTGTAATAGGCAAAGTTTTCTTTTTTGATATTTACTCCAAAGCAGGTACTGCAGCCCAATTTAATATTTGCTATTTGTGTCCAGGTTTTTAAAACAGCTTAAAATAATCACAAAGCTAAATGAGGTTTGGTAATCCTTTAATCATCCCTGTACTAAAAAAGTTTAAATCTCATGTCAGTAAGTCCGATTCTCAAAATGTATCCTCTGGAGGGCCTGTTTGAACACAGTCCTTAGGCCTCATTCCCGAGTTTGTGATTGATTAGATCTAGGGCAGAGCCCAAGAATTTGTTTTTCTAACAAGTTTCCAGATGAGCTACACCTTAGTAATCCAGGGTCTACACCTAGAGAAGCAGTACTCTGAGAAGCATGTCCAAATGGCTTCTTAGGCTGGGGAACTGTATTAACCCACAGTCCACTGCCCGGAGGAAGTACCAGAGCCAGAGGGATTTGTAAAGAAAACAGTTTTATTTACGTCACAGAGTCCATGAGTGAAACCTTAAATAGCATGATGCTGAATCTGGTAAGTGTTCCCCTGGCTTTATTACCTCATGGCACATGGCATGCTGACAGGAAACTGGGGTGGGGGATTGTCACATGGCAAGACAGGATACTAGGAAGAAACCAGGGAAGTTTTTATAACAACCCTCATATAAGAACTAACCAGGGCCCAGAAGGCCTTTAATCTTTCCTGGGGCAGTGACCCTGGTAACCTAAATGACCTCTCATTTAGGTCCCACCTCTTAAGAGGTCCCATCATGTCTTTTACATTTTATTTGTTTGTTTATATCTTTCTTTTTGTGAATGTGGGCATATCTAATGGTGCTTATCTGAAGGTCAGAGGACAACTCAGGACAATTGGTTCCTTCCTTTTGTCATAGGGATTCAAAAGATAGAACTCAGGTCATCAGCCTTGGTGGCAAGTGAATTTACCCACCTAGCAATCTAATTGGTCCCAGGTCCACTAGAATTGCTGCACTCCCAATCTATGAACCCTTAGGGGACAAATTATACCCAAATTTTTAGAAGAAGAGTCTGTGTACTTGGATTTTAGGAACTATTCTGGCATCCCATGACCAGTGGACTCACACTTACATCCCATTTTTAAAGAGTAACTTGTCAATGTGTTTAGAGATCAGCTGTAGAGTCAAGTCCCCTGTGATGCTACATGTCTCTAGTCCCTGCATTCAGGAGGCACAGACTGATAGATCTCTGAGTTTGGGCATAGCAAGTTCCAGGCCAGCCTGTAAGAGTACTCTTAATAATCCAGGGTCTACACCTGAAGAAGCAGTGCTCTGAGAAGCATGACTGAATGGTTTCTTAGGCTATATTAACCCATGGTCCATTGTTCCAAGGAAATACCAGAGACAGAGAAATTTGTATCCCCTCAAAAAAAAAAAAAAAAAAAAGAGTGGTATAGTTAGCAACATTTGAGGGAAACATCTGTGCGCTTTGTGATTATACTGACAGGATGGTATGAGAAATAAAGGTTAATGATGGCTTGCTGTGCTAGATTGGGGGTTGGATATCTTTTGATATAAGTAAATAAGATCAGAATGGTTAAGGGAAGGGAATCTGAAAGAGTAAACTTAGTAATGCGTGATCGAAGTCATCTGAACAACCCGGATTTGACATGTCTGTGATGTATCTAGAAAGAAAGAAAAAACCATTAGGAAGAAAGGCTATTAGAAATACCCATCTGATTCTCATAGGAAGAGTTTGAGGACAAGGAAAACTTGGTGGTCTTTCCCAAGCTGCTTAGTTGGCCTCAGTCTCCTTACAAAGCATCCCTTGCTGTCTTTTAGTCAGTGTTGATAATTCAGCATAGAAGTGATAGGATGGGAAGCTGGTGCCTAGTTGGTTAGTTGGCTTGTCATCTAAAAACTTTTGATATAGTTCTTTTTAGAAAAGGTATTGCTATGAAACAACATGGAAACAGTGACCCAAATAAGCCCTGTAACACAGAGCTTTCTCTACTTTTCATGTTTACTGTAGAAGACACTAGATTTTTTTTTCTCTCTTAGCAGTATAGTCTGCTGAAGCAAATATTAATTCATGAAACAAATGAAGTGTTCAACCTTAGATTGGCAGGAAAATAATGGTACAGGAAGCTAAAGGGAAACTAAAGTGTTTGCTAAAGCTATTTTTGAAGTTCCTATTTGAACATATATTTCTTTATTTTTAAATGTGCATTGGTGTTTTGCTTGCATGTATATCTGTGTGAGGGCATCAGAACCCCCTGGACCTGAAGTTACAGACAATTGTGAACTGCCATGTGATTGCTGGGAATTGAACTCAGGACCTCTGGAAGAGCAGCCAGTGCTCTTAACCACTGAGCTATCTCTCCAGCTCCCTTCAATATATATTTCTAACGTATCTTTTTAACCTCAAACTCTTAATTTGCGTGTTTAATGGGGATATTTGTTTAGTGCTAGTGTCTTTTTAAACTTAGGTTGTGTTCTTACAGATTATTTAAAGTAAATCTTTCACTTTAACAAGCATCTTTTGCATATTATTTTGTATGTCGTGATCGGGCATTTGGGTCTATTGTTATGCATTGTCTTCTGGTGCAATTTGCCTTTTCTGGTACTTAAACTGTAAAACTTTAATAGACCTTTCAAAGTTATTTTTAGTGATTACCAAAAAAAGGGGGGGCAGGAGTTCAACTGAGCAGAAGCTATTGATTTTGGAAACTAATATTTAAGCCACTTGCTTTGCTAAAAGCTTTGCTCATGAAATTCTAATGACACAATTTACAACGATAAGATTTGAACTTGGAATAATAATAAATAAACCATCAGTTCAGCACAGCCACTTTTAGCAGCAGAACATGCTTTGTATGGGATGTAGATGTGTGTTTCACCTCTAGGCACACCCTTTGCAGCTCCACACACGCATGCTAAGAGTTTCATCTGGATCAACTGGTGAGCCTTTTCTCAGACCTCTCCTTCATAGTCTAAAGACTTTTTTCCAGACTTCTTTGCCTGTGGTTTAATACTTTCTTTCCGGTCTTAGTTTTCTGACATGCAAAGACCTCTTAAGACTTGTTATCATGTAATATTTTAGTGGTGATAATACATGTGTTACTTGGTATATATCCATGCTGTTTACACAGATCACTTGTGTCTTATTCATGTTACTTTAAGATCATATGTCTGAAACATAAACTTATAAAATATAGAAATGATAGAACACTTATTTTTCCCTGAAATTGTGTTCTCTCTCAGTGCTTCTGAAGAATCTGGCAGAAATGCAAAATGGTGATGAAATGGAATGCCAGCTAGTTACTAATACCTAGTACTAGTTACTCCTTCTCTAGTATTAAGAAAAAGAAACTCCGTGGGATTTGGCCCCTGCCTCCAACCTCAACCTTATTTCTTACCATCCTTCTTAATTTTTTAACTATTTTTTTTTGCATTTCCTTTAATAATCCACTGACATCTTTGAAAGATTGGGAATATTTATAGAAAACTCTTATTCAAAAGATTGTTTGGAGTTGTGGGGACGGGCTGGAGTGGTGGTTCAGAGGTTAAGAGTGCCTGATAGCTCTTTCAGAGGACCAGAGTTCAGTTCCCAACACCCACATTGGGCATGTCTTAATTACATGTAACTTCAGCTACAGGGAATATAACACCCTCTTGTGGCCTTGCTGAGCAACTGCACTCATATGCACACAGACACACAGACACACATACAAAAAATACAAAGATTAAAAAAAAAAAAGATAGTTTTGAATCTAGCTAAGTATGGTTATACACACTTGTAATCTCAAGACTCATAAGATTTAGGTAAGAGGATCCTGAAGTTAACATTGTGGGCTCACTGGCAAGTTCCAGGCCAGCCCAAGCTACACAGTGCCATCCTATCTATATACCTGTGAATAAATGAATCAATGGATGATTTTTTTTAATATTATAAAACCAATTGAAGCATGAGAAGAGATAGATTTTTTTTTAAAGAGCAGTGGAAGTAAAGCATTGTAAGATACAGAACACAGCCTTCATGTAGGGAAAAAAAATGAGATTTTAAAAAAATACAAAAGATTATTAACTGGTTAGCATTAGTTGTTGAAGTATAGATTTTATGGGCAGTGCAGCTTGGTAGATATTAGAGCCATTTGCTGTGTGACAGAATACTGGGTTTGGGAGTGATTTGGGGAAAACCAAATGCTACGTTTCAGATTCTTTTAGACTTGAGGTGTCTTTGAAGCACACCATGTATTTTTATCAGGACTGAAGGTTTGTTGTTCACTCTAGAAGGTAGCATTCATCAGGAAAAAGTCTTCAGCAGACCCCTGAGAAACACTAAGCTTTGGTGTGACAGAGTTCTCAAGCATGGGAAGGAGTAGGTGCCAGAGAAAAAGATCTTGTGTATCACTTACCTAATTCTAAAACAGTCAATGCCTTGAGACCCATGTGACCAAGGAGGCTACCAAGAGGAAAGCATACACATTTACTGAATACATACTTAGTATGACAAAGGGCTTTTACAAGTGAGGGCATAAGAAAACAGAGAAAGCTATGTGTACTTTATGCTCAGTATGATGAAATAAATCACTGTAGAGGGAACAAGGGGCACAAGGGGTGTAGGAGGTGAGCCATGGTGAGATTTGCTTGTTCGGATTCTTCTCTGGGTCTTCAGAGATAATGACATTCTTCCCTTCTAGATATAGGGAAGAGACTTCAGGAATGAGTCTTAGAACCTACTTTGGAAGAACGTAAGAGTTTTTCATGCTGGTAGAAGTGGGTTACTTCAGATGTTCTCCTCCAGTACAAGTGTGCATGAAGTAGCATGCCCTAAGCCCCATCAGAGGAGACTCAGAGGAGGACTGAGAAGGAACTGTTGCTGCCATCTGACAAGAGGAAATTTGCTGGAGTCCTAGAGACTAAAAGTACATTTTACTGAACTTAAGGGTTAGTAAGAATTAAAGAAAAAGACAAATGTCCTAAGAAATTTGGTTATGAGGGGAAACAAATAACTTATCTGGGGAAATGTGTAGCAGGAAGGGTTTGAATTTTGCATATAGTCACATATGCATGTTTCTAGACGGATACACAATTTCAAAAGCATGGACCATAGTGTCTCATAATCTCATCTCTAACCCTCTTGTACAGATCAATAGCCAATGAATGTACATGTTTGTTGAATATATAAGTCACAACCTTCTAAGTGTCAGCATAAATGGCTTAATTTTTAAAATCTAGTCTGAGAGTGAGAGTAGCTTCAAAAATGTATGTACTTACTATTACAGTTTTAAAGTGATGTGTTTGGATATTCTGTTGACAAGGGGTCAACTTGGGATGGTTAATCTTAACTGTTACCTGGCCTGCATTTAGAATCACTTAGGAGACAGATTTCTGAACCTCTCTGTGAGGAATTCTTCAGAGAGGTTTAACTGAGTGAGGGGAGGCTAGTGCTAAATGCGGGTAGCTCTCGAGAGGTTCTGGAACTTGAGACTGAATAGGAGAGAGGAAAGAGAAAGCCTGTGGAGCACCCGCACCCGCACCCGCACCCCCACCCCCACCCGCACCCGCACCAGCTGCTTTCTGACTGTGTGGGCACAGTGCGACCAAGGCCTCATGCTCCCACTGCTCTGCCTTTCCCAACATGTTAGACTATATCTCCTCCAACAGTGAGCCAAAAATCAATCCTCGTCCTTCCTCTCTGAGTTGCATGTTAGGTGTTTGATCACAATGGATAGAAAATTAATGCACAGATTTACTTTGCAAGAACCACTTTTGCCCTCCATAGCCTGTCATTGGCAGGAGATGGCACACTGTAGTGCCTCCTACAAAACCACATTATCGCCTGTATTTGTTTTGAAACAGAGACACCTTTTAACATCAAGTATGAAGGGAATTTGAAATGATAGGGGAAA
>JANHMN010000019.1:33057366-33165583 GCA_030674055.1 Rhabdomys pumilio
ACCAAATAACCCAAACACCCCACATTTAAAAGCAGCAGCTCCTGATGGATGGTGGTTCAGGGATGCTATTAGAGAAGTAGCCTGTTACCAATAAAGGATTTAAGATGCCGCTTTTGGTACAGGATAGATGTAGTGGATAACAGTAAGGAAACGTACCAACAGTGTGACTTAGAATTCAGAAACGCCAGCCCGATAGTCTGTACCTGCATCCAGCCTCGCACCTCCATACCCGCCTTGCAGAGAATGAGCCCTCAGGCGACAGTCACAGAAATAGACGGTGCCAACTAAGGCACAGCACATAGCCCTGGTCACATGCAGTAAACAGAACTAGAACGTAAGATTGAAAAATACGCTTTCACCATTGGGAGAAAACAGCAACTTCTGTTGGTCGTGCGTGGGTGTAAGAGGAAGAAGAACATTATAGAATTTCTCTGAAAATACAGTGAAAAGGCCATCTGTCAGAATGTACAGGGTACACTTAAAGTACTGGTCAAGGAAAGTATAAATAGTTAAAGAGCATAAGAGTGAGACAGAGAAAGCAAATAAAATGAATTCAGTGTTCATCCTGAGATGAGGCTGTTTGATTGCAAAAAAATAGTAGGCCGGAATGGAAACAGTAAAGATAAAGGCAAAAATTAAAAAGGAAAAAAACTAAGCCTTATTAATACAACGATATTCAGAGCCCATCTTTCAAAAACCAGTAAAAATACTAACTGAAACAGAAAACAATTGTGCAAGTAGTAGATGCGGCACAGCATTTAAACACCTGAGACATCCTTGCATACTTCAAATAGCTTAAAGAGTTTTGGTTAGATGAGTACTGTATAAGGAAAAGAAAACATGTGCAGCACAGTTGCTTAGTTTTGCTAAAAACTAAACCAATAGCTGCAGAAGACAGACTGATAATGTGATTGGTTAATGGCCAATGGGGTGGACCTGCATCGTGGATAGATACACTTCTCATCAGGGACCTCAGGAAGAGAGCGGGGAGGGAAGGAGGGATGGAGGGAGAGAGATGGACTGGCTAAATCCAGTTGCAAACATGTCGTTTAATTAAATAGACTTACTTTTAAATACACTAGTATTCACCAGCAAAATGTTAGTGAAGAGTCCTTATTTATGAAGTACTTTATCAAGACAGACCTAGTCTTATTGTAAGAAAGCCTGCAGTGTATAGATTTATGGGACGTAGCCTATTTCTACTGTGAGAGGAGAAAGTACTTGGGAATAGGAAGGGAGAATAGAAAGGAATAGAAAGGTCTGAGAATTGAGTTGCCTTGATGTCTGGATCTTTCCCATGTGTTACTTATGCCTTGCCATCTTCCTGCCAATTATTAGTAGAATTTTCCATGCAGTATTTCTGGTCTCTGTGAGGCAGATTTGAGCATCTCATTTCAAATATGATACCCGCTATCCCCAGGGACTAGCTCTAAACAGGAACACAAAAGTGAGACTTTTCCTGAGTATTGCTCTTCGTTAGTCATTTGAAACTATTAGTGTGTACTCAACAAAAGGCAAAGAAAAATTTAATTTCTATGTTTAATTGTTGTTTATGGAAATGGAAATTTTGCTAGTATACTTTATCTTTAGTGCAGTTTTAAATATCCAAGCATACAGGCATGCTGAAGTACACGGCCAGCTCTGCTCCTTAGCACGACACACACTGATCCAATGCAGAGCTATACTTAGGCAGGCATGTGATCTACTAATATTTTTTACTGAGAAACTGTTTTGAGTTAGCATGGTTCAGATTTGCAAAGTCGCATTTTGACTATTTCGCTTTGACTAAAGAAAAACTACCATCAGTATTGACGTAGCAGTACATTTCCTTCCTTTAATGAATTGAACTGCAGTTCAGACGGTCCTTGGATGTGTTCTGTGCTGAACAAATAAACACATTATGAGTAATTAAAACAATTTTCTGGCTGTTGAAGTTATGACAAAAGTTCTAAGGAGGAGTGTTGCTGGGTGCTGTTGGATGAGAATTGGCTGGTGTGTGCGTATACACACTGATGCTGTCATGTGTAAGTACATGAATGTAGATACTACTGATCACACGCATGGGTTTCTGGCTCTCCTAGCCATTCAGAGACCCTAGAAACGGGCACATTTAACTGAGCTAATCACAACTACAACTTAGGTTTTAGTCTCTGCCTGCCACTCTCTGAACCAAATGGCCCTTAGAGAAGTGATTGATTTCAGTACTTCCACGGAAACGTAGAACACGGTCTAGAATACCTTGTTGATAGAAGAAAGCAAGAAAACACTTGATTAAGCAGTTAGTTGGACGCATGCTCAGAAGCAGCTTGGGGCCTTCCGCTGGCTGCGTGGAAGGCAAGTTGGGTAAGGAACTAAACAATGATAGTAACAGACAGTCATATCTACTTCTGCTGCTGTAATGGTTCCTGAAGCTGGGTGTTTTGTATGATAGAAATGTAGTGCTCACAGTGTGAGGGGATAGAGTGTACAGTCAAGAGGCCAGCGGGTTCAAGGTCTGTCAGAGTGACTTTCTGGTTTAGGATGGTCCTTTGTTGTTGCACCCTTCCAAAGGTAATCAGTCTAACTCTGCAAAAGGTGCAAAGACTGACTCTCGTAAAAATGACAGGCTGTAAAGGCTTTGGTAAGAGTTCACATCCACGGCTGGAGAGCCTGTGAAGTGGTGGAGCTTCTTTGCAAAAAATAGTCTTCTGGTTCCTCAATAAGTAGTGAGAGTTAGTATCTGATCTTCTAATCCCTCCCACTCCTGGGGATACGCACAGGAGAACTCAGTGTGTGCACACCAAGACTCACACGCGACTGTGCATAGCATCGGCGTCTGTGATAGGTACAAAGGCGAAGCAGCTTCCCATCAGCTGCTCAAGACATAAATGAAAGGGGGGGTCTCTCATACCATGGAGCCCTGTGCAGCAGGAAAAATACATTAAAGCACAATGTAACATAGATGAACCTGGGAAGCTTTGTGTTGCTTGAAAGAAGGTGATCATGGAGGACCGTGCTGTGCAGAACAGATGGTCTCCAAAGACTCGTGGTAGAGTAGTGACTGTCTAGTACTGAGGGAATGGGGCATGGGTGTAGGTAAGGAGGGGATGATAATATGAATGCCCCCTCAGGGGTTAAATAAGTGACCTGTGCTTAATTTTGGCATTGATATACAAATAAATAAGAGACTTTAGGCTCAGCAAGTAAGCCATATGTAAATATTCCTAGGCATAATTTGCCAATGTTTTTATCCTGCATGTCAATAAATGCTGTTGTTAGGAACTGCTTGTGAAATATTTTTTTAAAGTACGATTCATGTTGGATAGACAAAATGTATGAAATCATGTATTTGTCCTGTGTTTAGTATTTCTAATTAGCACAGTAGCAATGAATGTTAGAATCATCTAACATTAAAGTATTATGGTCAGAATTAGTCTCCTTTATTTTGTGCATATAATATATTGCTTGCACATATGCCTAGTACTCACAGAGGCGGGAAGCAGAGCCTCTGGAATTGGAATACAGATGGTTGTGGAGTGCACATGTGCATGCTGGGTTCTCTGCAAGAGTGGCGTGCATGCTTAACCAAGGGGCCATCACTCCAGCCCCCAGAATTACTCTCAAAGTCCTGTCTTACTAAGGAAGGGAAGCTGACTATGGACGCACACCTGACAGAGAGCTGAGAGTGACTGGGGCCATTACTGCATGGTGGTGGTATATGCCCGCTCTTGTTCTGTCAATTTTAAGAGACAAAAATCTCTCTTTTTCTGTCACTTAGCTCAGAATCTCAGTTAGGAAGTGATTCACAATGTATGAGGAGGAAGAAAGTTAGCCTAATTCTTAATGTCTCCTAAGCAAGTAAGAAGGCAGCATAAGGCAGTTAGTCTGGCTAGAACTGGGGCTGTGAGGAATAGCTTTAAAATAGAGATTCTTGACATAATAAAAGCTTTGTAATGCCTTTAGGGGGGAAAAATAGGATTTAATCACAGATCTCCACATTTTAATTCGTTTTTCTCACATTTTAACAACAACAAAAAAAGCTTTTCATGAGATAGAGATCAATTATTCATCCCATTTAGCTGAATACGATAAATTGCCGAAGTTGAAGTGGCAAATACGTCTATGTTTCCTCTTTTTTGTCCTTCAGCCGTTCTGTTGTGCTGCTAGGAAGGTGGTAATGATTTCTCCAGTGGATGTGTAGAGGTGACTCTTCACAGTTTTAATGAGCTCAGTCAGCATGGCACGCAGCTTTTGTCTCTAGCCTTGTTTATTATTTCAGCTTTCAAAATTGAATTCATCAGGGCATCAATAGAGAAATGATTACCACAGACACCCTGGGCAGAGTAAACGAGTAGACGTTAGTGTTATTTGAATGTACAGTAGCACCTGTGTATACTGTCATTCTATACGATGCTCCCAAACTGAAGTAGGAGGAGCAAGTCTCTGTCACCGCCCATTGCTACCTCTCATTTTGCAGAAGCATCTCCTTCCTTTGACTGGATCACTTCATTACCAGCATTTCTGGGGCACCATCTGGGTCTAAACACCCATGTTACTTAGGATCACTGTTGACTGGTCATATAGGAAAAATGGTCCTTTGAGGCTTTTCAGGGAGAACCTAACCAGGCAGCTGATGTTTTATAGGCAAGATGGATCAGTGATGTGTTTCTGTAAATCAGAAATTGGGAAATGGAAATATAACGATGATAGGATTGAACCATCTGTTTTTTTCTAATGTGGCATGTAAATATCTTTTATTAGCACTTGAATGACTTCATGAGCAAAATGGGATCTTAGATTTAGTACTTAGATGAAAGAAAGAAAGGAAGAAAGAAAGAAGAAAGAAAGAAAGAAAGAAGAAGACAGACAGACAGACAGACCACTAAAGATTTTGAAAACTGGGAAAATCCATTCATCAGCAACTAATTTTCTATGCATTATTTTCTGGCAGGTAACAAATCACAAGACAGTGGCATAGCAGAGATGGAAGAGCTACCTGTCCCACATAACATCAAAATAAATAACATCACATGTGACTCCTTCAAGATCTCATGGGAGATGGACTCCAAGTCAAAGGACCGCATCACACACTACTTCATTGACCTCAACAAGAAAGAGAACAAGAACTCCAACAAGTTTAAACACAAGGTAAACCCGGGCAGACTTAGGCCATTTCATCCGGAAGACATTTTAAAAGAAAGAATAGATTCAGTGAAGGAGAATTAGAATTCTGGGTGATTTAAAACATTATCCCCGCAATGAATTCTTGAGGAAAATGAAATGCCTCATACAAAAGAGTAAATCATGACTATATGCAGAGATAAAATCAACAGTAAACTCGTTAGAGGGAATTGGTCCTGTGCTATAAGGGTACTTCAAGAGAGAAGCCATTATGAGTCATTTATATTAAAAGCCATGCAAATGAACCGGCTTGGAGAGGGCAGTGGAGTTTGGAGCAGAAAGGAGGACTGCCCCCAACTCACAATTCAGTTATTCTGTGTAGAGAAGAATAGCTAAATTGTTTACCGGGCTGTAAAGATCCTTCCATAGAGGCAGAAGCAGAAGAATGTGCTGTAAGCTCTCTATAGTTTTCTACTGAAGCACACACATCCTTTCCTGAGTCAAACTGGTTGGCTTAGAAACTTGTGTGGAGTTGTTTAAACACTTTAGGCCTGAAAATATGCCCTAAAGAGTGTGTGTGTGTGTGTGTGTGTGTGTGTGTGTGTGTATACGTATGTATATGTGTATGTATATATGTGTATATATGTGTGTGTATATATATGTGTATATATATGTGTGTGTGTGTGTATATATACATATGTATATGTATATATACATATTACATATATACATGTATATATGTGTGTGTGTTTATATATACATATATATACATTAGCCAGTCTTTGGAAAAGAGAGTGCTACTCGATTTTAACTTGGGGAAAATTCTATACATCTTAGGTTTCCCGAAATCGTTGCCTTTTACTGTATGGATGCTTACACACACTAAATATAAGGAGGAGTTTACATACTGCAGAAAAGTGTGAAAGAAAGAACAAGAAAGAAAGAACGTCAGTCATTATTATCAGATTTCAGTTCTCATCATGGGTATTCTCTTTGCTGGCATTTGCCTGCTTGGAGCATCTTTGATATGCTTACCCTTAAATACTGAGTACTTCAAGGCTTGACTCTACTTCACCCATGCCACAACTCTGGAAATGTAGTGCGTGTTCAGCCTGCAGGCTGACTTATTAATCATTGCTCGAAAAGAGCTCGCCTTTTCTCAGACACACAGACACCATACTTGCAGAAAAGTTCCCTGATCTCTATGTGAAATGGATTTGTCTCTTTCAATATTTACTTTGAAAGTCAGTCTCTCCTTTACAAATAAAATATTTAGTAATGAACCTCTCTACTAAAATTATCAAGCAATAAAAATCAAACAAATATATTTTAACTTAATAGACATTAAATCAAAAATCTTGGTTCTTTTTAATGTCTTTTTTTTTTAAATCTGCTTTGAGGAGGATAACGAAGAAGGAACCTGTATGTTATAAAGAATGGTAACTGGGATAAAAGTCCTTTTCTGTTTTTGAACTATAGGATGTTAAGCCTATCTCTTGATCGTCCCGGCTTAATTTATGCATGCAGAGAAAGGTTGAATATAAAAATTGTTGGGTGTTCTTAAACAGGAGCCTTCCTCTTAGCCAGGAGTTGAGGTTCCTCTCCGTTGTTCACAGTTGAAAGTCCTGCTTTAATAGCCTTCCGTCTCCCTATCTCTTCCTGCCCTCCTTGTTCCTCCCTTTATTCGTTCCCACCTCTTCTCCCTTCCTTTTGTTCTTCCTCCTAGGATGTTCCAACAAAATTGGTGGCCAAAGCTGTTCCCTTGCCAATGACTGTCCGTGGACACTGGTTTCTGAGCCCAAGGACTGAGTATACAGTAGCGGTGCAGACTGCCTCAAAACAAGTTGACGGTGATTACGTCGTGTCTGAATGGAGTGAGATTATAGAATTCTGTACGGCAGGTAAGGGAGCTGTGGCTTCTGTTAATTAATGTTCTTGGGAGGGGAGTCGTCAGCATGGACTCTGTGTACCTACAAGGTGAGTGAGTGCTGCATTGGAGAGGTAGTGCTGTTTTGCAATAGGTACAAAAAGCCTCATATTGGTCGGAAGGAACTGAGATCCGCAGGCGAGCATCTTGAGGGATGGACTCAGGCTGCCTTTTTGCTGCATTATAAGTTTCTTCAAAATGAAAGCTCTACGCGTAAAACCTAATGTAATTTCTGAGTCAAGTCAACATTCTTGGAGCTTCATACTGCAAAGAGGGTGCTCACTGTCATAGAGACTGAAGGGAGGAGACCAGAAACACTGTTTAGGTTACAGACAGACCTCAGTGACTACCCCGCAAAACTGTGTCTGCTGTTTCTACCAGAAGGGCTTGAGAAAGCTCTCCACAAACTCTTGTCTTGTTTGGGTACCTTTGCTTCATTAAACTTCCCAAGTAGTCATTTGGTCTGGAGAATCCTGCTGTGGAGAGCCTGTCCTCTGAGAAGACCGCTCATATTCATTTGAGTGGGCCAGTATTCTCTTGGGAATGTTGACTGTCCTTCCTCCTGCTCGATTACGAAGTCATACATAGGACACACGTTCATCAGTGTCCTTGAGACCTTTTGTCATTGTTTCCTTTTGAAGATCACGATGGGGCTTTACTGCTTCCTCTTCATCTGGGTGACTTTTTCTTATTTAAAAAAAAAAATGTGGAGAAGGCTGGGGAGATAGCTGAGATACTAAACTGCTTGCCTTACAAGCATGGAGACCCCACTTGGATCCCAGAAGCCATTTTCAAAAGCCAGGCTTGCTGGCATATGCTTGTAACCCCAGCTCTGGAATAGCAAAGGCAGGCAGTTCCCACGGACTTGGTAGCCAAGCAGCCTAGTTTCTTGGTAAGCACTAGGTCACTGAAAGACCCTGCCTCAAAAAATAAGGTGGGGGGAGGCATTTTAAGTGACCTCTGACCTCCACACTGTGCACATACATGCACCCAGATACACACAGAAAAAAAAAAGAGAGAGAAAGAGAGGCTGTTGAACATGAAAGAGCTTGTAGGAAAAAAATTCTAGAAAATAATGGGCTGGTCTGTTTCCAGGTTGCTTAGCAACTTCCCCATCTGTGGGAATGTTCAGCTAAGCCCCCAACCCCTTCATATGTGGCCTCACACCTGCATTCCTTTAGATGCTACTCAGGAATGCCCACTACTCATCCTGGTATCTATTGTTTTATCAAACCCAGTATAAAACTCTAAGAGCAAGTTCTATGACTGAAATCCTGTCTCATTCTGGTTTCATCTTCATGCCTCTTTGTTTACTCCTTGAAGAAGCTGGTAGGATTTTTTTTTTTTTTTTAACACTCTTGACTGCTAAAGATTTCAGTGTCTGAGAACAAGGTAAAAAAAAAAGTTCTTGCAAGTACCATATTTTTTATATTTCTCTTTACCTTGTGAATTAGAAGATCCACCGTTTTAATGTGTCATTAAGAAAAACTGCCAATTAAAAGATGGTTAGACAATATCAGAATGCTAAAATGTAAATAAATATTTTAGGATAGATTAAGTATAATTATGATAGTTCACTAATCAGCAGTGAAATAGCTAAAGATGCCTGCATTGAATTAACAGCAGGCAGAAGGGCTCTCCCCTGGAGAGAGTTTTCCTTTGTTGGCTGTACTATGTTGGAATTACTTTCCCTCTCTGGAATCTACCTTGCCTTTAGTCCTTTTCTGAATCCCTCTTTCTTTATTTTTTATATCACCCAACAAGGGAAGTTTAATTTAAGTCAGACATACACACATGTTCTCTTTGCCTGTTATGTTGTTGATTGCATATCCACAGCCCCAAAATCTAACTTGGAATGCTCTGAAGTCTGATACTTTTAAACATATGTATATATGAGTGGCTGCATTGATGGCTGAGCTTCAGTGTGTATTCCTGGTGTTGGGCAGTGGTGGGTAGAGACAGAAAAGGTTATCAGGTTCCCCGTGACTGGTCCTGAGCACCACGTGGGTGCTGGGAATTAAACCAGATTCTCTGAAAGAGGAGCCAGTACGCTTAACTACTCTACCATCTCTGCAGCCCCTGAAATTTGAAACCTTTTGAGCTCTGATAAAAGTGCCCAGAGCATTTTGAACTTTAGAGAGCAGTTTTGATTTTTGGAATGAGACTGTAAAACTATCAAAGTATTTGCAAATATTCCCAACTCCCAGATTCAAAATCGGAAACACTTCTGGTCTCAAGCATTGCTGGTAAATGGAGCCCCACCTAGACTGCATTCATTTTCCTGGGTAAATACGCAAATACTATCCTGATATTTTTTGACTCAAGGGAAACTATATAATTTACCTGCCAGAACCTGCTTTATACCAAAGAAAGGTCTGAGATACTATGACATAAAGAAAATGCTTGCCAACTCTAACACACACACACACACACACACACACACACACACACACACACACACACTGATGCCTAAGCTGTCACATGATGCATTATTTTTACTTCTGGAAATAAGAAGAACGAAACCCGTCTTTTCAGAGTGATCTCTGTATTGCTTTCTCACTTTTCCTACATCTCGTAACTTCTGTTGGGAGTTAGGAGGGAAGAGAAGACTGCCAGCCTTTAACTGCTCCACAGTATCTCTCTAGACATTACTTTTTCTTATTTTCATAGTTATAAGTGAAGGGAACCTGCTACTCAGGCTTATCAACTAAGGACCACTTCATTTAAGTTTTATCAGTGCCCTTGAGTCTGAATTCTGAGAAAGCTGTTTGAATAATTGTCTTTAATACTGTGACTTAGGCACTGTGCAAGGTATTGGAAATAGAATAGACTATATACTCTAGTCTATAACAACCCAACACCGTTTAAAAAAAGTTGTTCTTGTTTTTATTTCTCTTCCTTTAGACTGTGAGTTCTTCAAAGAGAATCATATAATTGTTGTCACTTAGCCTTCCTCTCTAATGGTGCATGTGTCTAGTACACTGCAAGCTCTAAAATAAATCAGTTATGTGCACCAGTTTAACCACGTTGGGCTTTGACTAATCCTTACCTATCAAAATGTTTCCCTTATTTTATGATGTAGGAATTTGATAGTAATTCTCAAATTTAAAAACAAATCTAATCAAAACTAAGTATGCTGAGGGCTGCACTGTAGCTGGAGTCCATCAAGTAGGATCCAGAGGCCTAGTCTTGAAGTCCACAGCTGTGAGAATCGTTGCACTGTGGCCCATTGCAATTTCTGCACCAGTAAAATGGCTGTCTGATCTCGTTAGCCTCAGGCAGTTCCTAGCTCTGGCTTTGTGCTATGCTGTCCTTCAGAGTGGGAGGTGCCTTGACTCATTGTATCAGCTGATGGGTACCAGTGCTGAGGAGTGCTGCTAGCTTAGGAAACCCTGTTGAACGATGTTGCTTCAGGGTCTTTAAAACTTGAAAGAATAATTTTTAAAAAAGCATGCAAATATTTTAGGAAATAACCATGAACCATAACAAAAAATGTTTGTATAGAAATAAAAAAAAAAGCCAAAGAACGATGAATTTTTTTTATAAGTTCTTATTTGACAAAGTTGAATTCCCTAAAGATGTATTTATCTGATTTATCGAGTATGTGAATGACACTTCTGTATTGCTTAATATAACACTTTTACATTTTTTTAGATTACTCCAAAGTTCATCTGACACAGCTGCTGGAGAAGGCTGACGTGATTGCAGGGCGCATGCTTAAGTTCTCTGTTTTCTATCGGAACCAGCACAAAGAGTACTTTGACTATGTTAGGTAAGAATCACCAGTATCTATGTGTTTAGGTATCTCGATTTCATATATGTCTGTACAGCACATTTTTGCCGAGGCCAGAGAGGGCGTTGGGTCGCCTGGAACTGGAGTTACAGATGGGTGTGAGTCAACATGTGAGCTGGGAATCCAAAACAAGATTCTTTGGAACTGGAGCAAGTGTTGTCATCTGCTAAGCGATCTCTCCAGCCCTGGGAGACAAAGGCTTTGAAAATGACACGTTCCAGTGGTTCTGAACTTTGGCACACAATCCACATAATCTGCTTTGTTTTGAAGCCTTAGCCTGCGTGTGGTGCCTCGAACTTATAGTAGTAGCATTTGAGAGGCAAGAGGCTCACCATGAATTCTAGCTCAGTTTTGGGTGCTGCCAAGGGATCCGGATCAGTACAAAAACAATTAAAATAAATAAGAACCCTAATCCCTTTAGAATTATAAAGGAGTTTTGTTTTGACATGACTATGTATGAAAAGATTCAGCAAGCTTTGATGGACTTTAAAAAAAATTTTTTTGCATACTTTTCTAATTTCTCTTAAATCAAAGTCTTGTTTTCCCAAGACTTTGAAGCTCCCAAGCCGTAGAAATGCAAGGAATCGTAGAAGTAGAAGTGTGTTTGGAATATATGTTGTAGAAGTAGTAGACCTTGGTCACTTTTCACCACTGAGGTCATGAGAAGCAGCCTGTGGGAAGAACGTTTTGCCTGGCTGCTTGCTTTTGGGGCAGTGTCTCTCCAGGAAGACAGGGTAGCAGGTACTTCAGTGCCACCGAGAGTACCAGACAGCCTGGGAGACTGTGGCCTGGCAGCTAGGCTAAGCCCTAAGGGCCCACCCCAGGGACTCTTTCCCCTAGCAAGGTACCACCTGCCAGGGTTCTAGCTCTTATTCAAACAGAGCCACCAGCTGGAGGCCAGTTGTTCAAATGCATGAGCCTGAGGAGACATTTTATATCCAGAACAAAAACAAAGTACTTTGTTGTGCTGTGTATTTGTATAGTATTTTGATGATAGCAAACGTGTCTGCTTTTTGTCTGAATATCTTATAAACACAGATTCCAGTCCGTTGTTCTAAGTGGCCGAGAGTCTATATGCTTCTGGGTGGATGCCATTCACCTAATTTAAACTGAATGGCAAATTATTGTGCTTGTCAGCCGTTAATTGAGAATGGCTAGTATGATTAGCATGAACAGTTTTTATGTTTTTAAAGCATAAAATTTGGAAACCAAAAAATGTCCACTATTGCTACTGCCTCCATTAAGAAACACATCAAGAGAATACAGTGTGGATCGGGTTTTTGGGTTCCTGCCAATTACTGCTAAGTGTGGCCACTGGAGGTCAGTATTTCTCTAGGATTTTCTAATTCTTCCATGGGACAGGGCTTTCCTTCATGTAATATTTGCTTAATTTGTTCTCATAAATGTTTTCAAAAATTCAAAACAGTCAAAATCCGAGCACCTGGAGATGGATGAAGTAATTGTACACATTACATGATTTCACTCCAGTTTACCCGCATGAAAGATGTTTGTACCAACAACAAAATTTACTTCTGTTTTAATTTCAAAAATAACAGCAGTAAAACCCATGTAACTTGTATCTTGAAGCATCAAATACAAATACCGTTACCAAGGCATAGGAAGAATTCTTCAACATTTTTAAAAGCTTTATTTAAAAAACAAAACAACAACAAAACAAAAACACTCTTTCTCAGCTGGAGGTGGAACTCTGAAAGAATGCTTCCCTGGTTACACAGTGGTCTAGGTTCGAGCTCCAAGACCACAAATAACAACAACAACCCTTCAGCTTTCTGTGCAGTGAACTTCAGTAAGGGTATTTATGTCCATGGATCTTGATTTGCATTCTAATTAGCACAGTGTTGTCAGGATACATTTCCTTGATTAGAAATTCCTTTAAAATGTTATCTTCAGAATGCTTGATGAAGGAACCTTACAATTACCTGGTAATCTTTGCAAATCATTATAACTGAAAAAGCTATGGATAAATTCTGATTCAACTCATAAGGGCTGAACTAATTTTCATCTCTTCTAAAAAAGAACCCCAAAATGAGCACACCCTACCCTTCAATGAAAACACCTCCTGTCCCCCTATCTTGTTCATATTCACTAGTGAGGCTAGGTGCTTCTCTACCTAATTACATTTTCTTTCTCCTTTCTCTGCCTAGTTGTCAGAGACCCAGAAAGGACAGGAGGGTGGGCTTAGACTTACAGAGCTGGAATATTTCCACGCTTAGCAAATAGCATATGCCTATGAGCATAAACTCCCAAATGGTATAAGGTTCTGAAGAAATTTATGCCAAAGCACATCAGAAACTCCTGAAAACTGAAGAAAATGAAATAAAAATGTTATATTTCAGGCAGTAAGAAAGGAAGTAGGAAAAGATAGAAGTTTTGCTCCTAGACTGTGTTTCTCACCTGGCCTCCCTGTGGCCTGGTGTTTCCTCTAATCTACTTTCCTAAGTCCACTGGATAGTTGTTGGGTGATGGAATCGGGGCCTGTTGCTGTTCAGGTCCCCAGCATACCTCATTGTCTCACAGACTCTGAGAAGCCTAGTGATAGTAATAAAAACAAAAAATGTTCCTTACTAGAGTACTTGCTTGGACTTTCTATTCTTAACTATGCTGGTAGGCAGCCATTGAGAAAAAGAACCGGAAAATGTACAGAGAATCTCCGCTCACAAATTAACTAATGAGACCTCCATTCACTAAAGTGGAAACATAGCTGAGCTGCTCATAAGACACTAAAGCAACCAGTATCAAGAAACGGTTTTACTCTTCCTGGGCACAGAAGGGAGTCCAGAGTCAGCCACCAGCAGCATCAGTGGGCAGAATCCAGCCTTGCTGGAGCCACAACATCCTGATACATGAGGCAGTCAGGAAGACACCCAAGGCTCACCTTTTCTCTACCCTGGATCTGCTGTTGCTTCACAGTGGTGGGATTTCACAGTGAGGGGAAAGTCAAGGCTCTGGATAATAGAGTCTTGGACCACACAGAAGGCAAGAGAGGTAGACTGTGTTTCGGGGCAAATGAGAAGAATTTTGGTGCTGTCAAACAGCAAGATTACAAGCAGGCCTGTGTCTGGACTTGAAATGGCCAAAACATAAGACAGAAGCAACCTCCTTCTATCCGGTCTAAGTAGGTGACACAGTTTCTTTCTTTTCCAATAACAAATACAACGGTATAGGCTCTCGAGGCGGAAATAGATCTGAAGCAGGAAACCCTGTCTATTGGGGTCTCCCTTCTACTCCCTTTCTCTCGATTTGAAAATATGTTGGGATTTCTTCCAGGGTTTAGCTGCACAGAGTTGGGGTCTCTTTTGACACTGATAAATAAGTATGGTTTTCCGAATTTACTTCCAAAATACATACTCTAACAGGTTTTTGTTTTTCTTTCTGCCTGTCTTCCGTGGTGTGAAGGTATAATCCTTGACCGATTGGTCTTCCATAACCAGCAGTGTAGAATGAACATATTTACGTTGTGATAATTAATATGTAACTGTGTAATAATAACCAGGGCAATAGAAATTTTGTCTTCAGTCCGGTGCGGTATCATCCCAGCCCTTGGGATGCTGAGTTGGGAAATTCTGAGTTTGAAACCACCTGGAGCCTCAAAGTGAGACCTTATCTCAAAAAAGTCTATTTCTTTAAAAAAAAAAAAAAAAAACCCTTAATCCTGCTCTGTTCATTCTGAAACTGCTGTGCCGTGAATATTCGCTTAACTACATCCTAAATCTTACAGCCTTTCTTTTGCATTCTGCCCTTTTTGTTGGCTAAAAGACCTGCTAGGTTCAGAAATTCTATCTATCCTCACGTGTCTTAGCAGCTTGCAGTTGTATTTAGTTTATTGATTAAGTATTTTGCTCCAAGGTTTCCGATTGGTTCTTGTGATGGTTTGTATATGCTTGGCCCAAGGAGTGGTACTATTAGAAGGTGTGCCCCTATTGGAGTAGGTGTGCCCCTATTGGAGTAGGCATGGCACTGTGAGCGTGGGCTTTAAGACCCTCACCCTAGCTGCCTGGAGTCAGTATTCTGCTAGCAGCCTTCAGATGAAGATGTAGAACTCTCAGCTCCTCCTGCACCATGCCTGCCTGGATGCTGCCATGTTTCCTGCCTTAATGATAATGGACTCAACCTCTGAACCTGTAAGCCAGCCCCAATTAAATGTTGTCCTTTATAAGAGTTGCCTTGGTCGTGGTGTCTTCACAGCAGTAAAACCCTAACTAAGACAGTTTTATTTTATGATTTTTTTATATCCTTGGAAATGCTGTTATGACCTAAAATTCTTTCTTCATTGCCTTATGTTTATATACTCTGGATTCTTACAAGTTCGTTGAAATCCTCATTTTGAATTGCCTTTCAAATATTTCATAGACTATGGATTGTTTTCCTTTGGAGTTCTATTTCCTTCGCCTTAGTCTGTGCATCTGTTTGTAATTTTATGAAGTATCTACTGTAATAACATGTTTTCATTGATTGACATGTGATTCAGATGGCATACTGAATTTTAGTTAGGTTGGATGCTTTTGAGTTTGATCATAAACTGAAAAGTGTAGTCTCCGTGATTTGTCTTGCAACGATGTCCCTGGTATCAGTAGCCAAGGCAGCTGTATGACTGCACAGAGAGGGTCCCCGGACTCCAGCCTAGCATTGATATTATTAGAACTTGTGAACAGTTGCACAGTGCCTCAGGATAAGCACAAGAGACTCCAACAGTTGTGTGACAGCAGCCCCTCTCTTCAAACCACAGACAGTGAAGGAGATTCTGGGAATGAAGACGGGAGGTGTCTGGACCTGTGCAGCAACAGCTCAGTTCTGGAGCCACCAGAAAGGATGGGCCTTCTTTGGGTAGACAGCACAGGTTTAAGCCAAGTTCTCCTTAGCAGTGTTCATCTGTTCAATATTTTCATTACTTCATTAAAAAGTCTTCTTTTTAGTAAAGTCACTTGTGAAACCCACTAAGTACAGATGGAGCCAGTTTCACCTGTGAGACTTCTGATTGCAATTCCATTTTTCAGTCCAGGAAACCCCCAGGTTTGTAGGTCATCTTTATTTTGGGTCCAATCCATGATTAGTGTCAAAAGCTATATTCCCCTTAATTTGGTTATAGCCTGATCTTTCAGACCTTTAACAGTGGGTAGTGACTTCTGCGCTGTTCGAATCTGTAAATCAGTAAAATTACCACGATTGTACTGAGCAATGGCTATTTCCTTTCTCTGGCAGAGAACACTACGGAAATTATATGCAGCCGTCCATCAAGGATAACAGTGGTAGCCACGGCTCACCCATCAGTGGGAAACTGGAAGGCATCTTCTTCAGCTGCAGCACTGAGTTCAATACAGGGAAGCCACCCCAGGATTCACCGTATGGAAGATACAGGTTTGAGATTGCAGCAGACAAACTTTTCAACCCCAATACTAACTTATACTTTGGGGACTTCTACTGTATGTACACTGCTTATCATTATGTGATTCTTGTCATTGCCCCTGTGGGATCGCCAGGAGATGAATTTTGTAAGCAGCGCCTTCCTCAACTAAATTCCAAGGATAATAAGTTTTTGACCTGTAAAGAAGAAGATGGGGTACTGGTGTACCACCACGCCCAGGATGTCATTTTAGAAGTCATTTACACTGACCCTGTGGCTCTTTCCCTGGGCACCGTGGCAGAAATCACTGGTCATCAGCTCATGAGTTTGTCTACTGCAAACGCAAAGAAAGACCCCAGCTGCAAAACCTGTAACATCAGTGTCGGACGCTAACGCCACTTTCATACCCCCCCACACACACCCTGTCTTCCCATAGAAGCATTACCCTCTGTTGTACATCCGCCATCAGATGTCCCCACTGAAGCATGCATATGCCGCTGTCACCAAAAGCAAACTCTGTCATTCAGAGCCTTTCTGTGTCTCTTCCTGCCCGCCCTTGTCCACCACTTCCAACGATGTCCCCAGGTTGTCCTGACACTTTGTTTGCCTAGATGCTGCAATGCTTTTATGTTTCCTTTCTGCCAAACATAACAAGACAGTTATATAGACCGCTTTAGCAAAGTCCAAAATAATGGCTTATCAATGGTGTTTAAATGTGCATCCTTTTTAATCTACTGAATAAATACCGGGATAACTCCAAACCGCATGAAAGAGTGTAATTGCAGCATGAGTTAAATCCTGAAAGCCTAGCCTTGTCAGCACTTCCACCTTGTTGTTTGACAGTGTTATTTATGTTATTTATATTAGCTAACAGGAAACAGTTACTGTGCTTTCAACATAATAAATATAATAGAAAAATATTTTATTTGTATGTTGTATAAAATATTTACAGTCATATAGAATATAGTTACATTTTAATAGCAACTGTATACATCTCACGAAACCATGTCCCTTATCAAAGATGTAATTTGTAAACCTCAAATAGTTGTGTATCTGTCCTGTTGCAAGTAGGTGACCTCAATTAAACAAATTTATGAAGGCCATTACTCTGATTCATAAAAGGTTGAAAACAGCAGGTGAATACAGAGAGAACAACACGCCTCGGACGTAGTCCGTGTCTAGAATCTGGTTTGGTTTTTTTTTTTTTTTTTTTTTCCACCCAAGCAATATGAAAATGTGAGTTTCTTCAACACCATGCTTAAACATTACAGAAAACAGAAATAAGAACAATGTTGATCATAAGAAAAATGTCTACCTGTTACTTGATTTTACAGAAAACCAAACCAATAAGTGTGTGAGTGGAGAAAAAGCAAGATACACTGAGTAAAGCAAACTAAAGGTCTCTTGGTGATTTCTAAGCTTTTTCACCCTGTGCAGAATGAATACAGCTCACAAGAAAGTTATTTCACTTTATAAAGTACAGACCTTGGAACATTAAGAAAGATGCATATTCCCAATGGAAAAATAGTTATATAATCTTAGTATAGGAAACAAGAAAATCAGCAATAGTACTATGGTCACATTAGGTTATTACTGCAGACACATCTATCCAAAATACCTATTTTAATATTTTACTTTAATATAAACATTTTGTCAGTCATAGACAAAGATAATTCACAAAGTACATGCCATCCAAGTGAACTTTGGTAACTGGAAATGTAAGTCTTCAAATAACAGGTAAAGTAATGCACTACCTTCATACAGAAATAAGAGATTAGCAGTGATACAGTCGAGTTATTTTTGAGAGTGCTGAACGCCTACAGACTTACAGGACAAGGTAGTGGATGTTGTTTTGCTTAAATTACCTTCTTTCTGGCTGTTTTCCTTCCCTGGATGAAGAGCAGAATTTTTCTTTGTCTCACCAATGTATTTAAACCATGGTCTTTCCATACATCAATAAAATCAATTTGAGGGCCACTGCTAACCCTTCCCTAGCAGGTAGCCTGCCTATGTGTTATTTTAGGTTTGACAAGATATTAGACTTTTTTTTTTTTTTTGAGACAATTACATTGGACTCTGGATTTCACTTTGGCATGGAGGCTAGATGCTTTTTGCCAATCCCAGTATTACCTATCATTTCCCTATTTAAATGCCTTCTTGGGCATAATTATACTAGCTCTTCCTTCGTCAAAACAGCTAACAGTATCTCTAAAGTGCTTCCGTTTTCAGTACATCAAAACTACTTAGCAAGAACAGTAGAGGAAGATAATCCTGACTTCATCTTGAGAGGGAAGCGATCAGAGCTGAACCTCAGATAGTTTTGGCCACATCCTGCTTGCTGATGAGAACCTCCAGTAGTCTCAGTTTGGCTTTGATGTGCTTGTATTCACAGTACTCGTCCGCCATGGGCATCCTGTCTTCCTTCTGTGGGCTTCTGCAGGAAGGAAGATAGAATACATTAGTTGATATTCGAGCCACGTCGTTAAAGATCCTTTTATAACTGGCAGGGGCCTGTGGCTTCCATGTGGCTCTTTTTTTTAATGGTGCCTTCTTTATGTCCCTTCGGTCTGGTCTCATTCCATCTCTGTTCCGTTTCTCTAAACAGCAGCACCCTTTGGCCATGTGTTTTTGCAAATATGAGACCCCATGCCTAAGTAGAGAAAGATGGTGTAGGAAAGAGAAAGCAAAGGCTAGAGCCTCTGAGACATCGCCTTTCCGTTCTTCCTCACACTTCAGGAGTTCCATAATAGTATACTGGAAATACTGCAGGTGTTCAGTTATACAAGTAACCCACAAATTGATAACGGCAGAACCTTCCCGGGGGCTGCCTCACACGCTGGAAATGTTCCCAAGGTTCCTTGTGCTTAGACCCATTTCTGCTGATGTGTAACAGAACTTCTGAGCTTCCTCGTGACGAAGTGATCACGCGTCTAAATCATCTGAATGGAGGCCAGTGGCATGGCTCAGTGGGTAGTAGAGGTGACCGCTACCAAACCTGATGGCCTTAACATGCACATGCTGTGAGAAAGAAGTGATCCCCCAAGTTCTCCTCTGGCCTCCGTACATATGAACACATCCACCATTTGAATTGCAACAGCTCTCTTTCTGCACACTAATTCAAAGGCTGGCCATGTTCTAATGCATAGACCTTGCTGGGTACATGGACACAGTCTGAGCGCTCTTGTCTTATTACCATATTACAGGGTCTCTTAAATGTATAGAAAATCCACTTGCATGGTCCTTTTAGCTTCTTCGATGGGTTAAATCTTAGCGGTGAATAGGGAAACAAGACAACACTCTATTTTCTTGCCATTCAACAGTTTAAAGGTTAAGAAATGTGTACTTTGTTATTCAAATGACAGGTTATCACCACAAGAGGACATAGCTTCACGTAGATCAAGCATGGACATGTCTTAAGTAGGTTTAGGCAGTGTAAGTACAATAAAAAGAGCTGCTCCCTGACTGTAGGACCATGGATAAGTTACAGTCATGGCCTTCTGCATACTCATTCTTAAATGTATACTGATGCATAGATTTTTATATATCCGCAGTCAATGACGACCACTAAGAACAAGCAGAACAATTAAACCACCATTATTGCCAAAAGGCATGTCAGATAATACTGATAAATGCCATAGGCAGATTCAGCACACTGGAACCTCCCAGACTCTAATATACACTCTGTGTTCAGAGGGGTCAAAGTGTAAATTTCTTCGGGGAAGCTCCAAGTGATGAAAAGACTCTCTCTGTGTCTTTAACCGAACGAACCTCATTTTTCATGCCATGTCTACTTAAAACTCAAAATCCCGAACCCATCGCAGATCTTTCACTGAATGAAAAATTCCCACTGAATGATTTTCAAGAGGAACTTGGAATGTAAACCAGAGGTGTGCTTAAAGCCCCTCGTGAGCCTGTCACTTTGCTGAGCCTCAAGTGTCACCTGGGGAGCCCAGTGCTGATGGATAGCACAACAAAAAAGCTACCGAGGATGCTGAAGCAAGCATGCTAGGTAGATGTCTCAAGGTGCTTTTAGCACAGTCCCCGCTCCCTCACAGCAGCCTGTGGGCTGAGAGGAAAGGACAGCAAGACAGGAAAGAAAGGCAGTAGGTGAATAAGAACCTCTCAGCTAATGTCTGCTGCCACTAAGAAGCTTTGTGACTTTGGGAATGTTATACGCTTGCAAGAGTGTCCAACCTTTTGACATTGCACACACTTGTTATCTACCAAGCTCAGGCTGGAGGACACACCATCTAGCTTTTTAAAATTGAAAAAAACAAATGTCATTGTATTGGGTTTTGTAGGGACGTTTGCAGGGCCATCTTCTGGCAGTTGTGGTGGGTTGGAAACACTGGGATGTCGTCGGGAGGGTGTGTTAAGACTTGTCACATGTCATAGTCATAGCTTTCAAACTTATCCGAAGAAACGCTTTGCAGCTTACTGAGGTCAGGGATGGAGGACAGCTAAGTAATTTATCTCTTCTCCAAAAGACACTAACATTCATTACCTGATTATATATAGAACTTTGTTGGTGACATAATAAAAAAAAATTACTAGAAATTAACCAGTGTATAGTAACAGCTAAGTTGGGATAGAAAAATATAGGAAGACAGATGGTCCAACTAAATATTTAAGGGAGAGAAAAAAATAGCTATGAACTCTTTGACTGAACCCTGGAATAAAACAAACAGGAATGGATGGTGATGTTTAAAGCAGATATTTAAAGGAAAACATTCGTGGAATAAGCAGAGAATACTTTATGGAACTAAGAATCTAAGAACAAGGGCTGAAAAGTAAGTTTTCAAAACGCTTAAGATAATCAGTAGTTGGGGTGAAACTCATCTATAAAACACTTCCAGTAACCATTGAACTGATCGCAGGGTTCCCAATGAAAGAATTAGAGAGAAGACTGAAGGAGCTGAAGGGGTTTGTGGCCCCATGGGGAGAGCAACAATACCAACCAACCAGAGCTCCCAGGGTCTAAACCACCAGCCTGGGAGCACATAGGGAGGGACCCATGGCTCCAGCTGTATATGTAGGGGAGGATGGCCTTGTCGGGCATAGGTGGGAGAAGAGGTCCTTGGTCCAGTGAAGGCTGGATGCCCCAATATGGGAGAATTCAAGGGCGGGGAGGTGGGAGTGGGGGCAGATCCTCATAGAAGCAGGAGGAGGGGGGATGGGATAGGGGGTTTCTGGGTGGGGGGAAATGGGGAAAGGGGATAACATCTGAAATGTAAATAAAATATCCAATAAAAAAATAAAGGCTATCTTATTACTTAAAGGGTATTTTATCACAGCAACATGGTATAATTAAGACATGAAAAAAAAAAAAAAAAGACTGATGTCAATACCTGACAGCCATTAACAACAATATCCCATAAAGTATCCCTAATGCTGTTACCATCAGGGTAGTGCAATGGAGAAAGCACAGTCTTCAGCAAGGATTTATGTCTCAACCACTGTTCCTACAAAAGCAGAGTTTATTTGAAACTATAGTTCTTTAGGAAATATTAGGATTTAAAAAAAACAGAAAACCTCTTCGTTCACACTTACCTTCCCGTCTGTTTAAAAAATTGTTCTTCAAATTCTCGTAGCGCTTTCCGTAGCCTCTTCTTATCTGCCCTAGTTTCTCGGAGATGGTCAAGAAGGACAGGCCTGAATCAGGTGAAACACATTTGCTATTATTAATCTCTGGTCCGACTGAACGATCATGCCTGCATCATATCAGACCAGCACAATGGGCCCGGTTATCATGGAAAGGTGATGATGGGAGGAGATTCTGAGTAAGTGAGTAAATTTATAATGTGTGCCTCATCGTGGAATAGCACACAAGCCTAACATTAACAGTGTCGTGGGCAGAGGGGAAAGGGTGGTATACTGAGTCTGCTGCCAGAAAGGGTGACGGTTATGGTGCTATAACAAAATGATAGATGGGAATCAGCATCTAAGGAATACACACAAATGTTTGCTGACAAAGATAAGAGACACAAGAGGAAAAATATTATGTCCCCGGAGTGCAGAGAGAATGACAAAGCCCTCCCAGGGGAGGGCTGACATTCTACCGCCATCTACTTCCAGACGCTTCCAGAGACTGAATACTGAAGTTATCTATAGGCATTTTCTATTAGTCAAGTCTATCAATTTCCAAAATGCCCCCACCTACCCAAGTTTAGGAATGTCTGGGTTTTTTTTTATGGCCACAACCCAAAGGTTGGGGAGAATGGGAAAAGGAAAACAAGGTATGTTCTGTTTTTTCCAGCAAGCTAAATATTACCGACTGTCCC
Organism: Rhabdomys pumilio; assembly: GCA_030674055.1. NCBI lineage: Eukaryota > Metazoa > Chordata > Mammalia > Rodentia > Muridae > Rhabdomys > Rhabdomys pumilio. The sequence goes on from JANHMN010000019.1 coordinate 33,079,830, forward strand.
TGGTTTTGCCTCATCTCCATGTGGGACACACTCTAAGTAGACTCTATAATGCATGTTAAAGATGACCTCCCAATGTGGGTTGTCACGTGAAACCCAAAAGCAAACCCACGTGACCAAGAGGTGTACCAACCACTGAGAAACAATGGTAGTAAAAAGTCCAGACAGTTCTTAACTGAGGAGTCATTAGGAGACAAAGACCCACTCGTGGACTGGTGGCCAGAGTGGTTACCTATCCAGAACACTATGCCATCTGCATGTAATAAAGGAAGAAAAGAAAAGAAAGGCTCTGGCTATTGTTGACTCACTAAGGCTCTTACTACTCCTTTGGGTTCCATATATCAAAGACTAGCTCTCCTTTGAGTTTGCTCAGGGTTACTAGTACCAGAATGCAACTGAAAAGAAAGATCAAAGTCAATTGCACATCAATACGGCTGACATATGTAGCATTTTCCTGGGGCTCTTCACAGTTTTGTCTTCTATATTTCCCAGTTAAGAAGCCAACTGGATGGTGCATTTTTTAAGGTCTATTCTCTGCTGAAGAGTACCTTTTAGGCTCTGAACAGATGTTGGATTTTTTAACGTACGGGTAAGGTACCCAGGCCAGGAGATTTGAGAGCCCACACCCAGGCTGTTCACTCACATGGTGGCCTCGTGTAAGTTGGACATGGAGAGAGCTGGCTGCTTCCCTTCTCTCTTTTCATCTGGTAGCAGGGTCCTCACAGGCTCTGTCTCTGAGTAGGTGAGGTGATCACCGACAGGTAGGCGGGACACTGGATCTGGTAAAGAAGGTTGTTGACTTCCCTGTGGACAGTCTTCATCAGAGTCCTCTTCCTCCTGCTTGTCACGAGCAAAGCCAAAGAGTCACAGAGTGCTACATGTCCCTTGAGCGTGCAAGAGGACTTGTAAGACCCTAAAACCCAGTAGGTACCTGGCCCACATAGCTGCTAAGAACTGGATTGCTGGGCTACAGTGCTTCCCAAATTTATCTGTAGTCACTGGGCCAAGTGCCTATTCACATAGGCAGTTGGGACCTGGCCTAGCTTAGACTGTACAGTCAAGTGTGTCCTCCCCGCCCCCAGGCCTTCTGTACTCCAACTTCATGGCAGTGATTCAGATGAGGACAAAATGTTCTATAGACACCTTATTCAGAAATTACAGCACTCAGACCCAGAGCAGGCCATCGTCAATACAGAGGATATGTGACAATTTCAGAAGAGCCCTTAGAAGGCCAAAGAAGCAGCAGTTGTTCCTTCACCTTTCCAGTAACGATGACAGCCAAATTTGAAAGGCATACTGCACCTTAGATTATTCTTCCTCAAAGGGAATATTTTAGACAGAATTTATCATTCTCGCCATTCTTTAAAACAGAATCGCAAGTGTACTCAAGGAGATATAAATTCATAGTTGTTAATATTTGATGCTTTTTACACTGATACCTCGAGTAGCTGTTTTGAAATGGATGGAACAGGCTATCTGTTGCTTTCTTAGTCCTGTCTGCCTATACATTTGTTTTAATAAAGCAGCCTAGCTCGGTTTCTGTAACTTTTTCTTGAGATAAATTTATTTACATCTAGCACAGTGTGATCAGATGGAACCAGAACAATGTTTCAATATTTCAAATGACGCATTACCAATTTTATTAACCCACCACACAGAGAACGGAGAGATCCTATCTTGTCTAGCTGTGTTAAAAATCAGACAATGCCACAGTGAGAGTCCTTATATCTTTTCCTTGCTCAAAAGGAGAGTTAAAAAAAATCAAATATTAACAGTGGTCCAATCATGTCAGTTTGGTTTGTTTTGTTTTATCGCAGTTTCTGGTAGCCATCATTGTTAAGCACTGGGTGAGGGAAGACCCACGGAAGCTGGTGGGATTATAGTATACACAGCTAAGAAGGCCACCTGTTGCCGGGCAGTGGTGGCGCACGCCTTTAATCCCAGCACTTGGGAGGCTGAGGCAGGCGGATTTCTGAATTCGAGGCCAGCCTGGTCTACAGAGTGAGTTCCAGGACAGCCAGGACTACACAGAGAAACCCTGTCTCTAAAGACCAAAAAAAAAAAAAAAAAAAAAAAAGGCCACCTGTTAACATTCATGGTGACATGGCACTAAATAGCATCAATTCAAGGCGACACTCAATGTTTCTAGTTCGTGCCGCCATCTTTACTTACAATTGTCGGGATAAGGGATGGTGTCGACAAGATTTGCTTGATACCTCTGCATCGGTCGTAAAGAGGCTTTATGAGGTTCTTGTCTTGCTTAGTCACCTGAAAAACAAAATCCATCCTAATATTTTTTTTTTCCTCAGACAATCTTCTCCCTGCACCCACCTCGCGTTGGGGATCCATCCCAGAACCCATACACACTTGACAAGCACTCTACCACGGAGCTATAGCCCATCCCCTAAGGCAATATTCCAGCAGGCCGAAGCAGCAACAGGTCCCGTTTTGAAGCCTCAGAGAACCACAGCAGTAGCGACTGATAGAAAGGAAGTCAAAAGATGGTGTCTGTTGCACATCATTTTTTCCCAAGGGAAAAAAAATCCCCTTAAGGGATAGGGACAAGTATAGAAATCGGACCATACGGCTTTGTGGACTAGTCCGCAAAGCATGAGCAGTGTTAAGCCTCTACTTTATTTTTAAGTGACCAATCAAGGCCTATCACTTTTTCTTCTGAACAACTACACTGTTTGGACTTTGATGATTGCTTCACACACACGAACTCTGCACAGTCCTCCTCTATTACACACACAGAATGCACACGGCCTTACTAGTTTGTTCTCATATAAACTTTAGTTATGTGGGATAAAACATTTGACTTCTGAATCCTCAATTTCCTGCCCATACAACAAAAGGGGTTAAAGAGGTTCAGAGTTCTTTCCAGGCTATTCCAAAGATAGACGGGTATCTCAACTGACTCGCTCAAGTTCCAACTAAAACAGTTCCCAAGCTCTTAGTATACGGATGCGTTCTGTGCCCGTCTGCTACATAAAGCATCCCAACGTACCACTGTAGCGGGTCAGGTTTCACATAAAAATTCAGTGTCTCTCTTGTCTGCTTATTCACGTGTCTATCCCAAGTGACCAAGCCCTTCTTTCCCACGTCTCCCCATATAACCACATGCTGTCCCATGCACTAATTTACTATATACTCTCTATACACAACCCTCCCTCCATTCTCATCGGGGCAAGGGATGGGAGAAAACAAGTCACCACACAGTCACCCACATTGTCTTTTATGGCCATACATACCACAGAATGCTAAAGGTTTGCCTTCAAGATCTTCCAGACGTGAGACAAAAGAAAATAGCTCCCCGGTGATACCCATCAGAGCTATAAGCCACACTGGTCCACATTGTTTCCCCTTTTCTATGAACCTTTCTATTTTTACTATCTGGACTGGAACTTTTCTGTTTCAGTCTTACCTGCCCAGACAAAAGTTTACTGGGGCCCAAGATTCTGCCATATTATTCCTTTAATTTCTTAGCGCTATCTACAGCGTCCCTGCCCTGATTATTAAGATGTTCATAGGTGGCAGCCTTATTTATCATAGCCAGAAGTTGGAACGAACCCAGATGTCCTTCAACAGAGGAGTGGATACAGAAAATGTGGTACATTTACACAATGGAGTATTACTCAGCTATTAAAAATAATGAATTTGTGAAATTCTTAGGCAAATGGATGGAACTAGAAAATATCCTCCTGAGTGAGGTAACCCAGTCACAAAAGAACACATATGGTATACAGTCACTGATAATTGGATATTAACCCAATAGCTCGCAATATCCAAAATACAACTCACAGACCACATGAAGTTCATGAACGAGGAAGACCAAAGTGTGGGTGCTTTGGTCCTTCTTAGAAGGGGTAACAAAATACTCATGGGAGCAAATATGGAGACAAAGTGTGGGACAGAAACTGAAGGAGGGGCTATCCAGAGACTGCTCCACCTGGGTATCCATCCCATGTGCAGTCACTAAAAGTAGATGCTGATGTGGATGCTAGGAAGTACATGCTGACAGGAGTCTGATATAGCTGTCTCCTTAGAGGTCTGCCAGAACCTGACATATACAGAGGTGGATGCTCACAGCTAACCATTGAGCTGATCATGGGGTTCCCAATGGAGGAATGAGAGAGGAGACTGAAGGAGCTGAAAGGGTTTGTGGCCCCATGGGGAGAGCAACAATACCAACCAATCAGAGCTCTCAAGGTCTAAACCACCAGCCTGGGAGCACAAAGGGAGGGACCCATGGCTCGAGCTGTATATGTAGGAGAGGATGACAGTGTCAGGCATAGGTGGGAGAGGAAGTCCTTGGTCCAGTGAAGGCTGGATGCCCCAATGTGGGGGGAAATCATGGGTGGAAAGGTGGGAGTGGTAGGGTGGGTGAGGGCATATCCTTATAGAAGCAGGAGGAGGGGGGATGGGATAGGGGGTTCCTGGGTGGGGGAAAAATGGGGAAAGTGGTTAACATTTGAAATGTAAATAAAATATCCAATAAAAATTTTTTTAAAAAAAGAGAAGTTTATAGGTAAAATGAACTAATTTTAATAATCCTTATATATACATACATACATATATATATATATATATATATACACACACATATATATACATACACACACACTGTGTGTGGCCTTGAACTCACAGAGATCTACTTGCCTCTGCCTCCTGAGTGCTAGGATTAAAAGCCACGATCACCTGGCTATATATGATCTTATGTGAACATATACATCCCCCCCAAGCTGTAACCTTAGACTCTGTATGAACTTCTTATGTGAGCATATATATACACACCCCAGGCTGCAACTTTAGACTCTATATGACCTTCTTATATGAACATATATACACGCATACACACCCTAGGCTGTAACCTTAGACTCTATATGAACTTCTTATATGAGCATACACACACACACACACCCCAGGCTGTAACTTAAGGCTCTATATGATCTTATTATGTGAACATATATATATATATATATATATATATACACACACACACACACCCCAGGCTGTGACCTAAGACTCATTTGTATTTTCAGGAGAAAGAGAATTTGCTGTAGAAGCCTTTTAGTTTTGATTCATAGCCTTAAGAGCCTTTAATTTTCTAGCCAAATTCACTCTTTAAACATTTTTCCTAGTATGTCTCACACACACACATACACACACACACACACACACACACACGTACACACACATGTATGCACACACACATACATACATACACACAGTCACACATACATAAACATATGTGCACACACACATGCGCACGCACACACACACACACAGCCAATATGGAGTCCATGGGATTTTAATACATTTTAAGATGGAAATATATAAATGTAAATTCAGAAAATATTAGTTTTCTCTTTTCAGTACCTCACTGAGACTTATATTCTATAGAAAGCAAAACAATGCACTTGGAGCATTGGTCTCTTTTGAAATTTGACTGTGTTTTTCTACCTAGTATATTGCTCCCCTCACTCCAGATTCTAGGAGAATCCAAAAAGGTGAGAAAGATCAGGACATCTGCAAGATTATGTCTTCTAGATATGACCCAGAAGCTGAACCCATGTAATCTCAACTCTATGGCTGCCTAAACAAGACCTGAACAACGGAAACACTTGCCAAAGTGGAAGGGGGAATCTTACAGGGCTCCACCCCAGGACAGAGCTACAGGAAGCTAACAAATACTGAGAGGGAAACTTAGTCTTCCCCAGCACTGAGCCCCCTAGTTAGCCAAGTGGTTAGCCTTAAAAACATGCATATAAGCAATACTAAATGGACTTGGCACATTGAATTTATATATTTGTGTATGTCTGTGTGTGTGGGCATGCATGTGCGTGTGTGTGCATGTGTGCACATGTGTGTGTGTGCGTGTGTGCGTGCGTGCGTGCGTGCGTGCGTGCATGCGTGCCTGCAAAGAGAGGCCATGAGTTTTCGAGGGAGCAGGAGACAGGGACAGCATGGGAGGAGTTGGGGATGAGGGAAATGATGTAATAAAAATATCTTTTAATTAAAAAGAAAATATCTTAAAAATACACAAATGCAAAGAAGCTTTTAAAAGCAACAAAACAAACAAACAAGAATGAGGCGGCCACTTTCACAATGATCTTCCCCAGATACTGGATAAAGACTGAAATACACGTACAATACACACAAGTCCTCTCCATGCTAGTGATTTTACTCCTGGGATCACTGCTGATTAATCTCCAAATAGAAACAAGTATGTGAAGCCAGTCCACATTGTGGGCCTCAGCCACAAAGAAATATCGACAGGCTCTGAGTCCTAAAACAAAACAAATAATAGTTTCCTATCCCTTCCTAAGCAGAAGAGGAAAATGTCCGTTTTACCTATCTCCCTGAGCAAAAAGCACATTTATAAGTAGGAATGGAGGCATGATTATATTTAAAAGTTCCTGTGCTTTTCTGACAAAGAGGCGCTGACCATTCTTCTGAGGGGTAAAGAAAACAAACCCATGGATAAATCTGCTTGAGCTTCCAGCAGCTTTCTGTCCTAAGTAACCTACTAACCAGCCCCAGAATTTTAATTTCTGGGCTGGCTACTTTGTGGCAGTTTGGAACGCCAGCTTCTCTTCAGGATGCAAGGCCAGTTACGAGTTCTTAGCTTGGCAGAGTGTGCAAGCTGCCGACCGATATCACCCAATTACGTGTTGTTAGCTCTCTCTTCCTTAACCTCCCCTCCGTTTATTCCTGATTCCACAGCAGAAGAGAAGCAGGCGATAATTACCTTTGGGGTTTATCTGTGCATACCGACCTGGAAAACGACACCCATCACCCTGGATAACTCTCTCTGGCTATTTTATGTGGACAGTGATAGCTATTAGTGAGCCATATTTTACTCAATGTGATTCCCTTCACACATTAAAAGAAAAAAAAATCAAAAGATAACATTTTTTTGTAGTGTAGGGAGCCAGCAATATACAGGTGTAGAAACAGGAAATAGATTTGTTTCTAATGATTTTTCCAATGATTATCTCTTGTTTTTAAAATCCATAAATAAAGATGGAGGGGGGGGCTGCTGAGTCACAACTAACAAGGCTATAGTGTAAGCCAGTGGTTCTCAACCTTCCTAGTGCTGTGCTCCTTTAATACAGTTCCTCAGGTTGGGGTGGCCCCTCCCCACAATCACAAAATCATTTTGTTCCTACTTCATAACTATCATTTTGCTACTGCTATGAATCAAAATGTAAATAAATATCTGCTATGCAGGGTTACCGGACAGATAATCCCCAAAGGGGTCGCTACCCACCACTTGATAACTGCTTCCGTAGGGTTTACTAGCTTCAGAATGAGCTCAGACTAAACATCAACACAAGAAGTTACCAAAAAGTTTGGGAGTGGTGGAAAAAGAAATCACTCACTCCATGGCCATTTTAATTTGATTTAGGTAATGGCAAGAAAGGAAGCTTGTAAGAAACTGGACTTCACGAGATGAACCGGCACGCTACAGCTTGTTACAGGGGCAGGGAACGGGCTAGATGTTATCATTGTGTCTCCTTGAGTTCTGCCGTGGCCTCGGAACTCACTCCGGATACCCTCCTTATGACTCCCTAGAGTTCCGTGTTAAACTTCTCGGGAGCAACACCAAAACGTGCTAGCAAGGCCTGCACATCCCACGGCAGATAGTCCCTACCTAAAAGGCCTAGCTCGACCGTAAAGCTCCATGGGCTGTTTGAAGAGCTATTCTGACTCTCATGAAGTCACTCAATAGCTACTTGGTTGGAAAACATAAGAATTTCCGCCATATGTACAAGGGTGATTTCTAAGCTTTCTGGTTCTTGTCTGGAGACTTGTTTCACTCAATTGTCACAGAAGGCCAACCTGCTTGCCCAGGATCACCGAGGGTTTTCAGTGCTCAAGCAATGAAAGCCCTGTGCAAGCTAGGAGGCTTGGTTCCTCAAAAGATCTTAAATTTGATGGATATGTCACTTTTTTTTTCCCCATGAGACTCGACAACAGAGCCTCACGGGATTCGAACCAGCATGGCGGTCGCCCAAGCGCTGTGCCACGGTGCGCTCTCTGGACACGTCACTTCTTAACATTTTCATCTCTACTCTGCTATCTCCCATAGTTCTGGTATGTCGGGAAGCGGACTGGTCTCTATGGATCCTACCTCATCTTTCTTCCCTCTAAGGCACTAGTTCTCAACCTGTGGGTCGTGACCCCCCAGCCCCGCACCACAGGAGTTTGTATAGCAACTACCTTGCATATCAGACATTTACATTATGATTCATAACAGTCGCAGTTATGAAGTAGCAACGGCGACAGTTTTATAGTTGGGGCGGTTGGCACAACATGAAGAACTATATTAAAGCATTTCAGCATTAGGAAGGTTGTGAACTATATAGGTTTAAGTCTTCAACATGCTCTTTTGTTCCAACTGAAACACGCTTTGGGTAGGCTGGCTTTCTGCCAATGTCACTATACCGACCAAGCCACCCGTCCCATTTTCTCCTTTGCTGGGTGATTTAGTCACACAGCAATCAGATCTTTTAAGTGGTTATCATCTCACACTGGTTTTCCGTTCCTACTTGGCCACCCGTTAACCCCACTTCACAGCCAGAGAGGGCCAGCGTCATTCCACACTGGCCACCGAGAGGGTCAGCGACATTCCACACTGGCCACCGAGAGGGTCAGCGTCATTCCACACTGGCCACTGAGAGGGCCAGCGTCATTCCACACTGGCCACCGAGAGGGCCAGCATCATTCCACACTGGCCACAGCCGTTCCACTTGCATCTCATGCCGCCCCATATCTCAGCCCCCATCTCTGAGATGCTTGTGTATACAAAGAAGCTCTTTCTTCTTCACGTCCTTAGTACTTGGGAGTTCTATCTAGAATGTTCTTTGCTGCTCTCTTGGCTGGCCCACTTTCTTGATTAAATGTCAACTGTCTTGGTCCTTCTGACAACCCTAATCAAGACAGACTGTTCCTACTGTCTTCTGACAGGTGTCTCCTTCGTTCCTTGCACAGTGCTTACCAAAATCCTTGTCTATTTTAACCGCTCCTTACACCCCAACCATCAGCAGAGAGGCGATCCAGGACAGGAGTCCTGACATGACTTTTCTCTGTCTTGATTTACCTGAACTCATATGACAAGCATTTGAATCTTTTTGGAAATGTTTAACTGTCAGTCAATCATCAGCTATTATGGTTTGGATATGAAGTGCCCCTCCAAAAATCTCATGTGTTGTGTCTTTGTTCCCCAGCTGGTAGCTCTATTGAGAAGTGACCGGGGCTACTGACATTACAAATGGATTAATCCACTGACTGATTAAGAGCTGAGGAGACTCCTGGGAGTTGGAACCTAGTCCCTTGGAAATACTAATCAATAGGAAATCCGAGATGTGCCTACGTGTACACATGAACATAGACATTATCCATTGGCTATCAATAAAGTCCAGACTGTCGGGATTGGGGGATAGGCTAGCCGTGTGTAAAAATCAACATACCAGCCTGTGAGCAAACCATTCCTGATCTCCCTTTATTACTCAGGACATGTTGGTTCTCCCTTAAATATAAAGGATGAAAAACAGGATGGTGGTGACTGTGGTCCTGTGGATACTTGCAGTACACAAGTCCCAGGGGGGGAAAAACGGAAGCAGGACACACAGACGTTCTGAGATCTGGTATATGATCCTGCCTCAGTAAGACCAGGTCATGCATGGCCGAACAGGAAAAGCAATCACACTTCTCCACGGGACTTCATTCCAGAGTCGAATGTCGTTCATTTGTCCGTTCCCTCAAGCAAACACATACCCAATACCTATTATGTATAGACACTGTGACGCTCTGAACAGGAAACAGTCTTTCTGGGCAAGCAACGTGATGAAGTGGACAATGATGGAAGGTATCCAGGAGGTGAGAAGATGACTCCTGCTCTTATACAGGAAGTCAACCATATCAGCCTCAGCTTTGATATAGGAGGGACCTCAAGAAAGCTCCCCTGCCTGACCTAAGCCAAATGGAAAGCATCACAAGAAGGGATTACCCAGGTAAGTAAGTGTTGCTTTTCTTTGTAAAATACAATCTTTTTTTTCCGCTAAGCCCCAGGCTTATGTATCCTAATACCTCACTGACAACACTATCCAGCTGTCTCAGATTTCAAAACTCAGATATCTATAGCTGAACTCTTTGATCCCAACCTATCACTCCCTAGAAATCAGGACTCTATTCTTAGGGCAGGAAACTCATACTGTATGCCTCTCCCTTCTTTATGACACCTCTCCACATGGGGAAGGGCATGTCTTAGAGCTTTTCTTTACCAGTAATATGCTTATTCCCTAGACTTGGGTTTATTTACTAACTTGGTAGAGCAGAGACTCTATCCTCCTATCCTTAGCATCGTCCACCAACACACCCCACCCCCTGAAGTGGTACATCCTAGCATCACATAGCAACATTCCTAAGTCACAGCCATCAACCCTCCAGGAACTCAGCTGGTCGAAGTGCTGGAGGCAATCACTGATCTCTTAAAGGTATGACTCTGGTGGTAAAGTGCTCTGACAGGTGACCAAAAGCATGCCCTTGCCACCCCATGCTGAGGCGGTGAGGTACCTTCACATCATCCTGGGAAAGGATCTGCTCTCTTTTCTCCAGCATCACAGCGTCTGAAGTCTCTTCCCCAGAGGAGCTTGGTTCGGGACCCACAGCTTCCAACTTGCCATTTTCTCTGGGGACTGGAGGCTGTTCACAGGACAGGTTTCTCCGGGGGCCTTTGGGAGTGCTCCCTTGTTCTTCCGACAGCTTCAGCTTTAGTTCTAAGAGAAATGCCTTGAGTTACCATCAGCAGGAAAGGACTCGCTGGCCTAAATTAAAACAGAGCTGCTTCTCTTGAATTCCCTAGGTGTGAGCAATGCTTATAAAGTCAGCCCTAACCATGACCGATATCATAGGCACTCAACCAGCCATGCAGACAGAGCCCTAGAGACTGGGCTCTCATGGAGAGAACCCCATGAGACAAAAATTCGGATTTGGATTGCAATGGACTTCTGGAGGAAGACCTGCTCTCCCCTGCCCCCGTGTTCCCAGTGTTGCCTACTGTGATGCTTGAAACTCTCTGTGGAGAGCAGTGTGCTGGTGTGCATGGTAAAAGCCGTGTATATAAGGCTTCCAGAAATACAGGGGCTTGTGCATTACATATGAGGGACTTGTACATTACATGTGAGGTGCCTGTGCATCACATACGAGGTGCTTATGTATTACATATGCAAGACTGAAGAACAAGAAGGGCTGAGAGAGGCTTTGGGAATTCCAGCTTACACACTTGACACACTTCACATTTTAATCTAATGCTCTTTCCCCTCAAAGATTTAACTCTGTGTGTGTGTGTGTGTGTGTGTGTACTCCCAGGAGCCCGAGTTACAAGTGGCTAGCCGTGAAAAACCACCTAGCAGGGAGGGTTCAGAGAACGAACCCTGGGTCCTCTAGAAGAGAACCGAGCACTCTTAAACCCTGAGACATCTCGCCACCGTTTTTGAAAATGTTAATGTTAATTTCCAAAATCCAGACTCCGCCATTCTAACAACGTGGCTTTATGCAAACTGTAGAGATTAAAAATAAAAAAACCTGCATAGGAGTTACCAGGGAATTGCATTTCAGAATATGCCATAGCAAGGAGAAGTTGAATTTGAGTAAAATCATTTACACTGATTTTTTTCAATTATATAGCAGTATAGCTCACATTCTTCATTTTGCTTTGTGCTCCGGCTTTATGAGATTGTTTTTGTTTTTGTTTTTGTTTTGTTTTTTTCGAGACAGCGTTTTTTTCTGTATAGCCCTGGCTGTCCTGGAACTCACTCTGTAGACCAGGCTGACCTCAAACTCAGTGTCTTTGTTTTTCATGTGGTTGCTTGACTCAGCATTTAACTGCAGTGCATGCTTACCCGAAACCTACTGTATAGCCCAGTCTAGTCTATCAATTCTCCTGCCTCAGCTTTCCAAATACGGAGACGATAAGCCACTATGCCAAGCTCTGGCTTGAAGTTTAAACACTGCATATTTTATAAGCATGCTAGCATCAAAGTACTAGTCCCTTTTAGTTCTTGATCATGAAACTTCCAGAGATTTGGAACAACTACCCTATATCTTAAGCATGGACTTACAGAACAAAGGGAGGAATAAAATAATATATGAGCCTACAGTGACTGTCCTTAGTAGTAATAATATACTGCCACCCCAGAAAGGGACAAAGGAAGAAGATTGGACACAGGCACAGCTGTGTACCTCCAAGCCATATGACCTTCCTGCCTGGCTTAGCACCCTCGCCTGTGTGATCTGGGAAATGGATTAGGGTGTTTTTGTTTCCAACAATCTAGTAACCAGGGAAGTTAGAACTCCACAGGTTGGCTGGAGGTCCCAGGTCTCTCTTGTAAGGAGGTTTATTAAAGGGGCCTGAATCACGGTGTGCGAGGTCATCTCAAATGGAGTTTCAGTCCAAGCAGGAAATCAAAACCCAAGAAGGCTCAGGTGGAAATGGACTGTGATTGCCCCGGACATTATGCTGTTATATAGCCGGTGCTCTGGAAGAGAAGAGACACTTGCCTTTGAGCTGTTTGCGCCCTTTAGCCAAATCGTTCATCCATTTCAGAACTTCAGGATTTGAAGTCTTGTCCCCATGTGATGGCTACAGGGGGAGGGGAAAGCGGAAGTGAGTGGGAGTGAGGGGGGAGGGGAAGGGAGGAAGAAAGAGGAAGAGGGAACAGGGAAGGGGAGGGTGAAATGGGGAGAAGGGGAAAGGGAGAGAGAGAGAAAAGGGAGACAAAAGAGAGAGAGAAAGAAAAGCAAAACTGTTAAACAGCCGAGCCAGTAGGGAATTCAGAGATGCACCGAGCTGGACGCTAGGGCAGAGTTCCCACGAGTGGAATTGTTCTGCCCTTTGTTCCTCCATGGGCGTTACTTCTAAACATGCCAAGGGACCCAAGCACATTTCTATACATCCTAATGATTCCAGTGCATCCCGCTGTCCATTCCTCGATCACCTCATAAGCCACCCACAGCCCATATCATTGCCAGGCCATGCTCTCTGCCAACGGTGATGAGCACAGTGATAGTACAAAAAAAAAAAAACGAATGCTTCCTGCTTTGTACGTGACTCAGGACTGGTGGGTCCTGCTGGAAAACACTAACCAATTGGGAAGCTGAGAACCCACCAATCGTGTCCTCGGAGCTCAAGAAAGCAGACCCCATGGTCTCTGAAACTTGATAGTTGTCCAATAGCTGGTCTCAGAGAGAACAGCTCTAATTCTAATCACTATTAGTACTAAAGATCCCACTGAGCTAGCATGTTAAAGTGAAACTTACGCATCTGACCTTGGGCAGATGATTTAGCTTCTCTGTGCTCTGCTGTCTCACATATTAAACATGTGAGGATTATGTATCTCCCTCGTGGAGTTCCTATGGTGAATTAATATCTATGAAACACTGAAAACAGCTCCGGGTACATGCCGAGCAATACGGAACTGCTAGCTCAGACCATCAGTGTTACTGTTACCGGCTTATCCTCACTGGGGTGGATAAGCCTTGGGTGGTAACAGGAATATTTCCACTAAACCTTCAAAGGAATTCTGAATGTGTCTACACACACACACACACACACACACACACACACACACACACACGGAGGGAGACGTGTGACTCTGCCAGTCAGACCCTTCACTTCTGAATTCCTTCTCAGCACAAAAGTGAACTGTCCCCAGAAAAGAGAAATCAATAGATTAAAAATGGCAAAATAGTTTGGGTTACGAGCCTAGCCCTTGGGGCTCTCAGAGACTGAACCATGAACCAAAAAGCATACATGGGCTGGACCCAGGCCTCCCCACACATATATGGCAGATGTGCAGCTGGTCTTCATGTGGGTCCTGAACAATTGGAGTGAGGGCTACCCCAAAAGCTGCTGCCTGTCTGTAGGATATGTTCTAACTGGGCTGCCTTGTCTGGCTTCAGAGAGAGAGGATGCATCTAGACTCACAGAGATTTGATGTGTCAGGGAGGGGGGAGATACCCAGAGGGGACCACCCTCTCAGAGGAGAAGGGGAGGGGGTTGGGGGAGGACTGTGAGAGAGGGTGACCAGGAAGGGGGGCAGTGAGTGATCTGTAAAGTGAATGAAATAATAAGTACATAAATAAATATGACAACATACCTTTCTTTACTCTCTATGCTACAGATCATAATGAGAATCTCCATCCAAAGCTACCCAAGAGAGTTAGCCCCACCTGAGCCTACACAAGGAACTTCGCTGTGAGGGTTGAGAGGCCTCCTGCACAGAGTCGCCTGTGCTGAAATGCCTGCACCGTCCACAGCCAGCCCGTGAAGACCCAGTTCACGGGCTGTAAGATGAGTGACAAGAGTGATGCCTTTAGTAACAGGCACAGGACGATGAAAAAGCACATTACGGATACTTAACAAAAGCACTTAATGGTGCTTGCGTGACATCACCTGATAAGCAAGAACTCGTGCTCACTGTGAGAACATGGAATGATCCTGTCAGTTATGGGGTGACACAGAAATGTACATCTAAAAAAACAAGGTGGAGAGGAAGACTGAAGGGAAAGGCACTGCCCCTCCCGTGATGGAGCCCTAGACTGTCAGAACCATGGACAGAGACACAGGTTGCCCAAAGCTTCTCTCAGCAAAAACAAAATATATTGCTTAGTGTAATCACACTTACGGTCTCTGGAAGGAAGTCTTATGCTTAGAAGCCTGGTGTGCAGCCTCGTTCTTTGGGCTTAACTGTCTAGCCATAATGACAGCCCGAGTTTTACATTTGGATTCTAGAACCCTCAGTGTATTCTCCAGACTGAGGATGTACTGTATGCAGGTAAAAGCAACGCTTCACTGGATCTACCTGACACGCCACCAAAGGAATACACAAAATATACAGAACACAGTAGGATCTCAGGCCAGTGACCTCCAGGGTAGCAAGATTTTACCACCCACAGGATGGTGGAGGAATCGAGGCTGAATTTTACAACAAACTCCTTGAAAGCCGGAAATCGGTTGCAGAAACAAATTTTCTTTTTATGGTTCTGCCCTGAGGGGAAACTTAAGGTTAACTTCCGCTTTCATAGAAGATGGTTTCCAAGCCACAGATGTTTCCACACATTCAGAATAGCTTTTGGGGCCTCTTCGTGTCTGAATGGAAATGTCTATGGTCGGACACCCAGACTCACTACTATAGGCTTCGTTAGGGGTAATTAAAATGAGGCAGCCAGATCTACTATCGCAGATACTATTGTAGTACATTTCTACTAAGCAAAAAACTCGTTCATAAGGCACTTTAGAAAGACCCGATTTAACCTTACTTGATTCTTGGCTGTGTGACTCTTACAATTCATGTCACCACCTTTCTGGGCCTCTTTCTTCAGTCACTGGGTAAGAAAAAGTCTGGTTGGATTTGTCCAGTTTTAACATGTTCAGTTCAAAGTGAACATTTGAGTCAGGCAGCGGTGGCGCACGCCTTTAATCCCAGCTCTCGGGAGGCAGAGGTAGGTGATCTCTGTGAGTTCAAGGCCAGCCAGGTGTACAAAGTGAGTTCTAGAACAGCCAGGGCTACACAGAGAAATCCTGTCTTGAAAAACTAAGAGACAGACAGACAGAGACAGACAGAGACAGACAGAGACAGACAGAGACAGACAGACAGACAGACAGACAGACAGACAGACAGAGTGAACATCTGGATGAACTAGCTCTTTCTATCCAGGGCTACATTTGGCAGAGATGAAAAGACTTATGTTTATGTAGACATCCTGAAAACTGAGATGCCTAGCAGGAGCTAAGTAAGGTTCAGAAACAGCCAGCGAAGGCCTGTAACACTACTGTCCGACTGATGGGAAGGAAAGCAGGCCTTACACGTGGCAGGTGGTTTGCCAGGCTTCTAACCACAGCTTGGCACCTGACAAGAGGAGTGACCGGATGGATGCCCTGTTTCCTAGGATACGTAAGGTGCCAACTGAAAAGGGGAAAAGATAAACACTGACAGAGCAGTGAACATGACCCCTCCCTGCCTACTGCTCTAGCATCTATACGCCTCCTGCGTGCGTGCGTGCGTGCGTGCGTGCGTGCGTGCGTGCGTGCGTGCGTGCGTGCGTGTGTTTGGGAGGCAGGGAGTGTTGGGAGTACCTGCCTCTTCAAAGCTTCTCAAGGCAGGGTAAAAGATGCCAAGAGAAAATTCTCTAAGTAAAACAGACAACGGTTGGTGGACATAAGAGTTGGGGAAAAAAAATAATACCCCCCCCCACCATGTGCACACTACAGGAGGGACCCAGTGCATATTTAATGTGCACAAGCATCCTTTCTGTTCTCCCAAGACAGAGCCTGTCATGTGACCTGCTTGGTATTGCTCAGACAGATGAAAAGGTCGGCGATACCTAGGACCTTTTGCTCCCTTCATAGCATACACTGTAGTAAGTGCCACACGGGTTCCTTCGACAAGTGTCCTCAAACTTCAGTTACTGCTGTATGACTCAGAACTGGAAGTAGCTTGTCCGGAGACAGGAGGCTGCTGGGAGTTTGTTTTGGGCTGCAATCTACAACAGTCAGACTCGGAAAAGGTCATGTCAGAAGTGTTAATGGGCTCGAAAACAGAACCATTTGTCACTCAGTAGTGTCCATCGTGATGGTGTGGCAGGTCTGGTAAGCCCCAGTAGATCAAAGGTGAAACCAGCTCCTCCCAGAATACTGGGGCTACCAAAGATAGACACTAAAGAACCCTACCCCTACGACACCACCACTCGGCCTGTTCGTTGTTAACTTACTGCTCTAAGCCTCAAGGGATAGCTTGAAGTCTTCAGAGGGTCGGGACTTGCTTATCTGTGGGATAAAGACCAGACCAAGAGAAGAGGCAGAGGCATCCCTGCTGTGTGAACAGAGAGTAGAGTGACTGCTGAATGGAAATTATGTAGCATCCTTGTTCAGACAGCCTTAAAAGCCAATCTGATGGCACCTTTTCTATAAAACTAGGTACCACTCCCTAAACACCCTCTCTCTGCAAAGCCATAGCCACGCACACAGGAAGGGAAAGGCGGACCACTACCCACTCGTCACTCCGCCCCAAAACTTATCACGCGCTGACAGGAACCTTCCGAGATCGCCTCTGTACCGAGTGCTTGGTGAGCCTTTTAATATTTCAAGATGTTTGAGAGATTGCTCCCTGCTCTGTTTTATTCTAATAACAAGCTGTCCTGGGCTGTCTGCCAGAGACCCACACTATCTTTATGCAAGTCCCTGTGAACTTGAATTTTCTCTACTCCTTGGTCACCAGGAAAATAAACATAGGCTTCTTTGGTCGAGCCGACATTTATCTATGAGTCTGTGGTTTTGAGCGTGAGAGAAGACAAAGCTGTACAGGCAAACCCTGTAGGCCCAGCAGAAGGACTAGGGGCTGCTGGGAAAAGATGGCTCTGTTGGGTTTTTTGTGAGTGGCCTCAGCAGGTACCATCTGAGAAGTCACCACTCACCCACCTGGAAGTTCCTTCATGGCAAAAAAAACCAACAACAAAACTAACACTCAAGAACCCAAAACTCTCCATCATTCCGTTCTTTGGTTAAGAGTTTCTGCATGGATGGGCAGTGGTGGCGCACACCTTTAATCCCAGCACTTGGGAGGCAGAGGCAGGCCGATTCCTGAGTTCGAGGCCAGCCTGGTCTACAACAGAGTGAGTTCCAGGACAGCCAGGACTACACAGAGAAACCCTGTCTCGAAAAGCCAAAAAAAAAAAAAAAAAAGAGTTTCTGCATGTTTGGGTTTCCAAAGTTCTTATCAATACACAGGTAAGCTTAATAGGAAGCTTTCCAAATTTTTTATCTACAAAACCTAGTGTCCAAGTTAGTTGACTCTGTTGGTCTTCCTGTACAGTCCCTGTCCTCTTCGGGTCCCTCAATCCTTCCCCCAACTCTTTTGTAAGACGCCATCTAATGTTGGGTCTCTGCATCTCTTTTCCATTGGCTGCTGGGTGGAGCTTCTCACAGGACAGTTATGCTAGGCTCCTGTCATGCATGTCCTTTTGAACCTGTTGCCTGCCTGCCTGCCTGCCTGCCTGTGGATCCTGGTCCCCTGAGCTGCTTTATCTGGCCTCAATGAATGGGCCTAGTCCCTGTAGTTATGTGATGTGTCAGGGTTGGGGATGGGGGGTTAGTGGGAAGAGTAATGAAGCGATGATATCCAGATGGGAGCTCCTCCTCCTCAAAGAAGAAGGGAGGAATGGGTAGAGGATCTATGTGAGGGGGTGCTGGTACCGGGATGTAAAGTCAATAAATAAATTAATTTGTCTTGGTGTCAATAAGGATGCTCAGGAAGACCAGAGAAATAAGAGCTGTAGCGAGTAGGAAGTCTCCTAACAAAGGTTAGCTGCAGAACAAGATAGACACGCCATTAAACTCAATCAAACTCTACTCATGATGTGGGGGATGGGTGACCAGTGGATACAGAGCTGTCCTTCAGCAAGGAAGGGACAGCCACAACTGAGGGATGGAGACCCGAAGAAAAGTCCGCACACTTGTCAGACACAACCTGTGCTTTCCGTTAAACCCTGGGGTACTTACCCGATATTTCTTTTCTTGTTCAAATTTCTCTTCGAACTTCCGAATCTTCCTCTTGAGACTTTGGATGTGCTTAGTGAGCTGCGTGATGGTCTGGGGCTCCTTGCCATCCCCACCACTGCATCGGGAAGAGCTTCGAGGCCTGTCATGGTGACAGACAAGACAAAGAGTTCCAGAAAGGGCCTCAGGGAACATGGCTGCCTGACCTTTGAACCCAGGAGATCAGAGAATTCCAGGCTGCTGCTCCTTATGCAACTTGTCTACCAGGATCCCCCCCCCACCCCACCCCCCCACTCATCCCTTGTGACCTCTGACCTCCTGCCATGCATTATAGGTCAATTCTCCTCGGGGAATTTTTGTATATAAATGTCAAAATATTAGCACAGGAAATACATATTTCAAAGCACAGTAAGGTCAACTTGGGACTCAGAAGGGAGGCCCTGCTGAGGTGTGCCCTTCAACAGGTTAAACAAGCCACACCTCATGGCATTTTCAAAGCAAGATTTAAATGGGCAGTTAACTATTCTGATATAAGAAAACCCTTTCAAATATGTCAAAAGGAGTGGCCCTCTCTCCAGAAAATATTTCCACAGTCTCAACATGACACACAATTTCCATGCAACTGCAATGACTCACTACAGCCCTCCAGTCTGCCATCCATGATCCCTGAACTCAAGAACAGCAGTTATGCTGTGGGAAAGAAACTAGGGACATGGAAACAAACCATACTTTGGCCAAGGGAGTATTCCTTTTAATTCCACCGTCAAAAGTATTTGTACAAGCTAACGTGAACCACAACACAATTCCTAGAACTAACCCCGATCACAAATACAAAGAGCCAATGCAGAACATGGAGGGGCCGCTTCGGGCACATAAGGGGATGCTACTCAGTGAACCGTGTGGAGGTCACATCTGGCACATACAGAGAGAGACTGCTACCTCTGGCTGCCCATTGAAGCTGGGGAGGACAGCGGTTATTTTTAGATCCTACTTTTCTAGAGCATACCAAGGAGCTGAAGGGGAAACTTTCCAATGTACATTTCCTCCGCTGTTGGGCATAGGGGACACACTGGGCTAATTAAGAATGACACTTCAGATGTGTGCCAAGATACACGCTTCTTCATTCTTGCCAAAACACCCAACATGTATTTTGGTGCTCGTGACCGTTTCTGAGAACCCCCCCAACTCAGTATAGAAGTAGTATTACTACCTACAGAGAGAGAGAGAGAGAGAGAGAGAGAGAGAGAGAGAGAGAGAACCTTGCTTTATCACAGTCTAACAGAGCACTCCATGGGTACGTCTGCCCTATTTCAGAGCTGATTTCCACTGTATGTTATGACAGTCTTTGGGAAACTATGAAACAAAGGTGTAGGCTTCCTTACATCATAAACTGCTGGCTGCTGGGTGGAGACGGAGCTGACTCAGGGTCCAAGTTGAACCTCTGACTCTGGCTAAAGATGGAGCACCGTGGCGACAACAACGGATTGTCACCATCGGTGATGTGATAGAGCAGCCTGCTGGTCCCTGCAGACTGGAGGTCTTCTGGTGTACCGTCGGTGTCACCCTGTGCATCTTTATGAGCTGGCACCGGGTCTGGAGAAACAAGATGAGAGATCCAGGCTTAGAAGTGACGGACGGAGAGCTCAAGGCTGCCACGTTCCTAAATAAAGATCACAATATCAATGGTAACGGCAAGTTTCTGTCATGTCTCCCTTCTGGAGATGGGAGAAGCTTTCAAAAACACTGTCATGTTTGTTCTCGAAAAACCTGGATAGGAAAATATTACAAAGCCACCAGCAAAGGTGTTGGGAGACAATTCCAGAATGAGTCTTTCCAGCCGGCTCAGCACAAGGATCGAATTTGATGTCATTTTCGTGAGTCGGAGGGTATGCTGAAAGGAGCTAAGAGCGAATCAGAGTTTGGGTAAAAAGATAAAGATTGTGAGGAAAAGGGAGAATAGCAGAATTATTTGCCAGGAAAAGAGTAGAGTGAGGAGGTAAAAAGAGAGGGAGAAGAGGGATGAGGAGTCGGTCTCCAACACGAGGCTGTATCAGCATGCACGGTGCTAGGAGCCTGCCTGCCAAGCAGAAAGCACAAAGTTCAAAACACAGCAGTGATAATACTCCTGGATCAGGGAGACAATGGATGGATCAGTGGGCAAAGGCCAAGCCTGAGTGAGCTGAGTTCAATCACTGGGACGCACACGGGTGGAGAAGAAAGCCAACTCCGACTCCCAACTCATTCTCACACGTATGTCCTGACATCACACGAGCAAGCACACGCACACACGCACACACACACACACACACACACACACACACACACACGTTCTGACATCATGCCAGCAAGCACATATACACACATGTAAGAAAATCCTAAAATGAGAGGAAGAAAAAGAGGAGAAATAAAAAGAGGGAAGAAAGAGAGAGATTGAAACCAAAGAGACTACACAGTTACTCCAATGTAGAGAGTTAGGAATGACTGTACTGCCTTCCAAAATATTACATAACACTCTGTTTTGAACAAAACCAAAATGAAAGCAAAGCTTACTGCAGTGCATCCCCCCTGCGGGCCAGCTCTGGGCCCTGATTCTCCATGTCACCTCCTCCCCTGGTCCTCCTAACTTAGGTCCTTAGTTCCCACCAGAGCCAACCCAGATGTCTGCTTCCCCTGTGTTAAGGGGGATATGAGAGGCAGGCACACTACCAGAGGCTCCCTGAGACATATATGTGATATATATGTACATATATGTATATACATATATATGTATGTATATATATGTGTGTGTACATATATGTATATAGAAATATATGTAGAATTATACATAGTATATATTAAATATGTAATTTATATTATATTATACTATATTATATATATGCTAGTCTTAGGGAATGAATACTACTGGTAATTTCATAGAGCCTTAGTTCTTGTCCAAACATACCATTTGAATTGAGAACAGGCTTAATTAAATCAGTTGGCATGTGTATTTGTGTATATACTTGTGTAGACAGATTCATTGGGCTCTCTGCTCAAAAGAGGCCATGGCAGGACTCAAAGCCAGTGCTGCCATCTGGGAACAGACTTTGCAGCCTCTCCCAACCAACTGCACAGGGAGAAGCATGCAGCCACCTACAACTTGATGGCTCTTCAAGGATCCTAGGACATGATCTTTGTTTCTTCGGAAGTAAGGAGCAGCTTGCCAGGGCCCACGGCATGATATGTGGTGACTTAGAGGAAGGGGCTAGGAGCCAAGAGCCTGGTAACTAAATGCTGGAGGGGAGGGGCAGATTCAGCCAGTTTGTTTGGCTTCCTTCTGTTTCCTTGTACCAAACACACAGAGCTGTGAAAAGACACAAGAGGAGATCCGCTCTACAGGAAGCAAGGCAGGATCCCACTTACAAATGGTGGTTGAGTGCTCACACAGCGATAAAAGAAGTTAGTCTTTATAATTTCCAAAAATCTCTGTGATATATGTAGCTTAAATCTTAGAAAAAGAAAGCCCACAGCAATAAAAGGGCAAGACAGGGGTCTAGTGACCTCAGTTTCTTCAAATCGCAGAACTGTTCTTGGGATATATTTTCGTGCTCTTCCTAGGTGTAGCGGGTAGGAGTGAGTTCACTTCAGATTGCTCATTACCGTTGGCTGCTGTCATTCAACTAAATGTTTAAACTATCCTTTATATGCCTCTAGGGAAAAGACATGTTTTTGCCACTTGTGGCTAGTCCTTAGGACTGTATACAACCTGAACTCATGAGAACCTCACTCACGTGACCTCTCTTAACCCTCAGAGTATAAATTGTCTGAGGCTCTGAGTAAAGTTGGCTGCTGCATGGGACTTTAGTCCGCCTCATTGATTGGCTCCATTCTCCCAGGTCCCACGGCCTTGAGCGCGGTCACAATAAGTGCAACGGAGCAGAAACAGAGTGTGAATACCAGGTCTTCCACTGGCTAACGGATATGAACCAAAGTGAAGCTTTTAACAGTGTGTGTGTGTGTGTGTGTGCGCACGTGCTTAACTATGTGTACTGGCATGTGTGTGCGCACACACGTATACCATGTGTAGCCCAGAAGATAACTTTTCTGAGTTGGTTCTCTCATCCCATAATATGCTACTGAGAGTCAAACTTACAGGGTCAGGCTTGGCAGCAAGGACTTTTACTCACTGGCCTCAAAATGCAATTTTTTAAAACTCATGAGATTTTTCATGTATTGAACGAGAAAAATGAAACCTTCCTCCCAAGGCTAAGTGAGGGTGACTAAAGCCGCATTCCAACAAACTCTTAGCATTGCCATGCAAATCATTTTTCGTATTATATGCGCTTATCTAGACGTGATTGCAACTTAGTTCTTGAAATTTTCAGTTTAATCAGGAGAATTATGTTTTAAGATGCTAATCTGATTGGCTACCCACACCTATTAAACTAATCAACATTAGACTAAATTCATCTTAAACTTTCTAGGGTTGAGTTTGGGGGCCGGACACTTGCACTAGCAATCAGGAGGCTATAATCCCAATCCTTAAAAAAAAAAAAAAAATCTCTAAAATGAAACCAAAGTTTGTTCGAGAATCCTTGGTGAGACATTAGGATAGGTGCATCCCTTGAGAACTATCATTTTAGTGACTATCATAATATTAGGAAGATAAATACTATTCTGAGAACCTCCTAGGAGCACCTATAGGGTACACCATGAGGGCCTGTCTGTCAATGCATGACTCAATATTTTGGACCTCTCTGTCAGTGCTTATTTTCAAAGAATATCAACGGGCATTTATGGAGGTGACCCACTGTGTCCTAACACTTACTTTGAGAGTTTCGCATCACTGTCATGTGAAGCTGGCTTTTCAGTTCTGTAGAACTAGGCTGACCTGTTCTGGTGTTGATGCTGGAGGAAGGAGTGGGGGTGGGGGGAGGATATCTCTGACCGGTTCCTCAAGTAGAAGATGACACATTTCTGTTGCTGGAAGCCAGAGTGTCTCTGGCAGCCCACTCACTGAACAGTAGGGAACACAAAGCTGAGAAATAATTACCTCCAGCATGTGGAGGCCAAGAGACCACTTCTGATCTGGCTGCAACCCCAGGCAGAAGCAGATGTTACGTTACCGTGACTCAGACAGATTTAAAAATGTATCTTCCTAATGCGGATTTTAAAAAAGCAACTCAAACTTTTAAATAAATCTCTGCAAGAGCCCAAGAGGGCTTGCTCAGCTGTATGAACCAGAAACTTACAGACTCATTATTTTTGCTCTGGGGTTTGTCATTGTGATGGGTCCATAAGCAACTATCAGATACATTCCAATGGCCAGACACGAGCCTTGGCTGGTTGGTTTGGGACGTGAAATGAGCCCAAAGCATGCCCATGATCTTAGCAACTTTCAAGCCTAAACATTCTGGTCCTGGTGGTCTCAGGACAGACAGCATGGAGGGGCAGTACCATCACACTCAAAGGGAAGGCCATGGAAACAAACTCAAATGTCACAGTGGGTGGGCTTCATCTGTCAACTTGCGGTGAACCTAGAGTCACCTGTGAAGAGGAGATGAAAATAACTTATGGCTCCATTCCATCTGTGAGACTTTTTCTCATTGTTAATTGATGGCGGAGGAGGGAGCCCACCATCCCTGGGCAGGAATGGCTGGGCTCTGCAGAAGAAATAGCTGTACGTAATGGAGAGAAATCAAGCCCGAGAAGAGCACCAACGAGTGAGAGCGGGGCTCCTCCTCCACATGCCTCTTCTTCGGTTCCAGGTTCCTGCCCTGGCTTCCTCTGATTGCCGACTGTAAAAGCCCAAGGGTGAAATAAACCTTGTCCTCCCCAAGGCGGGTTTTTTTGGTCAGCATTTCATCACGGCACCAGAAAGCAAACTAGGACACCAACCCAAAATATCTGGTGGATTCTGTTGGGTTGTATTGTAGGAATGCAATATTTAAGCTTCTGAAGGAGCTAACAGGTTCGCAAGGACGCAGGAAACAGGACGGGGTAAGCCCAGAGTCGAGGCGATGTAATGGCTGCAGGAGAAGCAGATTGGCTTGGTTAAGAGGTCAGTGAGGACAGAGGAAAGTATCACCATGCCAAGGTGGCCATGAGCATCAGGGCAGCTGAAAGGAATTCTGGGTGGGGCTAGCAGCTTACGTAACTATCCAGCAGTTAACAGTTATAAAAATCATATTCTCTACCTTTCAAAAAAAAAAAAAAAGAAAGAAAGAAAGCTGTAGAAACGACCTCAGACAAGGACATGGCCATCTATACATTTTGAAAAGCTTTCTTTGGTAAACAAAGCATCAGTGTGATATTACCTACTTTCAACATGGTGGAGATCATTCTAAAAACATGGGAGAAAATTTAACTGGACTCATAGGCAGAAGTACAGGCTATAATTTATTACAGCAAATGTGGTTTCAGCTTTGATATTGGTGATTATGCAGCCATCCGCTCTATAAATTATTGTTATTATGCCATTATAGATACCCTCTGCTTAGGGCTGGAGAGATGGCTCAGTGGTTAAGAGCACTGACTGCTCTTCCAGAGGTCCTGAGTTCAATTCCCAACAACCACATGGTGGCTCACAACCATCTGTAATGGGATCCGATGCCCCTCTTCTGGTGTGTCTGAAGATAGCGACAGTCTATTCACACACATGAAATAGATACCCTCTGCTTATGGAAGCAAGAATCATGTCAATCGCATTCGAGACTCCGGCAGAGATCTGTAAGATGAACTGCGGATGTTGTCCCCACTCCCTGAAGACATTAGAAATGATGAGACAGTTGGTATCTAAAGGCAAATGTCTTCATCATGAGCTGAAACTGAGGGGATATAAATTCTGAATTGGGCAAGAATGCCCACCTGTTCAATAATAAGAGATAGACTGCGGAGATGACACAGTGGCCAAGGGCTCATGCTGACAAGTCTAAAAACATGAATCCGATCTTCAGGAAGAACACTGAAGAAGGGAATCAACTCCTGAAAGGTTGCCCTCTGACCTCCACAGGTTCATAAAGATGTGTATGTGTACCCATATGCAAACACACAAATACCAACCACACACACACACACACACACACACACACACAAATGCACAAATTCAAATCATCTAAATTAAAAGCTAAAGATAATAATAGCTGAACATATATACCAGGCTTGACATGGAATATTTCACAAATCTTATTCTATGCAGTTTCACAACAAAACCAAGAGTAGTTAGTGTCCTTTCTGCTATTTAAAGAAAAGAGAGCTGAGGAAGGGAAGATTAAATGGCCCGTATGAAGTCACCAAGCTAGCTTATGAAAATGTGCATGGAGTTATTATCTCAGAACAAAGCTGAATATTGAATATAACATATTCAGCCTTTCAAGAGGATTACGGTCCAAATTTCATACCAAGGTCATTTTAAAAATAAAACCAAATAACTGGGTCATGTTTTGCAATGAGCGCAAACTCTCTTGACATATGTAGCAAAGGGCAAAGTTGAATTAATATCTTGCTGACAGACGTGTCAGTACCAATGCTTGCAAACTGATCCTAGATTAATCTTCGTTTACATTTCTAAAATGGTAAAGTGTCAGGTTGTTGGTGCTACATTTTTCTTAAGTATGTTTGGGTGTCTTACCTGCTGTGTGCTACATGTGTGCCTAATGCCCAAGAAGTCTAGAGCCCATGGGATCCTCTAAACCTGGAACTACAGGCAGTCGTGAGTCACCATGGAGGTGCCGGGAATTGAACCAGGGATCTGTGGAAGAGTAGCCGATGCTCTTGACCACTGATCCATCTCTTCAGCCCCAGCTGGAGTCAAATACCAAACAGCCTCAGGTCAAGGTCTCAAACTGTGGGAGGCAGCATGAGGGCAGGAGACTGGCAATGTGAGCCAGTGGTGATGGAGCCAGCAGGGCCTGCCCCATCTGCTCTCAACAGATAACAAGCAGTGAGTTATTAGCTTGACAGGCAATAGCCTCTGAGTTCTTACAGAACACAAGGATATAACAGAAAAGTTGATACAACGACATCAGCAGGGATTGCTTGGGAGATAATCCTAAAGCCATCGCTATTTTGTTAAAATAAAAAGGAAAGTTTTATGCCCATACTTTGGAAGGCATTAAATTATCTTTTGAACAGATACAATTATGGATTCCCATGGTGTTATGAGATTTGATGGACGGGAGTCTCTTGTTCATCTTGGCCTGCCCCATGCTCGTGAATGATAACATTTCGTAACTAAATCATCTCTCCCCATATTCATGAATAATATTCTAATTTAATCCTGTCGGAATCAAATGGCACACACGAGAAAGGCACAAGTGCCAGAGAAGCGAAAATGACCTTGGAGATAGTGAGCTAAAACAGACAAATTAGCCACAAATCTGGGGCTTAGAGTTTCAGTGTAAGAATAGATTTGAGGGCTGGAGAGATGGCTCAGTGGTTAAGAGCACTGACTGCTCTTCCAGAGGTCCTGAGTTCAATTCCCAGCAACCACATGGTGGTTCACAACCATCTGTAATGGGATCCGATGCCCTCTTCTGGTGTGTCTGAAGACAGCTAATATATATACATATGTATATGTATATGTATATATACATATGTATATATATATGTGTGTGTGTGTGCGTGTGTGTGTGTGTATATATATATATACATATATATATCTTTAAAAAATAGATTCAAATAGTCACATTCAAAACAGTTATAGGAAGTGCACACAAGCTACCAACTTAATTTCAAAATCTGGACGATTGTGAGTATGAGGACTAAGTTGAGTTGGACAGTGAACACTAGAAGAAAAGAACTGGAGAAATCCCGGACCCAACAGGTCCTCTTTGTTCCCAGTCACTGCCCACCCCTGTCTGTAGCACCTTCAACAAGCTACGCTGACTCTCCAAAGTTATTTTCTCCTCTTTAATCTAGGGATAGTGAAGAAACCAGCCTTCCTTGATTATTAAGATAAGATAGAAATACCCATTCAACCATTGGAAGCAAGGAAAGAGATCACGGTTAGTTTATGTTAGTGTTATACACCAAATGCAATATTGTACACTTCCAGGCCTAAGTGTCACTGGCATCGGGAGTTGGAGGTCTTTGGTCAGGGAGGGCACAGCTTTAGTGCATTATAGAAGATGCTTAGCAGGAATCCCTAGCCTCCAGCCTGTAATATACCCACCCACCCCAGTTGTGGCTACTAATCCATCTCCAGTATGGACAAACACGCCCAACAGAAGCAACACAAAATGGAGCCCCGCTGAAGTCGATTGAAGACAAATACTGTCGGGCTACTTTCCACAGCAGCTGCCATTTTGTACTTCGAGCAGCTCGTGGTACATTCCGAGAAGACCAAAAGGTTTTAGAAATGGCCTGGTGAGGGTTAGGAGCCCTCACAGTCCTTATAGAAGATTTGAGTTAAGTTTCCAGACCTCACATGGCAGCTCACGACCTCGTGTAAGTCCAATTCCAGAGGATCCAACACCCTTCTCTGGCCTCCATAAGCACCATGCACACATGATGCACATGCATGCATGCATACACGCAAAATATTTATATACATAAAAATAGACATACTTATTTTATATATAAAAATAATATATAGAAGGTTCAAGAAGGATTTGCAGTCATGCAGACACAAAAACCCAGGCAGTTCTAGGCAATCATGTAAGTAATGGAGAATGTAAGAAGTATTTGGGGACTGTGTGAGCTTGAGGTTGAAATGATATACATTTTCTCTAACAAAAGCTTCATAGCCTATCTGAGGCTAGCCCTCAGATAAACAAAGAAATAAGTTATATGAATGGCAGTGCCCACCTATTGGTGCACCTGCATGATACCCACCTGAGGTATTTTGCTGCTCTATAGATCCAATGGTAAACTGTAGCTACAAGAACATATTTCATGGCACCCTGGTATGGCACTGAGTTCAAGGAAGCCGGTCCAGCATCTAGCCCCATCCACACCTTTTAATTTTGCATTCTGAGGTGTGTGACCATGTCATCTAGAGATGGGTTAGCATTTCCAAGTAGTTTGTAACTCTGGTCAAGTGCAGTGTCTGGAAGTAGGGATTAAAAAGACAGTGCCCACTTTGATGGAGATTAAGACAAGACCCTATAGTTGATGCAGAAACCTTTAAGAGAAAATAGACGGTCTACATCACTGTCTTTACTTTACAGAGAACTTACGGAGCAAGATCTTAGAAAAAGGAACTGGGTACTGCTAAACAAATATTTGGAGCAGTGGGTGTTCAGCTATCTTTAAGGACAATGCTGACCGTAACTTCCATTCGACAATCACCCTTGGAGAGACTGAATGACGGCTGTGCTCAACCATACAAAATGTCAAACTGTCTCTGTGCAGACTTCAAAATGGAGAGCCATCATAAAGACAACCCTCGGGCCATTTTCCACCCAGTGATACCAGAATAGACAGTCACTAAGACCGGAGTGAAAATATTTACTTGAGCCATAAAGGCTGATCCAGCTACAGTGAGTTTTTGAGACTACCATATGGATTTCTGTCTTAGTCAGTGTGTGCTGCTATGACAAACTGCCAGAGGCTGAGGGACTAGTAAAGAAGGGAAGCTCTTTTCTCACAGTTCTGCAGGTGGGAAGTCTGAGTTCAAGGCGCTGGCCACGTCAAACCATTTAGAGGGCCCTCTTCCAGGCCCTCTCATTCTACCCTAAAAAAGTAGAAAGCCAGTCAGCTAGATTTCTGAACTCTTCTGACAAGAGTCGACCCATTCCTAAGGGATGCATCCACAAGGCCCCTTCTCCAAAGACTTTTACACCAGAGAAATGAGTCAACCAGGAGACACAAAGATCCTTACCCTGTCAGTTCCTGTCTTAGACAACGTATTTGGCAAGTTACAGGTAGGATGACCTATGTGAGATTATATCTGGGACAGAGGACTCCTCAAGCATGTGAGAGACATTTTAGTCCCAAACTAGACAGTTCTCCACAAGCAAGAACAGTTCACGGACCTTCCAACGTTCTCAAATTACCCTGTCACTTTGCTCCAGAGACCCCTGTATTATATGATGTGTCTATACCCTGGTCCTTGTCCATGAGCCATCTCACCTGCCTGTGACCTTGGTGCATAAGTATCTTTTTAATCTCATTGTTAATAGAAGAAGTTGACTGATGCTCACCTAGATTGAGTGATCTGACCTAGTTGATTGATACGACCCCCCAGATGCTGAGTCATAAGTCTCCTGTGGTTCCCTTGATAACAATGGTAAAGCATAGTCAGAAGCCTTGAAATTCTCTCTCCAAGACGTTATCCTCTTGGCTAGTGGATCCCGTTGCTCAGAGTGTTCATAAAATATTCAGACTCTGGGACTGACACCCAAGACTGTTTAAGGTAAAGAGTGAAAAATCTCCATGTGGGTAAATCTTCCTGATGGTTATGTTACATAAGAAGTTCCCAGAATGCTGTGGAGACCAGTCTGTGCCTACACGGTACACAGAAAATCCATTCTTGTGGCAGGTATAGCTTTGAAACTGGCCTTGTAGAACAAGATGTCATTTTCAAGTACCTCACTGAAACTTAGGAACTTCCCAACCCATAAACCAACTTAAAGACCAAGGTTTTGAACCACTGGACAAATTACTATGGCTCGTCTATCAGACCATCAGTTCAAACCTGTACTGTGAGATTTAAGTAATTTAAGTGATGTACTAAGTAAGTCTAAAGTGAATCCAACCCTTCTTAGAGTGACGTCAGTTTCTATTTGTGAATTTTACCATTAGTAGTCACCGCTGGCAAATCGCGCCCAGGAATTCCTAGCAAAACCACTGAGTGGATTTTTCTCCTATTTATGTTAATTATTGAATCTACTGTTAACATGGCGTACAGGGCTAGAGAGGGTAAGACTTTAAGAAAATTAAATGCTTAGTACAATTTTTTATGGACTTGTGATCATTTATGATAATCTTATACAGTCCTCTTTTTACCAGGGATTTAAATACATGTGCATGCGTACACATGTACTCATGCACAGGTATTATATACACACACCCCTACAATTCCAAAATATTTAAAAAAAAAATAGGCCCCCAAATCCATATATACTTCCTACAAATTAAGAATTGCTGATCAATCTATGACCATAGATCTCACGGGGCACACCCCTAGACAGGAACTTTGGACAACCGTTGAGGGTGAGAAGTAGCCTTCCCCCAGTGAGGAGCCCCCTAACTGGTTATCCAATACCAAGTAGTCATCCCTGAAATAATGTACAAGCAAGAAATACTTAACAGATTCTGCAGGTTACTGCACATGTGCTTGCTTGCTTGCTTGCTTGCTTGCTTGTGTGCATGGAGAAAGAAGAGTGAGAAAGGGAGATCGTAGCAGGATGGTTTCCTGCTGCTGCAGCATTGTTTGTAGTGGAATGATTGGGGAGAAGCTAATGTGGGAGGAGCAAAGAGAGAGGCGAGAAGAGGAAGAGAGAATATGGCAGGGGATGTCCGAGTGTCTCTAGCAGAAGTAATTATTAATATCAAGGTTAGATATTGGGTAACAACTCTAATTGTGTGGGCATCCTGTTAATTGAACATTTCTAAATATAGAAAACCACTGGATACCTTTAAGCTTTAAGAGTCTCATTTCTACCGAGTACTGCGGGGTTAGCGGGATACTTTGGGCTCAGCCAAGCATTGTGAACAGTGTAGAGGACTGGCAGAGTCAGCCATCACGCTGGTGTCTCATGGGTGCCAGGGCCTGTGCTTCTGGCTGGCTGGAGCCACAGTCTGAGTCGAGGAGCAGTGGGAGCACGGTGCCACTCTTGGCCTCTGGCCACTTCTAATGGGGGTGGGAGGAATGGTGGTTGTCTGAGAACAGCCTAGGCAGGGCGCCACATTTTTAAATATTACCCCCAACAGGAGATAACAAAAACGAGGAGGTCAGGAATTAAAAGAGGTAGTAGGAAGAGTTGGGAAACGGAAAAATGTGGAAACAAATGCCATAATTACATTCTAGCCAGCAAAAAACAAACTTTTGTTCCAAACCGTAACTAGCGAGTCGTAAAATAAAAGCGTGTCTTGGGAGTGCAGGAGACTAAACCTTACCTCATGAAAGTATTTTACGAATTCATCTTGACAGTTCCTCAGCTGGATGAAAAAAAACTCTCTGGGGTCCATGAAAACCCTTAGTTCTTTGTGTTTTTGCAGAGTCTAGTTACCTGGGCAGCACTCTCGGTACTTTCAAGTTTTCTAGATTTAAAAAATTCAGTATCCGGGCTGGAGAGTTAGCTCAAAGGTTAAGAGCACTTGTTATTGATGCAAAGGACCCAGGTTCTATTCAAGTGGAGGCTTGCCATCTCCTCAAGCACAAGCATGTGAGGGTGCATAAAATAATAAAAATTAATCCAAAAGTTAAAAAAAAAAAAAAAACAGCATCCAATCCACGAGCTTCGTCTCAAAGGAGCCTTTTGTCCAGTTCCTGTCACTTGTCACTGAACACAGAAGGTCTTGCTCACTCCTTTCTGTGAGCAGCCCCTAGGTATATTCACAATTTATTTATATCTCACAAGAGGGTTTTAAAGTTCGTTCAAAATCCAGTCTATCCAGAATTTAAAAAGCATAAAATCATCTTGATATTCAAAAGATAAAAATCATAAAAACACCCCCAAAAGCATCTATATTCAACATACAACAAAAACTGTACACTTTATGCTAGACACTTGGACAGCGAGTTCAAACACCAGACAGTTCAAAGGTTAATTGATATTTTGCTTCAGACTTCTGTATATGCTATTGTTATATATGCTATTGTTTAGAAGAGACAAAATCCAGGATTGGCAAAGAGCCTTCGTGGGATGGACCTAGGCTCCCCTCACATATGTAGCAGATGTGCAGCTTGGTTTTCATGTTGGTCCCCCAACAACTGAAGTGGGGGAGCCTGTCTCTGTTGCCTGCCTGTGAATCCTGTTCCTCTAACTGGACTGCCTTGTCTGGCCTCAGTGGGAGAGGATGTGCCTAGTCCTGCAGTGACTTGATGTGCCAGGGTAGGTTGGTACCCAGGGAGGACCTCCCCCTTATCAGAGGAGAAGAGGAGGGGGGATGGAAGGAGGGGATATATGTTGGGAGGGGGGAGGGGAGAGGGCTTTTATCCGTATGTTAAATAAATAAATAGGGGAAAATATAAGGTTGATGAAGAGGGGCCACACTGTCTGACAATCTGACTTAAAGCACCGATTGGGCCCCTATCCCAATCAATCTTCTACCTGCATTTGACCCAAACACAGTGGCCAACACAGGAGGGGAGATTGCCTACCACCCAAGAAGGCCATCAATTAATTGTCAGTGACACGTGGCCACAGGGAAGTCTTTTACCACTTACTATATCCCCACTAGGCTTCGGGTCCTCATGGCAACGAGTATTATTTCACCGTTCGCTTTAGTAAGTTTCTATCACCAAATGCATAAACAGTTCCTTCAACATAGGAATATAAGTGACAGGAAGAGCTACCATTAGCAGCTCCTATAAGCACTGTTAAGCAAAACAAATTCCAACACTGCAGGTGACCATTCGGCCTGCTTAGAGCACGTGAGATGTTCTTAAACAGAAGTGTGTTCAGTAAGGACCTCTGTCCATGCTGCTGAATTGAATTGCCATTTTCAATGCCTTCCTCCAAGCCCTGGAGATTAAGGGCCTCTTCTAGAGCTAGCTCCCTTAAGCCCTTTGAGGCCCCGCCCCCAATCCAGGGAGCCGGCTGCAAGCCTCTGGCGGGTTTGTATGGAGAAGGGTAAGCTCTCTCCTCAGGTAAATTGCTATTTCCTTCCTCTTGAATTCTTCCTGAGGGCATTAATTTGCCTTCTGTTGGCTAGCCAATCAGGCGTCCCTAGGATTGAAAGTAGAAAAACCCGAAAGAAAAAAGAAAAATTCAGACCCGTTTTGAGACTTTTTGAAAGGAGAATTCAGAAGCCAGAACAAGGATACATGATCAGAATGAGCCAAGAGCTGACCGCTTACTCTTGCTTACTCTGCTTACTGATCGGCATAAGATCAGTTATACAGAGAGTGGACGGAGGAGATGAAACTCCCCTGGTCCTCAGTATCTCAAAAGCATGCTAAGTTTTAAGACAGCACAGACCATCTAAGTCCAGTGGAGCACACTACTCCTCGGTACAGAGCAACCAGAAAAATGACAAGAAGTTGTGAGCGGATGCTTTCAGCTGACTCCCATTTAGGTAAAGTCTGCCTCGCAAGCTAATCCTAAATCCTCACTGTTCCCTCTAATCAGCTCCTAGGCTTGGGCTTTGATGTTACATGATTTCTGTCCGGAGTCCAGGCGGTTGAGCTGTCTCCTGAGTACCACACGGGACATCCCCCAGACTCTGCCTCCTTACCTGCAGGATCTGCGCTGTCGGCAGGCACACTCTGCGTGGAAGCTGGGGCCGGGTCCTTAACTCCGTGCATCTGGCCATCTTCTTCCTGGGTCGTCAGAAACGCGGAGCACAGACCAGATTCGAGGGCTTGGAGCTTCAGCAAGGAATTCTGCCAACAAAAGCAGAACATGAAGCCAGCTAAACGGACGCCTAACACACAGCTCTGGGGCTGCAGCTCTCTGGCACCTTCGTCCGGGTGCCTGGCAGGAAAGGGGATCTCGGCTAGCTGCTGCTGCTGCTTCAGGGGAAAGGAGCTGCTGGTCCCCGAGTCAGATGCGCATTGGTCCTCATGCAGCTTCAATTTCTGGCTCGTTAAAATCCTAACGTATACGGTCTATCTGTGACACATGGGACCTGGGATTTCGTCAGCAAGAGACACTGCATCTGGAGAGCCAATCTCAGAAGGTGTCCGCTTCCCAAGTGCTGGGGCTTTTACGCTCGCTCCTCCGCGCAACTCTTCATTCACTGTGCTGACATCAGGAGCCAGACATTAAGCCACTCCCAGGCTACCATTCATAAAAGCCACCGTCCCTCCAAGACACAGACTGCTGCAGACCGCAGCACACAAAGAGTTACAGCTGCAGAGGCTGCCTGGCACCTAGGAGGGGCTTCTGGGCTCCTTCACCCAGCTTTACACCGCGCCTTCTAAAGTTACTTCTCTTGCAGGGGGTGGAGGAGGGGGGATGCTGCAGCTGCCGGCCCTGGGAAACGGAGTCTAGGGAGCCAACCCTGGCCCCTTTAGCCTAACTTAGCTACTTGATGGAGAGCGATTGATCCTTTGCAGCCTACACTACAATCTCCCGCCTACCCCTTCGTGTCGCAGTTTTAATTTCTCCCAGGTTCTTAGTAAGAACAAGTCACGCAGACTGACGCACTCATGATGCAGCAGCAGCCCAGGCAAACTGATTCCCCTGGCAGGTGAATATGAATCATGGCTGAGTCCCGGCTGGGCACTTGGAGGCCACAGTGGGACAGCTCAGCAGGTTACAGGAGTGATTCCGCCCACCTCCCTCCAGCAGCCGCAAGGGCAGCCATGGGCAGCCATGGGAAGCAGGGCCATTGGTCCTTTCCCTACCCAAATCTTCCAATGTAGGCACTCTTACACTATTTGCCCCCCCCCCCCCCCATATGCCACACACCGGCACACGCTGGGACACCCTACTCTACAGCTCCAGCCGTGTCTGTCCCACATACCTACACACACACACACACACAGATAGAGATACACACACACACACACACACACACCTTCCACACACATCTTGCTTCCAATACAACACACACATACATATACCCTAACATACCTTAATCCCCAAATGCTCATACTATATACATTTTCATGCTAACCTCAACTCCCACTTATACACCCTATTCTACAAGCGCATCCCTTACTCTACCTACCACCCCCATACTAACATGACCCCCCAACTCTTCCTCCTCTTTCATACACAAACCCTGTTTCTGACTGCCCCCCACATCCTTCTTCATGCATGTCCAATACCACCGTCACATCAACCCCTCTTCCTTCACATCGTACCCCTAACACACAACACTCTGCCTTGTATTCACTACCCGTACGCCTACCTACCCGAGCTTATCCTCCAGAATCACTCTCTCCCTATACCAACTTCTCCCCACTGTTTTTATCAGATGAGCTGACATCACAGTAGTGTTTTTTACATGATGCTTCCCCGAGGGATGTTTGAAACTTCCTCAGACATTCTGAAGTCAGTGGGCACCTTAGCAACTCAGGTCCCTCCTCCACCAGGCACAGATATGCTCACGAGCTGACATGAACACAGTCCACACACAGAGGTGATTCCTAACAGCCAAAGCTCAGACAAAGCAGCGTGATTCTTCTCCCTGCTGGGACATGTCTCCAGCAGCTGAGAGCTCAAGGTTGCTCAGAGGAGAAGCAGATAGTGCAAGGGCACCAAGTTTCTATAAGAATCTAGCCATTAGTCACCAATCAGTTGAAGGACACAAATCAGTTGTAGGTAACCAATCAATTGGTGAATATCAATCAATCATTTGGTGAATACCAATCAATTAGTTATTGGACACCAATCAATCAGTTGGTTGGTGATGACTAATTGATCAGTTGGTGGGCATCAATCAGCGGGTGGACACCAAGGACGACTTCAAGGAGACTCCCCACCAGGAAATCAGAACGGTCTCTTCACAAGCACAAAAGTACGCTAAAGAGCTAGACAATGCCATGTAACTGTGACATGATGGAGCCCGTGCAGGAGACAGCATGGTGGGTCCTGCATATCTTACGGATACAAATATCATAGTGTGGGCTCTACATATCTGAAGAATACAAACACCACATTACACAATCTCATTGTCAGGTATGTACCAGAAAGAACTGAACCTGAAGGCTTGGGTGGTTCTGCGCACACCCCACATCTATGGCATCCCAGGAGCTTAGAGGTGTTTGTTACTGGCTGAATTTCATTTCCAAAGTTCCTCTGTTGAAGTTCTATTCTCAACGTGACTATAAAGACGGGGCTTTTAAGGATGTAAATAAAGTTAAAAGATCCCATAAGCATCAGAACCCATCCCAGTAAGACTGATGGCCTCATAAGAGCCAGAGACAATGGGGACATTCACATATGGAAGGCTCCATGAGGGTTCAGTTTGAATGCAATCATCTACAAGCCAAGGACCGAGGAGGCCTCAGGAGAAACTAAGACAGTGGGCACTTTGACATTGAACTTCCAAACTCAAGGCTCAACTTTCCAAACTCAACAGAAAATACATTTTTTGCTGTTTAAGCTGCCCAGTCTGTGGCACCCCTCAAAGACTAATACCAGGTGATGGAGCCCAAGGGTCCACAGGCAGATGAATAGATGCTCAAAATTCCAGGGGAAGCCAGTAACTGACATAGAATACCAGAGTGAAATGAACCAGCCACAGAAAGATAAATCCTGTGTAATTCCACTTATACAAGAGAGTAGAAAACCCATAAAGCTAGGAAGCAGAGCATTGATTCCCCAGGGTTGGTCGGGAAGGGAGAGAGTTATCTCACGGGTTCAGAATTTCAGGTGCAAACAATTCACAGAAAGGTGTGTGGACTTAGTATGGCTGAGTGGTATATTGACAAAGGCTTAAGATGTCATGTTTTTTCCTACTAAATGTATTTTACAATGACTTTTTAAAGAATCGTGTGTAAAAGGAGGTGGACCTTTCCAATTCTCTCTTTAGTGGCAGGGTCTCATGTAGCCCAGGCTTACCTAGAACTCTGGAGGATTTTGAATTTCCGATCCCCATGACTCTACCCCACTGAGTTGTGGGATTATGGGTGTGTATCACCATGCCTGGCTGGTTTCAGGCAGTGGAGGGAAAGAACCCAGGACTTCCCGCACACCAGGCAAGCATTCTAGCAGAGAGATACATTCTCAATCTTTTTATTTTATTTTATTTTATTTTATTTTATTTTATTTTAATGTGGTGCCTGCAACCTGGCTCAGACTCCTATGTGTTATTACATAATTTACAAAGCAAAGGATGACTTTCAGGTTCCCACAGAACCACAGGGGATGCCCACGGGGCTCTGTATCCTGCCTGACTGTGGGCACGCATCCTGGCTATTGCAAACCTTGATTATTATTTGTTTTTCATCTGTACGAAGAAGCAGACATAACAGTAATGAGTAGGAGTCCCTGTTGGGGCTGCTCCCAGGGAACCCAGGGGAGGGGAGAGAGCACTCTTGGAAAGCAGCAGTAGGTAGCATCACTCCAGGACTGAACTCTGTGTTCAGGGTGGATGCCCCCAAACACCAGCTGCAGGGAAGAGGTCCATGTGGACAGGCCACATGAGGAACCTACCATTCGTGACTCATCCTTCTATCTCCCAGGGTTTCACTTCTGCACCTGCTGACCAGGAACCTCATTCTAAATGACTTTGGAGTCCCCTTCTACTGAAAGGAAAGAAAGCCAAGCATGCACGTATACCGAGGACGGAGGTGCAAAAGCCTGATACCCGTGGGCACCTAGACTTGGGTCTGGAGCAGCAAGGGATGTCAAGAATACAGGGATACATCAGACTCAGAAGCTTCTGGGCCCTAAATGGGAGTGTGCTCAGGTGCCATAACATGGAAAACAGCTGGAAATATCCAGCAGCTGGTGTTATGCTACCTTCTCCCCACCAACCATGCTCATTGGAACAACGCTGAATGACACAAAACATCTACTTGCAAGGCTGGGTTGTTCCTCTCTGAGACGCTGCAGAGAACCAAGCATAAAGGAATGGTGAGGGGGAGGTAGAGGAGGAGGAGGAGGAGGAGGAGAAGGAGGAGGGGGAGGGGGAGGGGGAGGGGGAGGGGGAGGAGGCGGGGGCAGCGATGCAGGAGCAGGAGCAGGAAATCCAAGCAAGGCAGAAAGGATGAACATCAGCAATCCAGGGAGACCTCTAAGCAGAAGGGAAGACAATTGCTAGGGACCGAAGACTAGACAGTAAAACGGAAGCCCTTCTGTCCCCACCACGTGCCACCCTATTCCCTGTCACTCAGCCCCACGGCCCTCCTCAGTAGAGTCTTCCTCACGTAGACACCCTGTGTGGATGGGTCTGTATCACCCAATGTCCTAGGACCCCAGGGTAACGGTGCAGAGACTGAACTGTGAAAAGCCAATGCCCCAGTCATACACATGTCTGGGCAGGGAATGATGGGAGATATCTAGCCTATCCAATCAGGATGAAGCACTGTAGAGCTAACCCAAGAAGCCCCGTGGACATTTCCCTGCACTGGCAGGGTCTGTGCGGATAGGCTAGCCACATGATGCTTGAATACTCGAGGCAAGAGCCAGACTTGCATGAAGACTAAGAGACTGACATCAGGTTCTTCCTGCTGGAGTTTCCAGTCCAGCAAGGAAACAGTTGACACGCCAACAAATGACAAAGCATTACTTCCTTACATCCACCCTGGGAAGCAATGGCAAACTTTGGAAGGAGAGAGTGACCACCCAGCCATTTCACCAACCAGCCACGCCAGACTTAGTGACGTGACGTACTCTCCCTTCTACAGAAAATGAAAGTGCAGTCTGGCAGCTGCTACCCCGACCCAGCCCTTCTCATACATGACTTGATCCCTGGCAAGACCATGAGGCCTCCAGGCAATGGCTCTGGTCAACCTGCTGATGCTTTCCTGGGCTTACCTCCAAAGTCACCATAGTAGGACACCTCAAATCAGGAGGAAGATCACACTGCAGATAATGATCCCCTCGGGAATGATAACCACCCTGCCTCTCCGGCAAGCCCTGTGAGAGGCCTGCACCGCCTAGGTACAGTTTTCTAAAGTTAACTTTTCTTTTTCACACAGTAGAGCATACACGTCTTGTTTTAGAAAAATACTCATCCCCGCCCCCACCCCCGGTCTATGCAATGACTCGGGTCCCACTTTAGCTGGGCTGGGAAAGAGAACACCCACATGGGTGGGTTGCAGAACTATTTTGAGGTGCCTTCATCTATAAGTGTGCAACTAGAGAGCAGGAACCATTCACGCTTGGTTTCTAGGAAGGGGTTTTATGGCACCTTCCCATCTCTTTCTGTTTCCAGAAGGTGTTATGTAGATTCTCGCTCTGATGTGATACACAGTGAACAGGGAGCCTTGCTGAAAACCCAGGATGCGGGTCAGTTCCCAGACATCTACTTACTACTGTAATTCCCTCAGTTGGCAGGATCATGGGCAGAAACTCCCAACACCACATACGCTCTCAATAAACACAGGAGTCCACCCCTCAGCACACACTCATTTACCTGCTCCCTGCTCCGAGATCCCAAGGCCCCAGACTCTCTTATGAAAAGCCCACTGAAGGGGGCGGGGAGGCAAGCCAACTGAGCATGAGAGTTCCCCTCCCTCTTCTTCCTACCTGTCACGATGTGAACAGAGCTCCTCCATAGCGACGGACTGAACCTTCTGAAACCACGAGCCAGTCATGTACGGGAAGGGCTGGTTGGAGAAAGCTTCCTCTTTCAAGTCGACTATGTCTGGTTATGTGACATCACTACAGTGATCAACCTGTTTGTGGACTGGAGCAATGGCCCCCACTTGTCATGCTGTGAGCACATCGCACGGTAGAGTTGATCAGTAAAAAGACTCTCTTTGCCAGTATCAGGTTTAGTTTTGGAAGGATGAGACTCTGAGTATCGAATCTGAAGACCCTCCGGTGCTCTGGTTAATAAACTCCAAGGTTCTCTTTTTTAAAAAAACACTGGGGAGTTTACAAAATATATACATTCCCCAAATCATATCATCTTTGTTCTGATTTAGGAGGGTCTGGAGCAAGAGCACTTTAATACAAGTACCCAAGGTCTATATTGGTCTTGAGAACTAGTGCCCTATCTTCTGGGACCCTGACCCACCCACCCTAAACGGTATCTTGGTTGTCTGCTTAATAGCACTGAGCCCAGGGACAAACACTTTTCCCTGAGCCCCAACACTCCGCCACCCCTGGTGTCTTCTAGCCTTGTCCTTCCCTTGGGAGCTGGACCCCCATACACGCAGAAGTATAAGACGTGAGATGCAACAGGTCACCTCCCAGTGTGCTACTCAAGAGACTCGCAGTGTTCTCACCAAACAAAATGAGGCGTTTTCCAATGTTGATATCTATCTCTAAGACAGCGGTTCTCAACCTTCCTAATGCTGCGACCCTTTAACACAGTTCCTCACGTTGTGCCGAACCCCCAACCATAAAATTATTTTTGTTGCTACTTAGTAACTGTAACTTTAAACTGCTGTTATGAACCGTAATGTATAAATCTGTGTTTTCTAATGCTCGTAGGTAACACCCATGAAAGGGAATTGCTGGCTCCTTTAAGGAGAAGCCCAAATTCTCTCTCCCTGGAGAGACACTGGGCTGTAGCTAGTCTCCCTGGGGACCATATGTTTATAACCCAGCATGCTTTGCGTCAGGCCACACCTCAGTTCACACAGTCCGGCTTCCCTCTGTACAGGATGCTAACAAGCTTCCCTCGCTTCCTTGCTAACAGAACTAAGAAGCAGCTACTCGCATCAAGAAGCCAGAGTGCTGACCAAAGTATCCAGCTCTTGATTGCATCCTGTCCGTACTTTTTAAAAAACTCGAAATGACACAGCTGCAGCACACAGTAACAGAACAGCTCTTCCTTTTTCAGCCAAAGGATTTCAGCCTGGGGGCGGGGAGGAGGGAGCGGATTATCCCATTTTATGGTGAGACTCTTGTCCTTACCTCACTAAATTAACAAGCAAATTATAGGACAGGAAATAGTCCTTCATAATCTCCTATTCTGAGTCAGAGGTTTTCTAGGCAAGGCATTTTTCTTCCTTAAACACAACATGTGTAGCCTAGTAGTGCACTTCCTGAGAGACTTGCTAAGAAGCAGGGTGTTATGATAAATCCATATCATATTGTCTACATTTCTTGTCTCTCACAGGATGAAGTCCTCAGTTGTCGGACTCTATATAGTATTGCCCATATGGTTATTTCTTGTGGCCATTCCTGCAGCATTTTATATCAGTCTAAAAAACATACCCTCCTAAAAACTAACCTCAGTGAGCTGAAGAGATGGCCTAGTGGTTAAGCACAGACCACACTGGCAGAGGACCCAGGTACAGTTCTGAGCTCCAGACCAGAAAGCTAATAAACTCCTATAACTCCAGCTCCAGCCAGCTCTAGGGAGGCCCCTTCTGGCCACAAGAGGTATTGCACTCAGATGGCAGACACTCATTTCTGAAGACACTACTTTAACCCACTTTCTAGATATTGCTGAATACTGGAAACTCTCCTGCTAGAAGTCCTACGAAATAAGTGAGGCTCTTGTCTCATTAAGGATGATGGGTCACCCTGGAAAGCATTGGCTATTTCCCCAAACACTAATATTTTGTTAGAAAAATCAGAAAACTTAACCATCTTTCTGCCCTGAAACTTGAGCTTTATGGCCCTAAGAAGGACTGTAATTGGGCTGGGGAGATGGCTCAGCGGTTAAGAGCACCGACTGCTCTTCCAGAGGTCCTGAGTTCAATTCCCAGCTACCCCATAGTGGCTCACAACCATCTGTAATGGGATCCAATGCCCTCTTCATATACATAAAATAACTGCCTAACATGCAAAGAGACATGCAACATAGCCAGACAAGAACAGCTAAACTCTAGGACACTGGAGTGTGTCCCTGTGAACTTCTTGGCTATTGGGTTGTCTATCCAGCACCACCATCCCACCCCCTCCCCCTCCACTCTCCCGGAACAGTCCTGGGTCTGGATATAAGTGTGCTTCTCTACAAATACTACTGAGATACGTAATTATTTCCTGGTTGGGGGGGAAGTCCCAATAGTCAAAGCTCCCAGACAAAATTTGCCCTTAGGACCCATAGGCATTCACATTAAAATGGTAGAACTACTCATAGGCATTACCCCGTGGAAAGCCCAAGACCGGAAAGGTTTCTCCATTTATCCTTTTGTCAGAAGGCAGCAAAAACAGCAGCACGGGCTGACCCCTAGCAGTTATGAAATTCAACATCCTCTCTGGGTTCTCACAAAAAAAGGGGGGGGGGGCGCCACAGGGAGAGTGTGCGTGTGAGAATCGGTAACCGGAAGTGGAATGAGGGGGCGGGAATTAGTAACCGGAAGTGGAATGACTACAAAGGGACTAAGAAGGAAAAGAATGGAGATGTGTTACACCAGAAAAAAGAGTAGGAAAGCCGTGGGGACAGCTGATAAGGAGGAAGCAAACCAGGGTGAGTCAGCTGCTTCTCTGAGCTAATGTGGGCACCTGCTGGCACTGGCTCAGCTTCTGCCTTTACTTACAACACCATTTTGGATTCCCTTGAAGGTGAGGACTCCAGACCTGTTTCTCCTAGAAATAAGCAGCCAGGCTGGCAAGTGGCCTCTGACAGAAGCGGGAGGGTGCGGGTGGGTAGCAGGGAGAATCTACCAGCTCTAAAAGCAGCCA
Organism: Rhabdomys pumilio; assembly: GCA_030674055.1. Lineage (NCBI taxonomy): Eukaryota > Metazoa > Chordata > Mammalia > Rodentia > Muridae > Rhabdomys > Rhabdomys pumilio. The sequence goes on from JANHMN010000019.1 coordinate 33,122,679, forward strand.
GGTTCCTTGGCTGTCTGCCTCACTCACCTGGGAATGAGAATTAGGACCCACACCATGACAACGCTGGCCACAAGAGGTCCCCTGCTGACACTGACAACAAAGGATGGCTAAAATTAAATGACTCACAGGACACTGCTCCAGCTGAGGAAGAGGAACCCTTGGCAGAGGAGCAAGGTCACTTTATCCCAACTCAAAACCAAACCAGAAAAAACGTCCAGTGGCATCCTGCCGTGATCCAGCCAAGAGGAAAATTACCTTGAAGCTCATACTTCCAGAAACCAACATCCAATTATCTATCTTCTACAAACAGCAAGGGGGAAATTTGGGTCTCTTTTAGCCAACCAGATCCTTCCAAGTTCCAAGGTCATAGCAAATAATTCAGGAAGGATAAATGCCCCCAGTCATGATTGAGACTCGAGGATGAGGCTCTAGAACTTTCTAGATTTAGAAGACTGTAATTCCATTGTGGGGCAGGCAGAACCCTAAAGATGGCCCCTAGGGTTTCCATATCTTGGTTATTCAAATGCTAACCTATGTGCTGCTACAAAGGGCTTTTTCTCCCAAGAGGTAATTAAGTTCTAACTCAGCTGGCAAAAGATATAGTCATTATTTGGGTGTGCCTGGCCAAATCAAGTAAAATCTTTAAAAGCAGAGTCTCTTCTAGCTGGTGGCAGAAGGCATCATCAGATGAATTAGAAGCACAGGCAGATTGCAAGTGATATAGGTAGCTTAAAGGGAGAGCCAGTCACAGGAGCAGAGTGTGGCTCATTTGGAAGCTGAACACTATGCCCAACTGCTAGCCAGCAAAGGGGCAGAGGTGACAGTCTTGTGACAAGACCCTGGGTTAAAGCAACACCCTGAAGGAGTTTGCCCATGGCCCCTATTCCAGATGAAAACTCAGCCTGGCTGATGCCTTAATGTCTCTTTCGTGAGACCCTGAGCAGAGAGACTCCAGCTACTTTATACAACCATGGGCTAACAAATGGATGTTTGAAGCCATTAAGGTCTTGGTGATACATTACACCATAATAGCAATAGAAAACTGAGCTGACAGGGCCCCTAGTGGGGAGCTGGCAGAAGGAATGGAGGAGATGAGGGTGATTGCTATCTCATAGGAAGAACAACATCAGCTGGCCAGACCACCCAGTGCTCCCAGGGACTAGACCACCAACCAAGGAGTGTACAGGAGGGCTCCAGATACATGTGTAATAGAGCATGCCCTTATCTGACATCAATGGGAGGGGAGGCCCTTGGTCCTGTGGAGGCTTGATGCCTCAACATAGGGAGATGCTGGAGGAGTGGGGCAAGAGAGGTTGGGGGGCGGGGTGGGGGTGAGGGAAGACATCCTCATAGAGGCAAAGGGGAGAAAGGAGAGGGGAGGTTGTGGGATTGGGGGGGGGGGGCTTGTGGAAGGGAAACTGGGAAGTAGAATATCATTTGTCATGTAAACGAATGAAATGATGTGCCCTTCCCCTAGCCCTGAGCAGGCCTGAGAGACCTTGTTTACCACAACAGACCAAGTGATAAGGATCTAGGTGGAGTTACCCACCTTGGCTGCACAGAACACAGAAGCAGAACTGCCCCTGGGCTTGCCTGGAGACATCTCTGACCGTGACCTAGAACGAATTATGGACTATCCCACACATTTCCCGGCTGAAACCAGGAGGGGTTGTGGGTTGGGTCTTCCCCTTTAAATTGAGAGCTGAACATTAAAGCTTTGAGCCTTGATCAGAGAACTTTGTCTTGGCTTCATCTCTTCTCACCCTCCGTCCCCTTTCATTCCCAGCCCCCCTTTCAGGTGAACCCAGTTGACTTATGGCTGAGGGCAGCTATAAAACGATAAATAAATAAATAAACAAACCAATATTTTAAAAAAAGAGAAAAAAAAAAAGAAAGAGAAGAAAACTGAGCTGAGCACAGTGGTGCAAGCCTTTAAATCCCAGCACTCAGGAGGCAGAGACAGGCAGATCTCTGAGTTTGAGACCAGCCCCGTTTACAGAGTGAGTTCCAGGACAATGAGAGATACACAAAGAAACCCTATCTCAAATAAAACTCAGATACTTCAAAATATTCTTCAATAGAAGCTGAACTCAGACCCAATACAATAGCTGGGTTTTCACTTAAATTGAAAAATTCAGCTGCCTTTACCAACAGAAAGAACACTTCTCAGCCAACACTGGAGTGCTGTCGAAAGCTTTTCATGGGCTATTTTCTCAGCATTAAAACAATTTTGAAGACATCTCAATCAGGCAATAAAGCCAGTCCTCCAAATCTGTGAATTTCTGCATCCATGAATTCAATCCACCACAGGTCAATAATTACTTTCAAATCATTTGTGTTTGACGTACACGTTTGTACATATTTGTATTCTTTAGCAATGCAGAATAACAATTAGTTACACCGACTGTATCTTGAATTGGTAATAAGCTATCTAGAGATGAAATAAAGTACACAAGAAGGCATGGTCAGATTGTTCATGAATACCATACCATATTACATAAGGGGTTAGTAATCCTCGGATTTTATAAGTGTGGGAGGGGACTCTTAGAGCCAATCACCAAACGATACCAAGAGGTAACTCTTAAAAGACCTTCTTGAGGTCTTTATGCCAAAATATCTCTATCATACATTCTAGATGCTGATAAGGACATATGCCCTTCTCACAGACACACATATGTAGACACACGCTGAAACCAAAGACAGCACTCAAATGTTCAACTATTCCTCTTTTAACAAATTTTAAGTATTCAGGTATCTTTTACACTGGAGAAACAAGGTATATAATTCTGAGGCTGATGTTGCATTACTAGGACAAATGTAACTCAACAGGTACTCTACGGTTTTACTGTGTGAAGGAAGGGGGTCTTAGGGTTTTACTGCTGTGAAGAGACACCATGACCAAGGCATGATAAGGACAACATTTAACTGGGGCTGGCTTACAGGTTCAGAGGTTCAGTCTATTATCACCAAGACTGAAACATGGCGGCATCCAGGCAGGCATGGTGGAGGCAGAGCTGAGAGCTCTACATCTTCATCTGAAGTCTGCTGGTGGAAAACTGACTTCCAGGCAGCTAGGGTGAGAGTCTTTTAAGCCCACGCCCACAGTGACACACCTACTCCAACAAGGCCACACCTCCTAGTAGTGCCACTCCTTGGGCCAAGCATATACAAACCATCGCAAAGGGCTAACCCTTTGCTTTGATGTTTTGTAAACACTTAAAAAGCAGATCACCTTTGTACAACAGTCACTAGGACTCAGTGAAGTTTTCTATTGATATCAGGAGATCATTGAGTATTGGTTTCATGATCATAGTTTGTCACCTATATCTTATCACCTGCACCAGTTCTGAAAATTACAATGGAACTCTACTGTTTGACTTTGAACTTTCTCCCAACGGGTTCAGGTGTTTCGAGCACTTCATCTCCAGAACAAGTTGTGGAACCTGGAGGAGGTAGAGCCTCACTGGAAGAAACAGGCCACTAGGTAGGAGCCATAAGGCAGCCCCACTTCCTGTTCTCTCTCTCCTCTGTAGCCTGCATGTGACCAGTCTGCTTCCTGTCCCTGCTACATGTCTTCCCCACTATGGACTGGTACACTTCCAGTACAGTGATCCAAAATAAGCCCTTTCTCCCTTAAGATGCTTTTTCATTAGAGTATTATTAATAGGAATAGAAAAGTAATGAAGACATTGTTCCTGGTAGGTAGAACTCCAGTCAAAATACCACACAACGTGGGACTAAATCCAGTACTACTTTAAGCATCTCCTCTATGGTCCTTTGTTGAACATGAAAGTGGACCTTACGCACAAATGTGGAAATCTCCTGCCTACTTTTATGAAGTCACAGTAAGTTCAAAGCGACTCCAGAAGTGTAAACACATTTCTGGGGTGACTGATGAGATAAACTAAGACCCAAACTAAGTAGATTCTTGGCTAGAAACTTAAGGAAGATCTGAAACAGCTTTCTTTAAGCGTTGTTCATCTTGTAGCTGACTGTCTCTCTGGTGTTTTGACATACTAGATAAAGGCAGACTCAGAAGCAAGCCTATCTGACACCTCACTATTAAACACAGGACATCTTCATGGCATCTGTGAGGGAAAAAAAATGAGCAGAGAAGTATGAGACATATGTCGTGAACAATTTTTAAGTGGCCATTTTCCTCTAGACCTTCCTAACGCTGTAACCCTTTAATGCAGATCCTCATGTTGCAATGACCTCAACCATAAGATTAATTTTATTGCTACTTCATAACTGTAATTTTGCTACTATTATGAATTATAATGTAAATATATGTTTTCTAGTGGTCTTTGCTGACCCCTGTGAAATGGTCAATCAACTTCCAAAGGGGTCTCAGACCCCTGCTTTTAGAGGACAGTTATGTAAATGACCGAATAGTTAACAAATAAAATGGCAGCTTTCAACAAAAGGACATTTCAGATCTTCAGGCCACTCCCAACCCTCCTCTTATAACTTGGTGCCTACCCATGAGACCATTGAATAACAGTGATAAGTATCTATGTCATTCATATAACATGGTTTCTGTTTCCTGACTGTGGTGGTTTGAATATGCTTGGCCCATAGGGAGTGGCACTATTGGGTGTGGCCTTGTTGGAGGAAATATGTAAATGTGGGAGTGGGCTTTGAAGGTCTCCTCCTATGCTCAGGCTCCACCCATTGCAGAAGAGAGCTTCCTCCTGGCTGCCTGAGGATGCCAGTCTCTCCTGGTTGCCTTCAGATCAAGATGCAGAACTCTCAGCTCTATCTCCAGCATCATGCTGCCTGCGATGATAGTAGACTAAACCTGCAAGCCACCCCCAATTAAATGTTTGCCTTTAGAAGAGTTGCCTTGGTCATGGTGTCTCTTCACAACAATGGAAACCCTAAGACACCCATCTGGGTTTAGAGGGTTGGTTAAGAGGAAGTCTCAACTTTGTATAACTCTGGGACAACCTACTTCAACCTTTCCCTGACAGGACCCTTAACTAAGTTCTATAAGCAGTGAGAAAATCAAAACAGTGTAGAATCACCCTGTTAAGACTGAAAGGCCTTTTAGAGTCACCTTCATTCAAAACCTCTCTCCAGTTTGACAGATCCAAGATTCAAATTAGTTGGTATTCTGTGATATGCAGTCTAGGATTTGGATAACAGCTGTGACATCTGCCACCCAGTTGATCACCAGAGTTGATTCAGCAGACCTGGGTAGGGCTACCTGGTTGTTTCCTTCTCTTCCCTGCCATTCTGTGTATCTCTCCTGAGGCTTTCTGCTGAATCAAGGAAGATAACCTTCTCCTGTGGAGAAGGGCCATTCTTCTCTCAATGGGACATGAGTAGCTGTGTTCTCCTCCTAGAACCACCTAACAATCTCTGAAGCCCTAACTCGGCATGATTGCTTACTGGGAAGGATGTCCATTAGGTTTCTTTACCAACCTGTTAGCTTCTTCATGGGGATTTACACAGAAATAACACGTGAAGTACAGAGGGTGAATAATGATTTCCTTCATTCTAGAGTTAAAGTGCTTTTTGGATCTAGTGATCTATTAATAATATAGACAAGGCAAAACAGCCCGGACTGAAGATGAAAATGGATGAGAAACAGATTGGTTTCTAATCTAGGTATCTTACAGAGGGGGAGCTGGACAGCTCGGGTGTGTATGTGTGTGTGTGTGTGTGTGTGTGTGTGTGTGTATCCCATAGGATCATCACTTAGAAAAATATTAGTATTTTTTTTTTGTAAAAGAATATAGTGTTTTTAAGTTTAATGCACGTTTTAGATGTATACTCTCTGAGATGTTTCTGGCACTGAGTGCGACCACACCGCCCCTCACACCGCGGTATTGGTCTCACTTCTGCTCCCCCCACCCCACCCCGCCCCCTTCTAGCTTCTCTGCACTCTCTTTCCGTGTCCCAAGTTCTCATGACAGCGGGAATTGCATACAAGGACATGGGTCTGCACACTCAGCCTGCTCCGTGAATTGGAGCACTAAACCACTCTGAGCACGTTTTCTGTGTTCTACACTGGGTCCAAAGGAGCCACCTTGTCCTGGAGGTGGCCCAGGTCTCCACTCAGAAGCACAAGGCTCATTCATGCCATCTGCAGGCGCGACACAGTGAAGGAGAGAAGAACGGGAGAGCAAACAGAGCTTTTTAACAACTGCTCACAAGCCACCTCAGTATTCCCCATCATTTCCAATCCAATCTCAAAACCCAGAGCTTCTCCCCAAGCTTAAAAAGTCACAGAGTAGTACTTCGAGACCACGCCCCCTCTCTAAGCCACGCCCCCTCCCAAAACAATCTGCTGCAGTTTCCCATATAGCCTTCTGCTAGCTGGCAGAAAGGAAGGCAGCCACATTTGCTGATTCAAGCTCCTAGCTCTTGTCCACCATGAGTCACGTGTTACTTGAAGGCTGTGTTCTGAACACACAAAAATTTAACAGCCTTTGGCATTCTCAAGTGTGTTTTATTTATGACATTTGTCGTGAATTTAGCCATTTAACTTGGCTGACCCAGACACCTGGTTTAATTTCTCTACCAAATTCTACCAATATTACCATCATCATCATCATCATCACCAAGTAAGAAAAGATAAATCACTTACATATTTAAATGCCTTTTATGGGGCCTGGAAACTAAGGGGCAAAAGATGACTATATTTTCAAAATGCTGAATTAACAATCTGCCTGAAGCCGCTCCTTTCTCTCCCGGGCATCTGAGTATCAAGTCTATTTTTTTCTTTGCTCTGATCCTAATCAGAGACACTACATACCACCCACTGCTCCAACTTAATAAGGGCGAGAGAAACCAGCTGAGAATCCCAAGCCAGCGTCTCCAACCAAGGCATTCACAGCGGCAGGTGATCTGATTACATTGTACTGATTTCCGCCGTCACAATCCAATTACATATTTCAAAGAAACTCCAGGACAAGCTAACTAATGTGCTGTCCGGTGTAACGGGATGCGATTTGGATCGGAAACTAAAGGCCCCCGTATCTCAAAGCATCTGAAGAAAACTAGGGTGCAGACATCAACTTGTATTACGCTCAGCGAATAAACAGTCAGCCCAATTAAGTTTGAGGCTGCAAACACCAGTCAGTGGGAAACAGGGAAAGGGAAATCCAGCTAAAATTCAATTAAGGAAAAGTCCTACGAATGTTAATTATCACAGCCCTGGTTATATAATCCCAAGGCAAAGTTGGAAAGTATACAAAGAAATGACAGCTGGACTTGGGTAAGGGCCAAGGTGTGGTGAGCCTGCTCAAAAATACCATTTTAAGCGTTTTGCTCCAACAGAAGGAAGAATATTAGAGAAGTAACATTTTATTACCAGAATTAAAAAAGTTCACTTAGGAGTGAAAGAATTAAGAGTTTTAACTGGAAAAAAAAAAGGTGGTTTTTTTTTTTTTTTTTTTTTCTGCAGCTATGAGAAGAATAGGCAACTCTGATACTCTGGTACTGGCTGGCTCATGTTTGTAGAACCCGTAATTTTTCCACCTACCTCATGTAATTCCTGCTGAGTTCCAAAAGCATCCTTTGGCCAAATGGTAGCCCTCTGGTCTATTCTACAAAATATAAAGGAAAATTATGTCTATTTGAAAGAACCATTTCGACAACACACACACATTTGAAGCTGGTGGCCACAGGTCTGGTCATGTTCCTGCTGAAAAATCCCAAGTGGTCCCCCACCTATTATGAAGGAACATTCAGCCTCCTTCAGTGGTCTGGGACACACACAGAGTATGTGAACACCGGAAACCTCCCTGACCTGCTCTCCTCTGCATCTCTAGCCCTCCTCCCCAGTCGCCTTGGCCACCCCTGTTTCCTAAGCACACAGTCAACTATTCTACTTCAAACCCTGCCCCTCCAGTCATTCTAGGTCTGGGATGCTTTAACCCAGATCGACACACAGCTGGCTCTTGTCAGCCAATCAACAGCTTGGCTCACAGGTCCCCTCTCAGAGCAGGCCTTCTTACCCTTCTCTTCCTGGCATATGCCGGAGCCAACAATAAAGAGATCACTGTGATAAATAGGATGGACAGACCCACACCCATGTTTGCCCTGTGACCTCCACATGTGCACCTGGCACCCATACACACACACACACACACACACACACACACACACACACACACACCATATATATGTATACTCACAAAGGTCTTGTCCTGTCACTGAATTTACACAACAAATTCTAGAGTCGTTGCTGGGTTAGATAGTGAAGCTGGGTTTTGCCACTCAGTATCTCCAAATAGAAGAAAAGGACCAGAAAGCAAGACAAGGTGTGTGATGTTGAGTCCCTTGTTTGTTTAAAACCAAAACAAGAAACCCTACTGCTGGTAAGATACTCAGGTCCAAATCCAGACTTACCAAATGCTATACCAGTGGCATATGTTAGACACCACTGAGTTTGTCTGCAAGAGCTTCTACTTTACTTTACAATAAAGAAATTATAGTTCTTATTAAAAGGCCAGCTGTCTCACTGAATACAGTGAAGGATGCTTGGTCCATAAGTTAACTTGTTTTCAAACAACTCCTTTGCGGATACAGTCATTTATATCTGGAACATTTGAGTCAACTTAGATACTGAAGACAAAACATTCTCTGAACGGCTACCGAGGTTAACGAGCTCAGCATGTCATAACCTGTTCAGAAAGGTACACTGAGCAACACCGTAGGCCTAATTCCTTCAAAATAATAACTAGAATTTTCTCTGTAGCCTCAAGGTGGGTCACCGTGCAAACAGTTGGCTTCTGATGGCATATAAAAGTCTGGTGGAACATGAAGACCATGAAGGGGCATGCTGAGGATGCCCTCCACACCTGCACAGCCCAGCATCTTCCTCCTGCAATCATCAGGAGAAGGCTCGGGCTCCCAGTCGCCAGGTCAAGCATGCGCAGCCGCAATGAGCAGAGAGTGAGGAAGATTTTCAGGTTCAGCCGCACCACCTCTCTTGGTTCCCTGAGCCACCAACATGGCAAAGTAGCCAAAGGACTCCTGGGGGCAGAGATTTAAGCCATCCCTTCTTTTCAAATCGTTGAATGGGTCCTAAGTTCTTTGTCATCTACAGTGGTTCTCAAACTACACTTTCATGGTTGTAAAGCAAAGAAAGCGGGAGTGTGGCATTTTTAAGATTTATTTTAAATCATGGGTACATGTGTCTGTGTGTGGAAATAGGCATGTGACCACAGGGTGCATTGAGACCAGAAGACAGTGTTGCAACCTCTGGAGCTGGAGCTACAGGCAGCTGTGAGCCATCTGACATGGATGTTGGCTTATCTGGCAGCTTACCAAAACTTGGCTATTATTAAAATATGCCATTAGTCACCAGAATTATATAATGACTCCAGTGTGGTGTTTTATGTGACTCTAGACCCCCCCTCCCCTGTACTGTTTTCATACAGCTGTCAGTAACAATAAGCATGATTTATGAAAAGGCCTTCATGACCTATGAGGTAGCTATTAGTATCTTCTTTAGAACTAACCGGGAAGACAAAAGACAGACAAGCCATGGGAGTTGAGCTTTAGGTCATTGGTAGAACCCTTGCTTGGCAAATGAAAGGCCTTGAGTTTGGATCCTGGACCTGATGAAGGGAGGGAGGGAGGGAAGGAGGGAAGGAGGGAAGGAGGGAAGGAGGGAAGGAGGGAGGAAGGGAGGGAAAAAGAAAAGGAAGAGGGGAGGGAGAAAGTAGGTTAGGGTAGGAGAGGGGAGGGGAGAGGAAAAGAGGGGAGGGGAGAGGAGAGGAGAGGAGGAGAGAAAGTCAGTCTTGAAGAAAATGAAGAAGCAGCATACAAAGAAGACAAGAAGCTAACCGGAACCTGTTTTGCAGTTACCAGAGACGAAGCAGTTTTAAGGAAGAAAAATACCAAGAGGAATGAATCAAAGACTTCACCAGCTCTTTGATCCAGCTGGTCACGCCAGGTGGTTTAATCAAATTACTTCATTTAATCCTCAAGAGTATCACACAAGACTAGCATTATTATACCCACTGACCCAATAGGAGAAAGGGCATCTAAATAATTTCATTATTTATGCAACATGTGTTTATTAAGCATCAATTATGTACCTTAATCTAGATCAGGTACTGGGATAAGACAGCACCCTAAAAGTCACTGTGATGGATTCTTCTATTCTTTCTAGGATTTATCTCTATGTTTATGTGTATGGACGTTTGGCCTGCATATGTGTCTGTGTAATCATATGCATGCCTGGTACCCACGGAAGCCAGAAGAGGGCGTCATATGCTCAGGGACTGGAGTTACGAATGGTCAGAACCATCATGGGGGTGCTGGGAATCACACTGGGTCCTCTGGAAGAGCAGCCAGTACTGTCAACTACCATGCCACCTCCCCAGCCCTACAATCTGTATTTTCATGAAAGGAATGAAGAAAAAAAAAAAACAGTAAGTCAGCAATAACTGATGACCCACCGGATGGCTGGATCATGGAGAAATGGAAAGCAAGGCACAGAGACCAGGACCAGGACCAGGACCAGGAAGAGAACTGCTCAAGCCCACATAGCCAGAAAGTGCCAGTCACCCAGAGACAAGGAGCATGACAGCCTGACATAAGAGTGTTAAAGGCCAGGGCTGGAGAGATGGTGCAGTGGTTAAGAGCACTGGCTACTCCCCCAGAGGTCCTGAGTTCAATTTCCAACAACCCCATAGTGGCTCACAACCATCTGTAATGGGATCCGATGCCCTTTTCTACTATGTCTGAAGACAGCTACAGTGTACTCATATTCATTAAATGAATAAATTAATCTTTAATTAAAAAAAAAAGAGTGTTAAAGGTCATGTAAGGAGATGAAAAGAAACAAGAGTCTTGCTGAAAAAGCTCAGTAGTGACTGAGGAGATAAATATGGAGCTGCGTTCAATTCCTTCTCCCCCACACCCTTAAGATACTGCTCCAAGGTTGGTCAATCCTGCCAAGTAATTATCTTATACTTCGCACCACTCTGACATTCTCCCTTCAGTTCTACTGTCTCCCTCCACCCACAGTAGCAGGCAAACAGCTACATGTCTCCATCAGATTCACATCTCTGGAAGGCAAAGATGAGCAATTCTGAGCCCTCTGCCAATCCATCACAACTTCGGTCCCTAGCCAAGGCTTAGGTAGGCAAGAAGAAACACAGCGTGCACTCCTCAGAGCCCAACAGTGGTCCTCAATACTGATACCATTGTTCCGGTTGCAACGACGGCTGCCACAATCAGAGCCACCATTGCCAACATCTGCCACCAACACCACCATGAGCATCGTCACCTCCATCAGGATCATTACCATTATAGATACCGTCATCACTAAGAGCATCCCAAGCCGTACCTCTACCATCAGCACCATTATCTCCAACACCACCACAAGCAATACCTCTAACATCACCACAAGCAACACCTCCAGCATCACCACGAGCAACACCTCCAACATCACCATAAGCAGTACCATCACTGTTACAACTCTAAAGTGTCACCATTGTCATACCTCCATCATCAGCATCAAAACAGCCTTGATCACCACAATACAGTAAAGACACTGATGCTTAAAATGAACACGCTTCCATAGAGAGATGCCAACGGTAATTGTGTACTGATATTAAAATGGCTTCTCGCCTGGATCTAAGCTTATAAGCTTGTGGACGGCCCATCGGAAGGCAGCTTTAAAAACTGGCATCCCCGTTTTGCTGGATTCCTGAAGTGTTTGCAGTGTCAGGCTTCAGGGCCATCCTGCAGTGGGCCTCTCTGGGGAGGTGTACAGGAATTCAAAACAACAAAAGCCACTAAGCATTCAGATATTTTTCTTGGCCCCAGAACAACTACAGACCACAGGATGTGATAATTTGTGAAAGAAACACTGTATTTTAGCTCAAGGTTTTATTTTTATATCAACATTTTAACTATAATTTAATTAGGTAATGGAACAGTCTTGCTCCAATGAAAAGCTTCCATCTAGCCAGTGGCTGAGAGAAGCTATCCCAGAGTCCCCTAAACTGTGTATCTATCCATTGCCCAGCAGCCAATATGTTACCAGTATTTCAATTTCTTACCTCAAATGACTTGTTTATCTGTCCTCTCCTCTCCACACCCCTCATCACCACCATCTTGAGCAAAGCTGCTATTATCTTTTGCTGAAATAACAAATATGCTTTTTCCCCAGAGCATCCCCCCACACAAGATCTGGCCACTCACTACCCTCTTCCCACTGCACTCAAAGAATACAATTCTGAGAAAATTTACTAAGGATTCGCCAGTGGCTCTATAATGAGTTAGACAACCTGGGCAGGAGTGAAGGACAGCCATGTAACCATGTTCAGAAGGGTTCCCAGAGAGACACTCTACAATTCTGAAACTGTTCTATGAGGTCTGAGATTTACCGTTGGTCCACCTCTTCATTCTCTACTTGTGCCATGCCCATCTGTGCTGTTGTTAGAAGGGCATCCATCCCTCCAATTCCTCCCATGCACTACACTCCTTCCAGACATCTAAGGACAATGTCTGTCTTAGTTAGGGTTTGACTGCTCTGAACAGACACCATGACCAAGGCAACTCATAAGGACAACATTTAATTGGGGCCGGCTTACAGGTTCAGAGGTTCAGTCCATTATCATCAAAGTGGGAGCATGACAGTATCTAAGCTGGCATGGTGCAGGAGGAACTGAGAGCTCTACATCTTAGCTTCCTGGCAGCGAAGATGGGAGTCTTAAAGCCCACACCCACAGTGACACACCTACTCCAATAAGACCATACCTACTTCAACCAGGCCACATCTCCTAAGAGTTCCACCCCCTGGGCCAAGCGTATTCAAATCACCACAATGTTCTTGTGCCTACCTAGTTCTTCCTTCCCAATCTACTTCATCTCTGAATTAACTCATTTATTCTTTAGAGAGCACATACCTCCCAATCATGTCTTTTTATGGGGACCTGTTGCACAGGAAACTACTCAATTCATAATTCCATGTCTTTATAATTATTTAATAGTCACTTTTGATGGCAAGCTCTGTGGAACAGGAATCATGAATTTTGCTCAGCATTTATCTTTACAAGCAATCCCAGCACAGGATATAGGGTTTTATTTTTATATCAACATTTTAACTATAATTTAATTAGTTAATGGAATAGTCTTGCTTCAGTGAAAAGCATCCATCTAGCCAGTGGCTGACAGAAACTATCCCAGAGTCCTCGGTGTATTTCTCCCTAACCCAACAGCCAGTATGATATATGCATGTGTGTATGTGCACACATGCATACACATATATATTTGTATATTTGTATATATATATATTTGTGTATATGTAAATATATATTTGTGTATATGTATATATACATTTGTGTATATATGTATACATATACATATATATATATGAGACAATAAAGTACTTATCTCAGACTCCTGAACAACTGCCAATTCTGATCATTTATCAAGTGTGCATGAGCCATGCTCCCTCCTCTCTCTGAGGCAGGCCAGCAAAGCCTGCAGGCTGCAATGACTCTCACTTCCACAAGTACATTTCTTCCTTGAGAAGGCTGACTAGCCAGTCAGTGCCTAACTAAGACTAGTTAGACAGCTAACTTGTAATTCAAAGAAAACCTTATCAGAAAGAGTAGAAGATATGCACCTAACTGTGTTCAGAGTGCTTCCCAAGGAATCAGACCTTAGGGTCAAATAGGTTCGAACAATATTCACTATTAGGACACAGCACTTGGGACGCAGGAATGTATAGCCGGATGGCTACTGACTGGTGGTATTACTGTCATTTCCTAAAACTCTTTTTGAAAACAAAAGGTATATCCCAAGAGAGCAACCCTGAGCAAAACAGTCTTCGCATCACACAATAGCTCTACACGTAGACACAGACAAGATGCCAGTAATCTCCAGTAGTATTGTATTAAAGACAACCACCACCCTTGGCACCAGCATTATAAAGGGCCTCTCTCTATGGTGTCTAGTGCACACTGAAGGCAATCTCTTACTGGTTCTTTGTTTTAAATACAGTTAGTTTTAATTATATACATTCTGTTTCATGTATGTGGGCGTGAATACAGGTGCCCACAGAGGCCAAAAGGCATCAAGTCTCCTAGAGCTGTTGTGAGCTGCCCAACACGGGAAACAGAACTTCAACTTAGGTCTCCTGCAAGAGCAGCAAGCACTCTTAACTGCCGAGCCATGTCTCCAGGCCTTCTTGTTGGTTCTTTATAAACTGTTGAGCTAAATAATGAAGATCAAAGAGCACAGGTTTTAACTTTAAATTATCACAGACTGGTACTCATTGGAAAATTAGAAGTCAAAAGATGCTTATCAACTGACTAGTAATTCATTCATCCACTTGTCCAGGTCAACAAATTCCTCTTGAGAGGACCAAGATGTCGTAGGTAAACCCAGGATGCTGATCCCCAATAATACACTCCCGGTAACTAAGGACTCAGGCTTCACCTCCTACCTTACAGTTATGGAGATTAGAGTCTATATCTACTATTATTAAAAACAGAGATAGGCCAGGCCGTGGTAGCATACAACTTTAATCCCAGTACTTAGGAGGTGGATCTCTATAAGTTCGAGGCCAGCCTGGTCTACACAGCGAGTTCTAGGACAGTTAAGGTTACATAGAAAAACCCTGTCTCCAAAAACAAAAACAACAACAACAAACAAACAACAATAATCAAACAGAGATAGATATGACTTAGGTTAGACCTCCTAAATCAAACTATAAAGAGATACAGAGTAATAACATTTTGGGGGATTCCTAGTTGAAAGTATTATTCTAAAAGCCCACAAGTAATAGGAGGTGACCAGTGCAGCGTTCTCTCTCTCTCTCTCTCTCTCTCTCTCTCTCTCTCTCTCTCTCTCTGTTGCTGGCCTGGCCTCCCAGAGAACACATTACTGTAGAAGGAGACATTTTTCCTGAAGGCATTTGACAAAACCTCAAACTCAAGACATCTCAGCTTCCTGGGACTAGGTATACCCTTCATGTTGGTAAATACTACAGAACACAGCCGAGACCATACCACTACCCAGATGCTAGGAGAACAGTGATCCAGGATCCTTCTGGGCAGCTTAGGACTAGCAGAAGGAAAGAGGGTAAGTAGCTGTGGCTGAAAACCTCTGAATGTGGGGTTCACTCAGCCTTTCTTGTTCTGTTCATATGGGCCTATTACTTTGTGATAAATGGTACTTAGCTTAGGGTCAGTCTGAGAGGGAAGGGCAAAGTGACTGGAGAATCAGAGGCGTAGTCCCAACCTCCCTGCACCTTCGTCTCCTTCAAGTATGACAAGGCACACCAGACGCTTGTTTGAAGTCATCACAAAACTAGTGTTTAATTCTCTTCTTTCTCCGGGCTCCTGGTTCTCCTAAAACCAAGCCACCCAACACTATGCTGACCCCAGCTACTCACCACATTCCATCCCTAGCACGCACATTTTCCAAAGCCAGTCTCCTTTTCTATGCCATGTGGTCTTACTGGGATCCATCCAGTTTCTTCTCTCTGGAAGTTAATATTTAAGCAGCACTCATGTTTGAATACTTGGACCCTAGATGCTGAACTGTTTGGGAAGGATTAGGAGGTGTGGCTTTACTGGAGGCCGTGTGTTACTGGGGACAGTCTTTGAAGTTTCAAAAGACCTAGTCTCAGTGTGTCCTCTGCCTCCTTCTTCGGTTCAAGATGTGAACTTTCAGCAGCTGCCCCAGTTGCCTGGCACCTACTACCTAAACTTCACCATCATGGACTCAAACTTTCTGAAACAATAAGCCGATAATAAACTATTTCTTCTATAGATTGTACTGGTCATGATATCTTATCACAGCAATAGGAAAAGTCACTGGTACTTTTATAGTAATACAAGCACCAATGAAAAATCCTTAGCACTGATCTCCAAATGTGACACCCCAGGGGTCAATCCCCTATCCCTGAGATGCCAGAACTCCTTGAACCAAGCCTGATCCTGTTCTAGCCCCAGAGCCAGACCATTTGTTCCTAGTTCAATTCAGGAACCAGTCTCATTAATCAGGTCCTGGTTCAAGATTCATTTCTATTAGTGTGATAAAAAATACTCTGCCCAGAAGCAACCTATGATAGAAAAAAAGAGAGAGTTTATTGGGCTTACAATTCCTAGATGCACCCACGATACCTGCTTGCTCATGCTCAGCTAGCTTTCTGTATGCTTACAGTGCCCATGAAATGGGTCCGTTCATGAGCAGGGTTGGGTCTTTCTGCCAATCAAGGCAATCAAGACAATCCCCCACCAACTGCTACGGAGCCTAACCTAGAAAAGCTCTCTTTGCAGACTGTAATAGCTGCTCCTGGTGGTCAACTTGACTATATCTGGAATGAACTACAATCCAGAATTGCAGAGCTCATCTGTGATCCAGAGCTTTAGGCTGGAAGACACGCATTTTTTGACCTGGATCTTGGCATGGAGAGCTTGAGGCATGATAGCCATGAAAAGCTTAGGCCCAGGCAAGGTAGTATATACACCTTTAATCCCGGGATACTGAGGCAAGGAGATCTCTGAATCCAAGGTCAGGCTGGGACAAGCAAGTCTCAGATCCAAGCATGGAGGTACATACCTTTAATCTGGACCACACCTTCTACTGGAGACCTACATAAAGACATTGGGAAAAGGAAGATTCATTCTTCTTTGCCTGCTTGCACTTACTGGCCAGCACATCTGCTGGAACCTACTTCTACAAAAGACCAGCAGAAACAACTAGCCTTGTGGGACTGAGCAACTATTAGATTCTTGGACTTCCCATTCACAGCTGACCATTGTTGGGTTATTTGGACTAGACTGTAAATCATCACAATAAATTCCCTTACTATAGAGAGACATTTCATAAGTTTTGTGACTCTAAAGAACCCTGAATTATACACAGATGATTCCAGGTTTTGTCAACTTGACAGTTAAAACTAGCCAGCACAGACCACCTGTCTACTGTTTCTCAGGCACATCAACTCATCTTCCTCTCACAGATGCTACTGTTGCCAAGAAACAACCATTTGGACATAGACACCTTGAGGATCTTTGGCTGTACACTGACAAGATCAACAAGACAGGTAGAAACTACACATGGAAGGATCACATTCCTTGACTTTGATTCTCCAACTGCCGCCATGGCCGCCAAGGGCTACCTTTGCCATGTAGACTCCATGCAAATGTCTTTGAAACATCATAACCTCTCATTTAAGTCGAGCAAAGAAGGATCCAAATCACCGAAGCCTCAACTAGCAAATCAAGAAATTCAGCCAGTTTCAAGGTATGCAGAGTTTGTTATTCAGACAAGGAGAAATTAAAGTCTTAAAGATGTATAGAAAAGTAAAGCCCTGGTCTGGGCTCTCCAAGGGATGGAGGCAAAAGCAGGGCAGATGCCCCCAACCCAGACCCTATGATAATAAATAATACATTGTTGCTCGGGGAGTCTTGGGACCAGGGAAGGCAATGTAGACTTCAAGGTTTTGCCCACCTAGAAAACAGTAAACATCTCATGAATACAAAGAAAACCACTCACTCCGAAGAATTAAAGTAAGCTTTCTGAGAGCCAAAATTATGCTTTAAGTCTTAATTACTGTCCCGAAGAGATCCATGGAACCTACAAACCCCCTTGCCCAAGGACAAATACTTCTTGAAATTCTGCCAGCTATTATTTGTGGACGATAACAAGCCACATTTTCACTCCCCTAAACAAGTTTGTTCTATTGATCCACACCGGATGTGCTTGATCCCATTTGGGCGGGAGGTATGTGAGCAGGAAGTACGTCAGGATGTATGCTTGCCCCTGATTGGACAAGATGGGAAATAATATGAACCATTGGTTTTGCCTTTTTAAGCCCATGCAAAACGTGACTTACAGCCATTCGCTAGAAACCCAGAGATTGGTTTCTGCACCTGACCAGAGAGCCCATCAACCCATCCAGTATTTAACTAAAGCTTGCTTCAAATTTGTCTTAAAATGACGCTAGTGGTCTTATTCTCGACCGGCGAGTATTAACAGCCTCGGTGCTGTTTGAAGTGACAAACCAAAGAACTCTCAAGGTCAACCGGGTGGCTGGCTCCACGGGACATTTTCTAAATGTGGAAATTTATGTTCAAAAAGAGAGGAAAAACCTGCAAAGGAAGTTAGGAGTGAAGAACGAGGCTCCGAGGTCGGGGTGGAATTAATTGGAGGGAAGAAGAGATGCGTTAGTGAGAAGAGGGATTATGGGAAGAAAGTAGATCAAATCTTGTGGCGCAGGAAGGAGGGTGAGGTCCTGATGACCAGAGGACCACCAGTATCGGCGAGTACCTGCTGCATGCCAGCATCTGTGCATAGCCCTACGTGCGATCCCTCATATAACCCTTAACAACAGGAACCCTGGGCCATAGACCTCTTCATTTTCCTACTAAGAAATCCATCCAAGAAAGAAGCAGAGCTAGAATTACCACTCAGGCTCTTACACTGCCAAGGCCCTTCCTTTCGTAGCTCAAGGCCTTTCCCAGGGGGCTCCTTGATGTGGCTCAGGGGTTTATCCAATAGTCTGGGTGTGACCAAGCTTGTTCTCACACAGTCTGAGAAGCTACTGGCATTTAGCTTACTCCTGATTCTGCTTCTCAGCCTTTGTTTTCCAGACCCCACCCACGTGAAAAGACCTTGGGGTTTCCTTTGTTCCTGGCACCTGCAAGGGACTGAGTGTTTGGTCCTAACTCTTTCTGCACTATTAGGCTTCTCCAGAAATGCAATTTTGCTCCAAACGAGCAAAGAAAACAAAAACTTTACCCACAAAAGTAAATCACTTAGGGCAACAGGTGACTGGGCCACAGACTGATTTTAAACATCATCAGATCCCACGTAAAAGCCATCTTCAATATTTCTGTGCCCAACTGAGCTAAATCATAAGAACCATCATGACCATCAAAAGATCCATTCTAACGCAGAGCAGTGGTGGGACACTCCTTCAATCCCAGTACTCAGGGACAGAGGCAGATGGATCTCAGCGACTTTGAGGCCAGTCTGATCCACAGAGGTAGTTTCAGGACAGGCAGGGCTACTCAGAGAAACCTTGTTTTGTTTTGAAAAACAAAAATAAATAAACTCATTCATTCATTCATTATATTCTAGAGGCTGAAGAGATAGCTCATTGGTTAAAAGCATGTAATGCTTTTGCAGAGGACCCCGAGACTGGGTCTTACAACCCATGTCAAGCTCCTGTAACTCCAGTGCTAGGGGATCCAGCACCCTCTTCTGGGCTCTGCAGGTACCCACACATATGTGACACAAACATAAACAGGTTCTCTCTCTCTCTGTCTGTCTCTCTCTCTCTCTCTCAAACACACACACATTTTAAAACAAGTCTTTAAAAGTAAATGCGTTTTAGAGAGTCTGCTATAAAATGTGTAACTACAAAATTAAGTTGGGCAAATCACGCAGCAATGTGTGTCCGACATATTTTTAAAACACACACACATACTTGTCCCTCAGAACTCGAATCCCACACAGGTTATGGACAGAAGAAAAAAATACAGAGAGGAGATGAAAGGGTTCTTCCTGTGTTATTGTGCATAGTGCGTACATAGTAGTTAATGTGCATCTTGAAAAGAGACAGCGTGGTTGACAAGAGAAGATGAGAAGTAATCTTCCCGGTCTCCAAGTGGCCTTGACCACAGCCCTTAACCAGCTGTCCAAGTCCTCGGCTGATGTTCAGCTCACCCGCGCCTCTGTCTCTTTTGTTCCTGAGTCTATCCCACGTTAAGCCACCAAGGTTTGTAAAAGATTCAGACATCAAGGACAGCATGTTCTGTCTCCAGGAAATGCATCTCACAATAATCTCTAAGCTTATCAAACATGTTCCTTATGGGAATTGGATGTTCACACGCTTGTTTCTGGAAATTAAGACTGTCCATTTTAGACAGAAGCAAACTCATCTTGTAATTATCAGCCTACTTGGTGCTCTCTCACCTTGAACAAACTCATGGATACCTTTAAGTGTTCTGGGCTCCGGCTGTATTCTTGGTAGTCCTGTCTACTCTGATGTAGAGAGCCAGGGCAAGCGGTGACAGCATTCACCATTACAAGATGGCGCTGGCATCCGGCTCCCGTGGGTAAACAAGTAAATTGCGCATGTGCAAGTGGTGAAAGCGCCAAGTCACTGCCCAGCCCGGGGCGTCATACGGGGTTTTGAGCAAGCAGCCAATCAGATATGTCCACACCACCCTAAGGGTGTATATAAAGCAGCTGCCATCTTGGGGCTCGCTCTCTTCCTCCTTTCATCGCAATAAATGCTTGCTGCAGAAGGATCCTGGTGCCCGCGTGCGTTCTTGCCCGAGATGATTGCGCGGGGCACACTCTGAGACTGGTCTGGATGGGAATCAAGTATCAATCCAGCATGAATTCACTTTCACATACAATTCCTTGTTACATCAACCTTGAAATGGTAGCAACGAAGCCAACGTGAACATTACAACAGTATATAAGTGGAAAGATTACAAGACTAACATTTGAGTGATTTTCTGCATTTTCCAATATTTCTATTTTAATTATTATTAATTACTACTACTGTCAGTGTTAATAAATGCCCTTTTGCCTTGCACCAAACCAATGTCAGATAAAAGTGCTATGTATGGAATGGCATAGGGTGGGTTTCTGAAAGGAGGAGAAGGGGAGGAAGAAGAGAAGCAGAAGATGCCAACAGGGTTTCCTTCCCCCAGTGATCATGCATGCCTTCTTCAATCAGTCCAAGGACTTGGTGTGGGCCTAACAAGAAGAGGTAAATAGTTCTATCTGTGTCAACGAGAACCTGTATTCTTAAACTAATGTCCATCTATGTCTAAGCTTTTACGCAGCCAAAGCAGTGAGCATTTTCAATACGAGACCCAAAAGAGCCTTAACCATTGCTAGTACCAACTCTTTACATGAGAAGAGAACCTGGGAGGTGGGGGGGAAGGGAGATCACAGTTCAAGGGCGTCTTCAGCCACGTAGTAAATTTGGGACTACTCATAGCTACTGAGACTCTGTATCAACCAACCAAGAAACAGAATAAAAGTAACCAAGAACATCCCTCAGGGCATAAGCGAGGTCACCTGTAAGACTGTGAACTTCTTAATTCAAATATTCTTTTATCTCACAGACTGGTTCATGTCTATAGGGGAAGAAGGAAGTGGAATAGGGGCTTGCTGTTCGAAACACACACTAAGAGAACCCACTCATTACCCAAGCATGTACTAGGGAGTCTCGACATCAGCAAGATACGCTATTTGCTATCTCTGCTTCGTCTCTGCCCGCCTCACAAAACACCAAACAGAACCCCAGTAGCTCACTAATGAGGAAGAGCGTGTGGGAATGCCAGCCCCTGCCCTGGAACAGTCCACGCATGCGCATGGGGATGCCCCCCCCACCCCGTATTGCTAGAAAGCTCTGTCCGCTCGCCTCTTAATCATCTTTTCTCCTTCAAGCGGAACTCATTAAGAATCTGCTCACTTCTATTTAAATTTTTTAAAATAAAGACAACTAGACACACACACACACACACACACACACACACACACACACACACACATTGTCTCAAAACAAAAGATAAAAGGTTTTATCCCCTCAAGGGAAAGTAGCTGCCAAGAAAACTTCCTCAGATGCAACAAAGCTTTCAGCCTTTCCTTTCATCTGAAGGATCACAAACAGAAACAGCGGAAAGCCATCAAAGGCCATTATGCTTGCTGGGGATCCTTGGGCCCCCTCGGAAAAACTAGGGACCCGCAGATAAAGAAGCCAGTGAGCTCCCAGTGTAGCTGCCGGCCTAATTAACACCAATGCTGCTGAGAAACAGCGCCTGTTGATACAGAGGAGGTCTTTAATGACACTGAAGGCTTAATTCTGTCATAAATTTTAATACAGTATTTTAAATACAAGTGAGTTAATCACTCTCCAAAGTAAATTTACTGAGCTGAGGAAGAAATCCCCACCTTCATTAGTAGTCTCTGCCATTCCTAAAATCCCCCTTTTTTCTCATAAAAAAAAAAAAAAGGGCGAGCAAGACAGGCACAGGCTTTAGCAATAAAACTCCAGTTAAACTGATGCATATTCATGAAGTTGATCTAAACTGATTTACAGTTCTTGTCTTGGCCCTAGTACCCACGGGAGTGAGAACCTAAGGAAGCCACAGCCTCTCTGCGTTCCAAACTAAAAAACAGGAGTTGTGGTAAGCCACTGGTAGGCTTTCCAGTTCCAGGGTAAAAGCAGTTCTCTAATTGTACAGATCCCATTTAAATACCAGATACCGAGGAGCATCCAGAGTAGCCAAACATCTGAAAAGCACTCAGAGGCGCCAAGAGCCCATGGTAACATGTAAAACGGTCGGCTAGAAAAGGGTCTTCCTGTGAGTACTATATTAGGAGTTAGCTGGAGCTCACAGGATGGGCAGTTGCCAGGAAGAGAAGGATTGAAGTAGGTATCCTTAATCAAATGCCACGTAGCTGGCATAAGTGAATGTGGGGGGGGGGGGGGGGGGGGAACTCTGCTTCTCTGCTTGCTCACTATATCTTGGTTAGAAGGAAGGTATGCAAATCCCAGGCAGCCCCACTCTTGGAAGTTTTCAAACAAAAGCTGAAAAGTCTACGTTTTTTTCAATATGAACTCATAGTCGTTTACAACGTTGTGGGAGCCGAATGTGTCTCCTCACTACTCATCCATATAGGATCTCACACTGTATCTGGTCCACCGTACTGCTGAGGGATGTAGGGTGGGGGCAGGGAGGGTAGATGGGCAGAGAGACCAAGTGGAGCCAGGAGTCTAAAATAACCTGAGGTGGCTTAGAGAACATTCCAGAAAGTCATGGGAGACTTACAAGAAGAGGAGGACAAGGCAACAGCTTCCAAACTTTTAATGAGCTCCCCCTAACATGTTTTAGAAACTGTTCCCAGAAAAGATAAACATAAAGGTAGTCACAATAACCAACCACCCAAGATGTCCTTAATCTCAGTCTTTGCCTGTACCTGCCATGTGACCCTGCCCCTCCCTTCTGTGCATTCAGACAGGATATGATGCTTTTCACACCCTGACTTAAGAGATGTGTCATTTTAGGAAACTGTGGGGAGCCAACAGAAGGCGGCTATCATCTTTGCAGCCATCTTGAGCCATATACCCTGACAAGAGACTTGATTACAATAGCCTACAACAGCTGAGCACACTCTGATAACATCTTGCTATAGATACCCAGAATCTTCCCTTGGGTGTGTGAGACTTAAAGGTGTGATTTAGAGTTGAGACTTAAGGGTGTGACTTAGAGATCAGATTTAGAGATAAGACCTAAGGGTGTGACTTAAGGGCGTGGCTTAGAAGTGAGACACATAAAAGGTGAGAGGCAGACAGAAGAGAGTTCAGTTGAACCAGACAACAGATTACTTGACTCAGTACAACTTGGAGGAAGAACTTGGAATTACACAGTACAACTTGGAGTTAGTTATTAGGCAGTAGGAATTAGGCACTTGGAAGAAGTAACTTGGAACTTGGAGGCACTAGGGACTAGGAACTAGGGACTAGGAACTCAAGTCTTGGGACTTGGACTAGGAAGAGAGACTGAAGAATAAACAGGATTGAATCACAGTCTGTCTGGTCTCCGTTCCTGAGTCCGTCCTGACTCTCACTCTTGCTGAACCCCGACCTGCAGACCGAAGCTGCTTGGGGCAGTGTGGGCTCTAACAATTTAGCCCCCAAGGCTTTTGGCAGTGCGGGTTCCAACACTGACAGAGCGGTCCATGACATTTTGGCCCTCAAGTGTGGGAAAGTACGGTTCTCAACATTTTGGCCCCCAAACGTGGGCCAGAGCAGGCCTTGACATTTTTGGCGCCTAACGTGGGGCAGCTCAGGCCGCAACAGGAAACAGTCGGTGATCTGTGTTACACTGACATGAAAACAAAAAAACAAAACAAGAAAACACAAGAGATGTTCAAATTTTAGCTTCAAATACAAGCACCAGGCTGTGCGTATAAAGCATCTGAGATGCAGATATAGCATCTAATCTGTGGTCTCCAGCAGCTCCAGGACTCCCCATATCCACAAGGATCAACACAGTCCCTGGTGACTACCCTTCACAATCACCCCAAACATGAATGGCCCCTTAGAGGCCCTTGTCACAGGACGATCTCTGACACTTACTACTTTAATGTTCTCCCACCCCCAAGAAAGTAGCTCTTTACCCTCTTAAGATTGCATTCCATCTTCTTCAGGCGTTTCTGACCTGGACCACAGTCTAGCATATCCTGTCCTGTCACATATACAGACCTGTTACTATATATGTCTATATATGTCTCTATCAGAAATCTATTGCTGCTAGTATCCCAACAGCCAAATTCAAATTAGATTACCCTGCAGAGCCCTTGTAACAATCACGATAAACAGGACATCGCACACAAAACAATCCAGACACATAGAAGACGAAAATAAAAGGTGCAGAACTAAGCCCATTTGCCTATGGCTACCTACTTCTCAAGAACACTGTCAGAACATACACTGGAGAAAACACTGCCTCTTTAATAGGTGATGCTGGAGAGACTGGAAATCCACGTATGAGGGAATGAAACAAAACCCTATTTCTTATTCTACAAAAAAAAAAAAAAAAAAAAATTTTTTTTCAAAATTAAAGACCTTTATGTAAGACCTGCAACTCGGAAACTATCCAGGAAAACATTTCAAGATATAAGCCCAGGTGAGGGCGTTCTAAGGACTCTGATAACTCTCAATCACGATTGAATTATGGGATCACATGAAATTAAGAACCTTCCATCCAGCAAAGAAAACAATCACCAAAGAGAAACCCTGCAGAATAAGAGGAAACCATTACGAACTATACATATGACAAAGTATTAATATCTGGAATATTTGAAGAGATAAAAATTAAATTAAAAAAAATCACTAATAAACGGGGAATTGATTGAATAGGCGGTTCTTAAGAAAACACTAATGGCCGGTAACCATAGGAAAAACTGTTCATCACCTTTTGTAGTCGGCAAGTTTAGCTATGGCTAAACTTATGCTTTGGCTCCTTGGTGGGTTGCAGGTGCTCACCCACCCAGGAGCTATCTGGATTCATGAATGGAAAACACACACACACACACACACACACACACACACACACACACGTCAGTTAATTTTTGACATGCCCTGACTAGCTCAAAGGTTGGGCACTCCTAAATCTTCCCTGGCTAACAAATGCTCCCCTCCAATACTCCTGAGACTCCTAAACCTTCCTATGCTACCCTAGGCCTAATCGGGGAAGTGGCCAATGGCCACTTACCTGAATTCTTACAGGGCTGGTTGGCCTTCTCTCCTGCAGCTCTTACATCCCATCCTTCTCCCCTGAGTCATGGCAATTCTCTCTCTCCTTCCTCTCTCCCAGTTTCTAGCCCATGAAAATCAAAAGGTCCCGCCTCAGTCTACCTACCCAGCCATTGGCCGTTGGGTCTTTATTGATCAATCAAAAACCAATTGGGGACAAGGACCTTCAGTGTTTGGACACATAGATTCCCAATTTGGGGGGCCAGATTAATTCAAAGTATTGGAACCAATCCCCAACAACCCTCAACCAGCAAATGAAATGCAGATGAACGCTACACTGAGATTCAACTCATCCCAGTCTGAATGACCATAATCAGGAAAACAAATGATTCAGGCTGGAGACTGGGCTAAGCAGTTGAAAGTATTGGCTCACACTTGCAGAGGACCCAAGTTTGGCTACCAGCACCTATGTGAGGCAGCTCAGAACTACCTGTCTTTAATTCCTGTTCCAGAGGGGGTCCACTGCTCTCTTCTGGCTTCTGGCTTCTTCAGGACCTTCCTGCACACATGCATGCATGCACATGCATGTGCACTCACACGCAACATACATATAAAAATAAAACAAGTGACAGCACATGCTGAGGAGGATGTGGGGAGACAGAAGCTCTCACACAGGAATAGAGGACACAGACATAGAGCAGAGCAGTGCAGCCGCTTCGACATAGAAGGAGAGGTTCCTCACAAAACTCAAATACAAGCGACATGACATACCACTCATGGAAATAGACCCAAAGAACTAAAAACAAAGTCAGCACACCACAGATGTACTCACACTTCCGTGACTATTGCTGTCCTGTTTTCAATAACTAAGAAATAGGACTGGTCTAAATGCCCATCAGTGGATGAATGATAAAGAAAAGATCACTTCCAGTTTCATAGTCTTAAAAGTGAAATTACGTCAATCTTCAGGAAAACACATGAAACTGGAGATCGTGTCGGGCAAGATAAGCCAGATTCAGACAATTATCATGTTTTCTCTCATACACAGAGTCTAGATTGAAATATATTCACATATACATACATATAGCATCTAAGGAATATGGCATCAAAGTATAGGGAACTTTGGGGGGAGAGAAGGGATTTAATGGGAGAACAAGAGAGGATACAGGATGCCCTGCTGCTTTTTATTACTGTTGTAAAATCACGACCTAAAGCAACGTGGGAGGAAAGGGTTTTTCACTTATTTGGCACAGTTTATCATCAAGGGAAGCCAAGGCAGGTACTCAAAGCAGGAACTGAAGCAGAGACCTTGGTGAAACAACTGCTTGCTGACTTGGTCAGTTACGTTTCTCATACAGCCTAGGTCCACCTGCCTAAGGATGGCCCACGGTGGCCTGGGCCCTCCCACATCAGTCAGCAATCAAGAAAATACCCTTATGAACATGCTCATAGGCAATTCCAATGGAAGTCATTCCTCAGAGGAGGTCCCCTTTTCCTCGAGTGCTATGTCGTAGAAGGAAGGAAAATAAACTATCACATCTTCTTTTGATGTGGAATCAATATTTAAACACACACACACACACACACACACACACACACACACAACCAGAGGGGGCTGTTACAATGAGGAAGGCACACTGGGGTTTGGCGGGGAGGTGGTGGCATTTAGAGGAGAAAATGCAACCAAATCATTACAATGATATAAGTGAATAACAATGTCACAATGAGACCCATTTAGTTGTTTTTTTCTGTTTGTTTTTGTTTTTACTAACCAAAAAGTTTGTAATCTTTAAAAAAATGAAAATAGCCTTTTAAATGTGAAGAAGAGGAAGAGCAGGAGGAGGAAGAGAAGGAGGAGGAAGAGGAGGAGGAAGAGGAGAAGGAGGAGGAGGAGGAAGAGGGAGAGGAGGAGGAGGAAGAGAAGGAAGAGGAGGAGGAGGAAGAGGAGGAGGAAGAGGGAGAGGAGGAGGAGGAGGAAGAGGGAGAGGAGGAGGAGGAGGAAGAGGGAGAGGAGGAGGAGGAAGAAGAGAAGGAGGAGGAAGAGGAGGAGGAGGAAGAGGAGGAGGAGGAGGAGGAAGAGGAGAAGGAGGAGAAGGAGGAAGAGGAGGAGGAGGAGGAAGAAGAGGAGGATGGAGGAGGGAGGAGGAGGAAGAGAAGAAGAGGAGGAGCAGGAGAAGGAAGAGGAGGAAGAGGAGGAGGAAACGACAACGACTACCCACATATGCCTGAGCCTAGCCATGTGCTAGGCTGACACAACAGGGCTTGTTGTGAGGAATGTGGGCTACCTGACTCAAAGGTATGTTTACCCAGAGATCTCATGATCCCTGTAACATTTTGAGGTTTTTAAAAGTTTTCCAAGACGGTCCCTGGATGAGACCACCACGGTTGTGATCAATGACTCCACAGTTGAATGTTGCCAGCCTAATCTAGTTAGGAAACCCAACAGGACTAGTCTTAACTGGCCTGACATCACTCATGACTTGTAACTTAACAGGAGATCCTGTGACTGCCAATGGTAGCACAGTGCACAGAATGTTCTGGAATGCTATCAGCTCAGGGAGCAAGATCTTGTGAAAAGGAGAAAGTCAGACAGAGGCTAGGGGGATGGATGGCAGGGATCTACAGAGTGTTGCTAAGTGGAGAGGAGCCAAAAGCTGCTGGGAACCACAGCAGGCTCACTGAATAAAGAAAGCTTACTGGTGATAGACGACACCTGGTTTTTCTCACAGTCAACAGTCTGGGAACTTTCCAAAGTCTTATATACCTAAACATACGTATACATCACACTTTTTCAACCATCACCTTTGAGAGTTCGATTAAAGCACAACTCACCACCCCCAATAATTGAGAGCTCCTGCCTATATGGTCTCTCATGGAACCATCTAGGTCCATACTTTTTCTTAGCAGGCCACTCGCAAATGAGCACCAAGACTCTCGTTCATGTTTCTGATTACAGTAAAATTCCCAGTTAGCATCCCAACCCCACGCACGACATTAAACGGTTTTCAGTTTGTTGAACTGAAGCTTAGCTGGCTAATACCATTTCCCCATCGGCGTCTGTACACCCACACCCAGAGGACCACACCTCACGTTCCATACGCAAGCATGCATGAGTTAGCTTTGGGATCGGTTGGTTTTGTTCGCTCCGTGCTGTTTTGAAATATGCATGGGAACAGGCTGACCTTATTCTGGCTGAGAACAGCCTTCGTCGGGCTGTTGGGGTGGGTGGGAGGACTGGCGAGCTGGTCACTGTACAACAGAGTCAAGCCCAGATGAAAAGAGGTCTGTTAGAATAAGGCCTCAGACAGGAGGGACAGATTCCACACTGGTGAGGTAATAACATGTTGTCCAACTGTGAGTTCCTGAGGGCAAGCAACAGTATAAAGTAGGCAATGACTGGAAGAAAGGTGCATCCCTGCAAGAAGCAACATGGAGCAGGAAGACTTACTTTGGGTCACTGATTTTAAGGGACAGACATCAACATGATGAGCAAAAGCATGGTGACAAGAACTTGAGACCAGTGGCCGTGTTACATCCGCAGTCAGAAAGCACAGAAGAGACAGAGAGTAGGGTACTGGCTCTAAAGTCTTAAGACCTCCCCTTAGTGACCCACATTCCTAAAGGTAACAAGGGTTCAAACATAAAAACCTATGAAAGAAATTCCCCTTTCTAGCCACAGCAGGGTCAAATGGTGCCCCAAGACTTCACTTCAAAGAGTGGACCATCCCTTTCGGGATTCTATGCTCCTAAATTTAGTACATTGGGCATTCTGAAGCACCAATACATAGCACAGGCTGTGTTCTCTTTATGACTCAGACTGCACTGCCGTCAAAAACAAAATTCTAAAGGTCATGCTCAGAAGCAGAGCACTCCCCGTCCCCTGAGTGAAGGCTACAATGATCCAAGCACAGGGTCCTACAAGACGACTCACAGAACGAGCCGTTGAGTTCTTTCTTCTGTTTATTTCCAGAAGAGATTTTCCATAGACGGCTGCCATGCCAAGCTCCTGTCAGAGGGCCATGCCAACCTTCTGCAGGCAGCTTTCCACCCATATCCTGGCTCTGGATTCAGAGCTATCTCCAAGAAGGTCTAGTGGGGCTGAAGCCAGTCCTGGGCTGCTTCTGGACTGAGGTCACTCGGCAATACTTAAACAACAACAAGAGACGCTGTACCTGTCCTGCCAGGATCACTCGCTGGAGGTGTCCACTCTAGCTTAGCTCTTTATTTGTGCAGAACTAGGCAAAGGGGACTTAATGTCTCTCAGGCCTGGGTCCTCCATGCAATTGAGCTCATGAGTGACAGCCTTCTAAGTCCAGAGAGACCTAATGAGATCTCAGGTAAAAGCAACTGGCATGGTTTGTATTTGAACACAATCATTGCACATCGGGATTGTCAGAGATCACAATTGAGTACCGAATTTTCTCGGCCATTGAACAAAGGGCTACACAAACTCTCCTCCACAAACAGACCTGCCACCCTATCCTCCCTGAATCTCAGGACTCGTGATCTTTAAACAGAAGATGAGGAAGGCCCTATGCATCTCTCTCTAATGCAACATGCTTCTCTTCCAGGCCCCTTTAAGTAGCTTCTCTGCCTGTGAGGATGCTAGCAAAGTTATGACTCACATGCTGGTGGCAAGCGTACAGGTCAGCACGTTTAGGAAGCAAACCAGAGGTATGGTGTAGCTTCTGAACAAACTCACTCACCTTGGTTGAAGTCGCACCGTTTCCTGGCACCTGAAGATGCCGCTCTGTGGACTCTCATGAGCCGGTGTTCCCGTTCTGCCCTGGCACTCTGACTGGCTGGGCAGCGCATGCTCTGTCTCCTACAAGACAAAAAAAGAGTCATCCTATAGATGAGCTGTCTAAGGCAGCCATTTCCACAGTGCTATCTCTGGGCTGGGCTCAGTACAGGGCAAGAGGCAACTACGGGCACCACTCACTCTCCTGACTTCCATGTAGGAAGGGAGACAACTCAATGACCAAATTTAATAGGCATCTTTCTCCCACTTAATTGATTATCTGAGTTTATAGAAAGGGGGGGTACCACTTCCAAAATTATAAAAAAATTTTTAGGAATTAAAAATTATATAGTAGGGACTAGAAAGATGGCTCAACAGTTAAGAGTTTGTACTTTTCTTGAGAGGATAAGTTTGGTTCCCAGCACTCACTCTGGCAGCTCGCAACTGTCTCTGACTCCAGGCCCAGAGGGATCCCACCATTCTAGATTCCATAGGTAGCTGCACTCAAGTGTTCACACTTACACAGGGATATTCAGTGTTAAAAGGTTAAAACATGCTTTTTTAGAGATGCCTGTATTTTATGAGTCCTTTGCCTGCGTGTATGTATGCATGTGCACCGGGTGCATGCTGGGTACCCAGAGAGAAGCCAGAAGAGGTACTGGATGCCCAGAACTAGAATTACAGATGGTTGTGAATCGCCATGTGGATGCTAAGAGCCACGCCCAGAGCCTCTGAAGAAACAACAAGTGCTCTTAACTGCTGATCTATCTCTCCAAGCTCAATAAAACAGTTTTTTAAAGGACATTATAGAATACCTCACAAAGATAGCTATAAATTTAATACAGCAACACTTATAAGATATTCACCCTTATTTAAAAAAAAAAGACATGTATGAATACTCACAGACACAAACAAGTTGGGATGAGATAAACTAAAATCTTAATAATAATTACCTGTGAGGATGTCATTTTTGCTACATTTGGGGTCCATACGGATTTCCCAAGTTTCCTATAACAGAAAGATGTTCTTTCCGTATGGAGAAATAACTTGAAGCTAGTCTGAACACTAAGGCACACTCATTCCATGTACTCCAAGTCCCATGTCTGCCTGATCTCTCTCCTCTGCCACCTATGTAACTGTGACTGTCGGCTTACCCAGCATCCACACAGACCCCCAACTCCCAAGTGCCCACAATGCCATTGCTGTTGATATAAAATCCTTCTGAGGGCTTAGCTGCAGTGGATAAGACAAACACATTCATACTACAACTAACTCTGCCTCAGTACACACACATACACACACACAACGAATGAGAGAGAGAGAGAGAGACAGAAACAGAGAGAGACAGACAGACAGAAACAGAGAGAGAGAGACAGACAAACAGAAACAGAGAGAGAGAGAGAAAGAGAGAGAGAGAGAGAGAGAGAGAGAGAGAGAGATCCAGGACCAACAATTGAACTCTAATAATCTTTAAGCTGTGACAAGCCTGTGGCAAATTCCTCTCAGAATGAAATGGTCCCTCTGCACCCACTGAATGAGATACTAAGATGAGAGTTCATGAGCGATTCAGTAATTCCAGATGACCAATAAATACAGTCAAATTATGTGAGATGTGGGGGTGATGTTGCATGTGTCCCTGCAGGATACATCAATGGCAAGAAAGACCCAGACTTCCCCAGGGTAATGGGTTAGAGCCATCTACATCAAGTCCTCTATAACCTAGAATGGCCACATAGTCGCCAGAGTCTTCTAACAGGAAAATTGTATGAATGTCATCCTATAAGAGGTAGAACAGACCTCTAAGAGGCTCTACCCAGCAGCCGACTGAGACAGAGGCAGATACCCACAGCCAAACAGTGGATGGAGCTTGGGAACTCTTATGGGAGAATAGGAGGAAGGACTGCAAAGGGGATATCCCAAAGGGGATAGTAACTCCACAGGAAGACAAACAGAGTCAACTAACCTGGACCCTTGGGGCTCTCAGAGTCTGAACCACAAACCAAAGAACATACTCAGGCTGGACCTAGGTCTCCCCATTCATATGTAGCAGCTTGTACAGCTTGCCCTTCATGTGGGTCCCGAACAACTGGAGCAGGGGCTATCCCAAAAGTTGTGGTCTGTCTGTGGGATATGTTCTTCTAGCTGGGCTGCCTTGTCTGGCCTCAGTGGGAGAGGATGCACCTAGGCTCACAGAGACTTGAATGCCAGGGTGGACGGGATGCCCAGGGGTGAGGAGAGCACCTGCTCAGAGGAGAAGAGAAAGTGGGATGGGAGAAGGATTGTGGGAGGGGGTGACCAGGATGGGGCAGTGAGCGGGATGTAAAGTGAATAGATAAAAAATAAAATTAAATTTAAAAAGAAAAAGAAGTAGGACAGAGGGGGAGAAGGCTAAGGAGGGGGAATAAACAAAGAGAATCAAGATACTGTCTTTACTCTTCCAAGGCTCCAGATTCAGGCAGGAAGACCTTCACTGGGCAAAGTGTTATTTGTATTCCCTGGCTCTCCAGACTCAGTAGCTGCTTCCAGAAAGGTCTATGGATACTCAAAATATTGGCAAAGGTTTCTCAAACACAGTGGCTTTCAAGGAAAAAAGAGAGAGAGAGAGAGAGAGAGAGAGAGAGAGAGAGAGAGAGAGAGAGTTCTGCTTGCTACTAGCTAAGCATGTGACCTTAGACCAAGTTACATGAATTACCTAGGCCTCAGCTCCCTTGTTGGTAACATAGGGATCACCTCTGCAACCTCACAAGGGTGTTAAGATGTGACTAGAATCATTCAGTGCTTTTCAAACAACTAGAGGTAACAACAAGAGAAAACACTCAGTGAAGATATTTGTCTGATTCAAAAAAGAGGCCCTTGCCGGGCGGTGGTGGCTCACGCCTTTAATCCCAGCACTTGGGAGGCAGAGGCAGGCGGATTTCTGAGTTCAAGGCCAGCCTGATCTACAGAGTGAGTTCCAGGATAGCCAGGGATACACAGAGAAATCCTGTCTTGAAAAAACCAAAAAAAAAAAAAAAAAAAATAAAGGCCCTCGGCGATCTGAAATTGGTGCTAAGAGATTCCAACAACAACAAAATTATTCTGTACAACCCTTGTTTCACGTTTCTATGCAAGTATCAGAATATCAATCAGAATATCAACAATATTTTAGATACTTTTTTTCTTTGCTCTGATGTGATGGTTCTGAGATACAGTCTTACTATGTAGAGCCTGCTGGGCTGACCCAAATGTTCTGTCTCAGCCCTCCAATTGTTCTCTCTCCTCTGTCTGTCTTCCTGTCATCTGGCCCGGTGGAGATCTTATACCTTATATCTTTTTTCGCATCTAGCATCTTCATCAGCCCTCCATTTCATCCGTCATGTATCTCAAGTCTAGCCTCAGTGGTGTGATGGACCAACGCATGAGAACCTGCCTTCGCATCCCTAGAGATCCCACAGAAAGCCAGGTATCGTAACATGTATCTTTAATATAGGGCACCACACCTACGGCAAGATGGGAGGCAGACACAGGAGTGTCTCAGGAAGCTTGTGGGCTGCTAGTCCAGTGTACACAAAACAACAAGGGACCCATCCTCAAACAAGGAAGAAGGCAAAGACGGACAACCGAGGTTGTTCTCTGACCTCGCACACATGGTATCTCAAACACGCCACTTAAGAACACAAACACACACTGGAAGAAAGATTACAAAAGTGTGGCTTTGTTACGAAAAAAAAAATGACCTAATTCTTCTTTTTTTTAATAGCTTAGAGAGCAAATTCTTTAGTTGTATCTTTAAAATAACTGATTCCTTCGTCATTACTTCGACAATAAATCAAAGCCCTTCTATACCCAACCATGAGGTGGGATCTCATATGCTCCTCCTCCTGTATAAATAGCCACCAGTTTCTGCCTACTTATTAAATAAATGTATAGGAAAAGATGAACATATAGAGGATGTGTATATACTTACTTGCTTTTTGTTTGTATTGAGACAAGGTTTCATTGTATAGCCCTGGCTGTACTGGAACTCACTTTGTAAAACAGTCTGGCCTTGAACGCTGTCTTTTGACTCTGTCTGCCTCTGCCTCTCTAAGGCTGGTATTAAAGGCATGCACCACCACTGCCCAACTACGTAGCTACTTTCCAAATCCAGTGTGAATGTCACATTTACTAACTTCCTCAAGTACGGTACTTTTTAGTGCCTGCATTACCTCATTTGAAATCTAGGAATGGGCTTTAATTTCTCTATTCTCTACAGTGAGAAAAAATGAGAAGGGGATGGGAGGGGAATGGAGGTGAGGGGAGGGGAATGGAGGGGAGGGGAGGGGAGGGGAGGGGAGGAGAGGAGAGGAGAGGAGAGGAGAGGAGAGGAGAGGGACCTACCCAAGCTAGGAAGATGGCCTTTCATGCAAAAGGTGAATTCAAAAAAACTTTGAAATATACAACTGACATTTATATATTTTGAAGACTGTTCACACGACAGTAGACATTTTTGTTCACCAACTAAACCAGTAACCAATACAGCTTATAACTGAATAGACCTCAAATCACTGAAATTATATAGTTTCTTATTAAGAAAAACTGTATTATTTAAAGTGGTTCTCATTAAGGGAGACCATAAAGTCAATTCAGTACTTAATTCAAAATAAGACTGGACCGCGCCGCAATACTTGGCTGAGCTACAGAGCCCATATGTTAGCCTTAATCTCCCCAATCCAGATCCAGAGTTGGTCCTGCCACCTTTCAATGATCCGTTTAGCCACTGGTGTGGGCTCAGCTGCACTTAACGACACTAACAGCTGGCCTGCTGGTAGTCAAGGATAAGATGGATGGATTGTATGTGGCTTCCATAGTTGTTTTCCATCTCTGCCCCATACGACGACTGAGCGGCACATGGGGCTCTGAAGTCGGGAGGGAATTGTAAGAAAAAGTCTTCAGTAAATATCTCAGAGGAACTGGAGTGGGAGGCAAGAATTAGCTCCCTTGGGTATTTTGACAAAGAACTATTCCCAGTCTAGCTGCCTCTTTCCAGGAACTTACATCTTTCTGCCTCTTGCCCTCCGAGGAGCTTGGAACTACATCATCTCTCAGTCTATTACAGAGCTCAAATTAATGTTCCTTACGATCTCTTTGCATTGAGCACTTGATGTCCAGCTGGTGGCGCTATTCCGGGAGGCAGGCATGGGCGATTCAGGACGTTGGATTTAGTTGACAGAGATAGGTCACTGGGAGTCTTGAGAATGTATTATTCCTGGCTGCTTCCTGGCTGCATAGTCTGTGCTCCTATCTGCTAAGAAATGCAGACCAGGGGCTAGAGAGACGCCTCAGAGGTTAAGAGCACTGACTGCTCTTCCAGAGGTCCCGAGTTTAATTCCCAGCAACCACATGGTGGCTCACAACCATCTGTAATGGGATCCAATGCCCTCTTCTGGTGTGTCTGAAGACAGCGACAGTGTGTGCATATACATTAAATAAATAAATAAATAAATAAATAAATAAATAAATAAATAAATAAATCTTGCCTACTAAGGAAGGCAGGCCAAGCTCTAGCTCCAGCTCTCACTGCTGTGAAGGTTCCACTGCCATGATGTTTTAAGTTCATGGGACTGAGAGACAGTGGGTGTGAAAATGCTAATAAAACCACGATCCAACAGAGTTTCCCTTTCATGAAGTGTTCTCTCTGTAATACCAGGTGACTATCTGTGGTGGTTTGAATAGGTTTGGCCCCATAGACTCCTATGCATGAATCCTTGGCCATAGGAAATGTCATTATTAGGAAGTGTGGCCTTATTCAAGGAAGTGAATCACTGTGTAGGTGTGACTTGGAGGCCTTCTGTGCTCAGGCTCTGCCTAGTATGGAATCAAGTCTCCTCCTTGCTACCTGCAGAAGACAGACTCCTTCTGGCTGTCCTCTGACCAAGATATAGAACTCACCACTCCTCCAGTATGCTGGCACGCTTTCCGCCATGATGATAATGGACTGAACCTCTGAAACTGTAAGCTAGCCCCAATTAAATGTTGTCCTTTATAAAAAGTTACGGTTCTGTTGCTGTGAAGATACACCATGACCATGACAAATTATACATGGAGGTGTTTGATTGAAGGCTTGCATACAGTTTTGGAGGGTTAATCCATGTGATGGTTTACATATGCTTGGCCCAGGGCATGGCTCTATTAGGAGGTCTGGCCTTGTTGGAGTAGGTGTGGCATGGTTGGAGTAGGTGTGTCACTGTGGGCATGAGCTTTAAGACCCTCATCCTAGCTCTCTGGAAGACAGTATTCTGCTAGCAGCCTTCAGATGGAGATTTAGAACTCTCAGCTCCTCCTGTGCCATGCTTGCCTGGACACTGCCATGTTCCCGCCTTGATGGTAATGGACTGAACCTCTGAACATGTAAGCCAGCCCCAATTAAATGCTGTTCGTATAAGACTTGCCTTGGTCATGGTGTCTGTTCACAGCAGAAAAACCCTAACCAAGACAATCCGTTATCATCATGGCAGAGAGGATGGTGGCAGGCAGATGTGAAGCAGAGGTCAAAAGATTACATCTGATGAAGTTACATCAAAGGGGAGATGTGGGCAGACTGGGCCTGACATGGGCTTTTTAAACTTCGAAGCCCATCTCCCAGTGACACATCTCCTCCAATAAGGCCAGACCTCCCAATCCTTCCCAAATAGTTCCACAAATGGGGGATCAAATATTCAAACATATAAGCCTATGGGGGTTGTATTGGTTTTATGTGTCAACTTGACATGAGTTAGAGTCACCAGAGAGGAAGGAGCCTCCCTTGAGGAAATGCCTCCATGAGATCCGGATGGAAGATATTTTTTCTTTTCAATTAGTAACCAATTCGGAAGGGCTCAGCTCATTGAGGGTGGTACCATCCCTGGACTGGTGGTCCTGGGTTCTAGAAGAAAGCAGACTAAGCAAGCCAGGGGAAGCAGGCCAGTAAGCAGCACCCCTCCATGGCCTCTGTATCACCTCCTGCCTCCAGGTTCCTGCCCTGCTTGAGTTCCTGTCCTGACTTCCTGTGCTGCTAAACAGTAATACGGAACTGTGAGTGAAGTTAACCCTTTTCTCCCCGTGTTGTTTTCGGTCATGCTGTAACAGTAGTCTGATTGCAGCAATAGTGTCTCTAACTATGACAGAGGCTTCATGAACCCCTCCATTAGTAATCTATTAGCTGATTTCTTGTGAGCACCTTTGTAGCACATTCATTAAACTATCTATAGGAACTTGATAAGAGGTTAATGAGCCCTTCCCCAGTAGCTAATTTCCCCTAGTGATAAATTAGGGTCTCATGGGCCCCTACCCCTCAAGCAACCTATATATATATATATATATATATATATATATATATATATATACACATATACATATATATATACATATATATGTATATATGTGTGTGTGTGTATACATACATACATACACACACACATACACATATATGTGTATATATGTATATATGTGTATATATGTGTGTACATATATATGCAGTTAATGTGTGTATATACATATATATGCCTTATATAATGTATGTATATATAATATAAGATATATAATGTATACATATACATGTATATATTCAGGAAAGGGTCAAAATCCTGGTGAGCCCCTCACCCCACCCTCACACCCCACGCTGGAAAGCTAATGAAACCAATCTGGTGCAGGTCTCTGGCTATTAACCACAGCTGCTAATAGTTCCAGAGGGCAACAGCCATGCCATGCATGCCAAGGAGACAGCTCTCCACGACAGCCTCCCACGCTAGTACGTGAAAGCAGAGTGTCTGGTCGAACTTTCCTACACTTATTGGAGCGTGCTCCAGAGCTTTGCAAAGCTTGCATCCAGGCAACAGACCTCTTCACTGAGCATCTCTCTCTCCGCCCACATCTCTCTCTCCGCCCACATCTCTCTCTCCGCCCACACCTCCTCTGCAATTGGACTGAGGTTAGGAAAGCCTGGCCTCAGGGCAAGGCCTTGGATGGCTTGTTCCACTGAAAAAAAATAAACCTCCGAACATAGCCATTAGCACTGGTAAAAGGCAGACTCTTCCAGCTGCATCCCTGAGTTAGCCTAACTTTTCAAGGGTGTTTTTAGATGAGGACGCTTGGGTGTTTGGCACGTATGTATTTTTCAGTGTTTTTTTTTTCTTTCTGCCTTATCATTATACCAAAAAGAAAAGTTTCATGGATGAAGGTCTTGGAAAATTTCAAACCAGGCATTTTCTTAATTTCTGAGCATATTTAAATCCGCTGGCCTTCAGTTTGCTTGGGTAACATTAAACTCCCTCCAAGAGTTGAACAGAACAAGGCATCAAGCAAGGGTTCACAGCCTTGGGCACTGGGCCCCTAAGCAAGCAAGTTGTTTGATCAAGAGAGATGTGTGCCTAGCTTTCTGTGGAGCCAGTCATTGTGGATTTGAAGAGAAGCCTGACCGCCCAGCAAGCCAGTCCAAGCTGCCCCTTTAAAAAGGATGCTTTCAGTTCTCTCCGGGCTTAGCAATGGGTCTATCTGTCTCTGTCTGTCTGTCTGTCTGTCTGTCTGTCTGTCTGTCTGTCTGTCTCTCTCTCTCTGTCTCTCTTTATCTGTCTCACTCTTTGTCTCTGTCTCTCTCTGTCTCTTTGTTGCTCTGTCTCTCTGTCTCTGTCTCTGTGTCACTTTCTGTGTGTCTCTTCTGTCTCTCTGTGTGTCTGTCTCTTTCTGCCTCTCCTCTCTCCTCTCTCTCCCCTCTCCCCCCTCCCCCTCCCCTTCCCCCTTCCCCTTTCCCCAACTCTCTCTGGCCCGAGCATGCCCTTCCTTCTTTGGATGGAGATCTAAGCAAACTGAGAAACAGCATTACTTAAGGGACCATAGGTTCAATGAGAAGAAATGACAGCAGATAAGAAATGGTACACACCGGACTCCCAAGCAAAACAGAAACTGGTTGTGAGTGAGGAGATTGACCAAGAAATGGTGCTATGATGTCGCAAGTGAACCAACATTGAAAAGTGGTAATCCTAGAATCGCAAACTTTACCTGCAGTTAGGACTTTACAACCCTTACTGAGATGCCCTGTGCTTAATGTCAAGGGGACAATACTTCCTCTTTAGCAATTCTCAAGATATGAGGCTTCGGGGACGAGTTTCTTAAAAGTCTACTGTCTACAACACAACACAAAACAGGACCCCCACATGCAGTGACTTCTGCATCCGGTTTCCCAGTTGAATCTTCTAGGAGCTTCTACTATGGGTTGTTAAGCACCTGCCAGAGAGAGACATATGTAAAAGCTTGGTCACCATGGTAACAGTCCTGGGAGGAGCTTTGGTCCTATAAGAGGTGGGGCC
Source organism: Rhabdomys pumilio (assembly GCA_030674055.1). Taxonomy (NCBI): domain Eukaryota; kingdom Metazoa; phylum Chordata; class Mammalia; order Rodentia; family Muridae; genus Rhabdomys; species Rhabdomys pumilio. The sequence continues at coordinate 33,161,941 of JANHMN010000019.1, forward strand.
TTTGCAGGAAGTTCTGAAATCATTAGGTGTGGTGGTTTGAATAGGTGTGTCCCCCATAGACTCATGTGTTTAAATGTTTGGCCCATAGGGAATGGTACTTATTGGAGTTGTGGCCTTGTTGGAGTGGGTGTGGCCTTGTTGGAGTGGGTGTGGCCTTGTTGGAGGAACTGTGTCTCTGTGGGGCGGGGCTTTGAGGTCTCCTTTGCTCAAGCTCTGGCCAGGACTATAGTGAGATTTTTAATTTCTTCAAAATCCTGGTTATGTGATGTGAAAACGTTTTGCTTTAATCCCAGATGTGGGACATGGAGCTGTTTCAGTTTGTCCACAGCCAGCTGTTCACTCTGATTGCCTCGTGCTCTAGGAGGGGCATGATTTTGGCCAGCTGCAGAGAGTTTATGTTTGGAATTCTGGGGACTCTGGGACAAGGAATAAATGTCAGAGCTCTGAGAGGGCATGGAGGTGCTCCAAAGAAGAGATGGCGGCTGTTTCCCCTGCTGCTTCAGACTACTATGGTTGCGATTTATCAACCATAAGCAAAGAAAGGAGAAGTTGGAGATATTCTAACTACAGACTGGACTTGCTCCAAGGGACCCAACAACCCTAATCAGCAGAAAGAAGCCTAAAGATATCTACAGCCCCCATTTCCCTCTAACCTTCTTTCTCTTCTACCTAGTGTTGGGGCGGGGGGCATGGAAGGGATTACAGTGGAATAAAGGTTAGAAGGGTGAGAGATAAAAATAAAATAGTCAAAGAATAGAAAAGATACACCAATACATCGTGGCACACAGTCTCTTTCTACTGCTTACATATCAAGATGTAGACCTCTCAGTTCTTTCTCCAGCACCATGCCTGCCTGGATGCTCCCATGCTCCCACCTTGATGATAATGGGCTGAACCTCTGAACCTGTAAACCAGCTTCAATTAAATGTTTTCCTTATGAGAGTTGCCTTGGTCATTGGTGTTTCTTCACAGCAATAAAACCCTAAGACATTAGGTGTGTGCCCTTGAAAGGACTGTCTCGTACTGCCTGCTCTTGCTCTCTCTCTCTGCCCCACGTCGCTAAAGGACCTTATGCCCCTGCATAAATTCTGGCTGCCATGTACCAATCCCCACTTCAGTCAGCAGAGTTAAGTACAAAGCCACCACCATAGCCCCAATTTCGGATTGTAAATGTTAAAAGCTGAGAGCTAAAGTCCCCTCTGTTTATTTGTAAAGAAGCCTGTGCCTGGTCTTTTGTTCAAGTGAGCCAAAGCTGGCTGATGCACTTCTCAGACATAAGCAGAACAGAAAGTACAGAGCTTTTGCTTTCAAGGATGAGAAGACACATTGGACTGGACCATTCCAAATAAGGATCCTCTATGCAAAAGCTGTTTGATGGGTCAGCAATATGCCCCAGTGGGTAAGAGTCCCCAAGCCTGTGGGAGGATGCAGGCTGTCTTGGTTAGGGTCTTATTGCTTTGAAAAGACACCGTGACCAATGCAACTCTTATAAGGACAACATTTAACTAGGGCTGGCTTACAGGTTCAGAGGTTCAGTCCATTATCATCAAGGTGGGAACATGGCAGCATCCATACAGGCATGGTGCAGGAGGAGCTGAGAGTTCTACATCTTCATCTGAAGGCTGCTAGCAGAATACTGGCTTCCAGGCAGCTAGAATGAGGGTCTTAAAACCCACACCCACAGTGACACACCTACTCCGGCAAGGCCACACCTCCTAATGATGCCACTCCCTTGGCCAAGCATATTCAAACCACAAGACATGTAGAGACTAGAGACAGGAGGTTGATATTAAGTGTTTTCTTCAATTTATCCACCTTAATTATTGAGTTTGGTTCTCTCCCAGATTTACCCTTAGGCAAGGCTGGCTGGCCAACATGGCTCCAGGATCTGCCTGTCTCTGCCTCCAAAGAGCTGGGATCGCAGGCCCACTGCCATATATGGCTTTCGACCCGGATGTTGGGAATCCAAAGTCATGTCTACATGCTTGCACAGGAAACATTTTACTAACAGAACCATCTCTCCGGCCCAGAAGGAGTTGTTGATGTGTTTTACAGGAAAGCCTAAGAAAAGCTATGAGATCTAAATATTAATCGTACTGCCTCTTATTTACGGAAGGCTTTAACTCAGAAACACAGCAGCTCAAATGAAAGAAAAAAGAGCGTACACCATACACTCAACATAGCACCCGCAGCTGGGATGAAGGTACCCAGTATTTCTAACATATAGGCCATGCTTCAAACTAATTTCCATAGGGCTTAGAGCTGGCAGGTTGGGGAGGAGGGGATGGTTAAAGAGGCCAGAATCACAGCAGGCCAGTGATACCAAGAATAACAGAAGAAAATCTATGATAGGGAAGCTTGCAATCTCGCCCATCCTTGTTGGCTTTGTTAGAGTAGGTATGGCCTTGTTATAATGTTTCACTCTCTACACTGGGGGTTTGCCACTGCCAACCAACAGACACATGTAGAAATGACAGCTTCACAAGGGTTCATCTCTCTCTCTCAGGACTTGCTCTCTATAAGAGATCTTATATCTGCAACAGATACCCAGTAACTATTTGCTGATGAATTATTCACATGAATAATTTAGCAGAACACATTTTTAAGAGTCATTTTTTTTTCCCTTTTGGTTAAAATTCATTAATAGGGTCCAGAGAGATGATAGCTCGGTGATTAAGAGCAGTGACTGCTCTTCCAGAAGTCTGGGCTCGATTCCCAGAACCTATGTAGTTTAAAACCCTCTCAACACGCAGTAACTCTAATATTAATTTTTCTAGTCTCTGCAGGCAGTGCGCGCATTTGACTCGCAGGATGCACACAGGCTGAACACCTATACGTATGACATACAAATTAAAAAAATTAAATCTCAAAAAAATTAAAAATATTAATAAACAGACCCTGACTGAAGGAAAAAAAACATGAATCGATCACGGTTCATACTGACTAGCAACTTGATAGGCTTCAGAATTGCAAAGGAGACCGTCTCTAAGCCTGCCTGTGAGGGATGATCTCGACTGTGGTAGCTGAGGTGGGAAGACCGCCCTGGATCCATGCATCAGCATCAACAGGCTGGGGCCCTGGAGTGGATAAAAGGGAACAGGCAAAGAGAGTACGAACCGCAGCCGTTTTTAAATATTACCACAACAGAGTACAATATTCATTCTGTGCTCCCTGCCTGCGGATCCAATGTGGCCGGCTGCCTCGTGGGCCTGACTCCCTGACTACCTAGAACTTCTTACATTCCTTTTGTCACAGACACAAGAAATGTAAGTAACACAGTTGCAGTCTCAAAACGATGACATGAAAGAAGGGTCTAGATTCTTAACTTGAAACGATAAGAAAAAAACTAAATGATTTAATAAAGAGAGAATGTGTCAAGGAAGGAAGGAAGGAAGGAAGGAAGGAAGGAAGGAAGGAAGGAAGGAATTACTTGGGTTGGAGAACGAGCTCCCAAGGCTGTGAACCCAGGAGGAACCCTAAAATGAGCTCAGCACTGACCCAGCTGGGGGCTCCACTACAGCCCTGAGAACCAAGTCCAAACTGCCGATCTGAGGCCACTGTTGGTTTTTGTTTTAAAAAGTTAATCCTATGCTTGCCATCAAGCTGTATTACATTTACTGTGAAAGGCATCTTGATTTCAATG
>JANHMN010000019.1:33165593-33180137 GCA_030674055.1 Rhabdomys pumilio
TGTGTGTGTGTGTGTGTGTACGTATATATAGATGTGTGTAGGTATGTATATAAACACATGTATTTGAACTTTAAAATATAAGGCCATGTGATTTAACAAGTAGCTAATTCACCACTGCACAATGCTTACACTATATACAACCACTGCGTCCACTCAGATCTCACTTGCTGCTGCATGGGCTCCACCCCAGAATTCCCTTCTATGAGCTATGCATTCTATAGCCAAGAATGAGGCAGGTAGCCAAATCCAAGGTGGGAGAGTGGGGAAGCAAATATTGGCCTTTTCTTTTTCTGTGTATAGTGGAGAGGGGGGTTCTGATTTTTTTTTTCCTATGAGAAATTCTCTAAGCATAGATCTAAAGCATGGTGGTCAAAATAGGAAAGATATACTCTATGGAGGGTTTGCAAAGACACCTCCTCTTACAACAGGGCCCTGACTTGGGAAATGTCCAAAAAGATCCTGGACAAGAAATCACTCGGATGCTGACCTCGTTTACTCTCCTGTTGCTGTGATAAATACCATGACCCAAAGCAACTGTGGAGGGGGTTTACTTGGGTTGATCATCGGTCACAATCCATCACCTTGGGGAATCAGATCAGGAACTCTAGTAGAAGCAAAGGCAGGAACCGTGAAGGATGCCTCCCACTGCCTTGCTCTCTGGCTCATGCAACCATGAAGGACGCTGCCTACAGCCTGGCTCCCTGCGGCCCATGCTCACATATATAACCCTGGACCACCTGCCCAAGGATGGCACCAGCACCGCAAGCAGAGGCCTCCCACATCAATCAAGAGTCAGGGAAACTGCCTCCACGGAAATGCCCACAAGCCGCTCTGCTGGATTCAATTCCTCAACTGATGCTCCCTCTGATAAAAACTGGCTTTGTCAAGCCGGTAGCTGAAGCTAAGTAGGAGAGATGGAGCCCACGGCCCTTATGGTGCAGCCTCTACTGGGTGTTGTAGTCCAGCTGCATGCACGCCTCTCCTCCATGCATGACAGTCCAGATGTGACAAGTGACACGTGACAGGGACCCCTCTGTACACCATCAGTGCTCTCTTTATGCACAGTGTATTCCCTTGGCTTTGGAAACCTCCTTCCCTGTCAGATTTTCCACTTAGAAACTCCTATTGCATAAGTTGAATCCACTAGGTGAACTTGCCCATGACCCTCTGTCATTCATACAGATCTCTATCTTTGGAGGAAGAAGTCCCAGCTCAATAGCTGAACAGAAAACACAATTAACTGTGTACTAAGCCAAGGGGAAGCCATAATTGAAGGGACAAAGACTTCCTGAGCAGGGCAGACAGCTTCATGATCTCATACCAGGTTGAGACCGTTACTTACAGTCACAAGTGAAACCTTTGGATACCTGGTTGCCTCTCGCTCCAGGAGCAAAGCTGGAATACTGTTGACTGTCAAATCAAAGAGGTGCAAATGCCACATTAAGCACTTCCTGACTGGCTTTCCAACCAGGTCCACGGGCATGCGCACTGACTAAAAGAGACACAAACCCTGCTCAAACCAATGACTCTAATGGTTCCTTGTCACCATGGCCACAGAATGTCAGCATTTTTCTGAGAGGAAAAGACGTCTTCATTTCCATCTCACTGCAGTGACAACATACTAGGATGTGACCGCCATGGTTCCTGGCCCATATTCTAATACCTATTGATCTCTTACGACCCATTACCAGGTACCACCCACTGCAGTTAGTGCTTTAAAGGATTACCTCATTTAACCTCTACAAGGGCTTACAAGGAGGTCATCCCTCATTTTACAGACAGGTCACCAGAGGTGCCACACTGGGATCCAAATACAAGCAAAGTGACAAACTTTGCTTCCACCAGACAGGACAGGAAGGCCATGGCTATGGATATCACTGTCTCCTCCTGGGTGTATTATACACCCATCCAAGACCAAAGCACAAACCTCATCTCTTTTCATCATGGCGACAAGAATGTTTCAAGGTACCTTATAAAAAGTTGTCGTATGTCAGAGAGAGAGAGAGAGAGAGAGAGAGAGAGAGAGAGAGAGAGAGAGAGAACACCCTGGGATGTTCTGATAGTTCAAAACCTAGTTTTAGTGTCTATGAACTTTGCACCTTGCCATCCTACCATGACCCAAGTTGGTGGTAAATTAGTTCTCAGAGCAGTGTGTCATCTACATCCATAATTTTAAGAAAGCCAGACCGTAAAGGTCACACAGTCTACCTGATCACCATTTCCTTCAGATTTCATTCTTCATCCTCGACATAACTGCTTAAACTTGAGCAACCTGTTATCAGCCTGTGTCAGCTTCTCCAGACTGTAGCTCCCAGAAGCATAAAGACAGACAGAATTACCACAGTGTGAAATAGGCAGAAACTTATCTTGCTACTTTCTGCTTCTATGCCACACTTAAAGAATTGCCCTGTTCATTACCTGGGGTGGTTTGAATAGGCTTGGTCCAGAGAGTGGCCCTACTTGGAGGTGTGGCCTTGTTGGAGTGGGTGTGATCTTGGAGGAAGTGTGTCACTGTGGGTGTAGGACTTGAAGACCCTCCTCCTAACCATGTGGGAGCCAGTCTTCTCCTAGCAGCCTTCAGATGAACTCTCAGCTCCTCCTGTACCATGTCTGCCTGGATGCTGCCATGCTCCTGCCTTGATGATAATGGACTGAACTTCTGAACCTGTAAGCCAGCCCCAATTAAATGTTGTTCTTATAAGAGTTGCCTTGGTCATGGTGTTTCTTCACAGCAGGAAAACCCAAACTAAGATAGTACCTGAGATATAAGTACCTCCATAATGCCTCAGAACTGTCATATAAAAAGCACCAAATCATAGTATTTGCATACTACAAAGGCATATTGATGACATTGGAGTATCTCTCTATTCCTGCCCCATCTCTCCTCAACAAATACAAGGACGTTCGAGGAAGTCCACCTACAACGGATCTATTAAAAATCAGACCTTGGTAAGCAAGCAAGCATGCTTGCGTTCACTTCTCTAAGCTCTTTGTTGTTTGTGTGATGTGACTAGCTATCTAAAGTTCCTGCCTTGACTTCCACACAATGAGTGTCTGTAAGCTGAAAAACAAACAAACAAACAAACAAACAAACTCTTTTCACATAAAAATTTAAACCTTGGAACTAGAGAGATGGCATAGTGGTTAAAAGCACTGACTGTAATTCCAGAGGACCAAGGTTCGATTCTCAGCACCCACATGCTGGCTCATAACTTAAGTCCAGTTCCAGGGGATGTAACACATTCTTCTGGCCTCTGTGGGTACCAGGTATGTATGTTGTACACAGACATACAGGCTGGCAGAAAATCTGTACACATAAATAATGTATTATTTATTAGGCCCAATCTTCTAGAAATGGAAGGAGATTCCCCTTCTTTTGAGTCCAGGCAGGCTTTATCCCCCAAGGTTCTAGACACATGCAAAGTCAGTAGAGACCATTTACGATGGGTATTGATAATTCCTTGTGTGTTTAATGTGCCCTCCAAATCAATAATCAGCCCAACTCAGCTTTTAATACAATTGGATGAAGAGACGTCACCGTCTAGTGTTTCTCCTCTCAGCCTCTTATTCAATTGCTACAGCCTGGAGCAAATGAACTCTCTGTGTTCGTCCATTTCCTCCGTGGCAAAAAAAAAAGGGGGGGGCTGTGAGAGCCAATGGACCTCAGGGGTCATTATGAGACTTAAATGAGTTATTGCTTCTGACACTCGAGACAAGGCTGCACACAGACACCCAGTGTAGAAGCCACTGTCAACCAGTATTAAGCAGGTGCAGAGATGCACGTAGCATCAGAAATCAGTTACCTCCTCCTTGACCATGGTTTCTTGGGACGGCAGCTTATCAAGCAATGAAGTTGAGAAGGTCGTGGATGACAAGAACATTCATTGCAGACAAAGTCAAGATCTGTTGGATGTGAAAGCCAAGTCTAATCATGATCACAGAGGATCGATAAGATGGTCCCATACGCCCGAGGCAGCTATGGGACCGCTACTTCAAAGAGTTCAGTGGTCCTCACAAGTGAGTATGCATGTAACACAGCCTCAATTAAAAATAAACTGCAGGATTCAAAACCAGCAAGATCGGACTGGCTGCATATCTTCAATAAGATTAGTGCCCAGAACATGGTACTATTGTTCTGTGGCAGAAAGTGTGTCACATTTTATTGTTTTAATACAGAAATAGCTCATTAAAGTCAGCCTTTTCAACAAAAAACAGATGGATGAATGGATAGATGGATAGATAGAGATAGTAAAATATAGATAATAGATACACAGATAGATGGATAATGGGTGGATAGATAGATAGATAAATAGATAGAGTGAGTCAGCCTTCTTATCGTGTTATCATGGCCACTACCCAGGCAAGGTAGAGCCTGGAAGAATGATAGTCCAAAAACTCTGGGTAAAGAGTTTCAACCCTTCTGGGTACCTTCTCATCTTGACTATCAGCAACTTTCCTCTAGTTATTTATGCGATTTAAACCCTAAAGAAAAAACAAATACTGGAACATCTCTTGATTTCCACAAACTACTGTGTCCCTGTGGTGGTTTGAATATGCTTGGCCCACGGGAAGTGGCACTATTAGGAGGTGTGGCCTTGTTGTAGGGGTGGGCTTTGAGGCTCCTATGCTCAGGCGCCATTCAGTGTGGAGAGAGCCTCCTCCTGTCTGCCTCCAGAAGCAAGTTTTCTCCTGTTTGCCTTCAGCTCAAGATGTAGAACTCTCAGCTCTTTCTCCAGCACCATGCCTGCCTGGATGCTGCCATGCTCCCCACCATGATAACAGACCGAACCTCTGAGCCTGTAAGCCAACCCCAATTAAATGTTGTCTTTATAAGAGTTGTTGTGTCATGGTGTCTGTTTACAGCAATAAAACACTAACTAACATAGTCCCCTTATTAGATCACCTTTATCCTCAAAAGATAGACAAAAAACGTTTACAGGTTTAATTTTGTGTGCATGTGCATGGAGGTACAGCGCTCCCAGAGGCCAGAAGAGGGCAGTAAAACCTACTGAAGGTGGAGTTCCAGGTGACCATGAGCTGCACAATGTAGGTCCTCAAATCTCGGGTCCTCTGAAGAGCAGCAAGTGCTCTTAACCACTGAGTCATCTCTCCAGACCCTGCTAAGAAAATTCTAATTTCTTACAAGGTCTGGAGTGACAGAGGTACAACTGGACATACATACCTTTGGAAGAGGTAACTACATTGCTTACTCCTGACAGGCTTCACAGAGTTAGCAAACAAAACAAAGGAATTTCAGTTTCCGATAAACCTTGAGTTTAGGCTAAATAGTTCAATTAAGTATATAACATGCAATATTTCGACCACATTTGTTCTAAAAATATTACTTATCTGAAATTTAAATTTAGTAGGTCAGTCTGTATTTAATCTGGCAACTATACCTTTCCAGAAAGCACAGAGACCCAAAGTGCAGGCTTGCAATGGACATAATCTCACCTTCAGATCTAACCACAGTTGACAAGGTTTAGGTTGGCAATTCTTAGTTACCCAAAATGTCAGCTCATTATTTTTCTGCTGTCCAGACTTTCTAAACATCGTTTCTTCCTAGCTGCAGAACAGGCTGTGTCAGCGGTTCTATCTCGTCAAAAGAATGAGGATCTGTTCTTGACAAGGGCGCTAAGCACGGGAGGGTGCAGGTTGTCACGTGTTGATTAAGTAAGAGCCCCGCTCTCATGTTACACAAATATACAGATGTTCAAACCACCCTATCAGAAGTCTTTTTATATCAAATTTTAAAAATGCTTCCAAGCTGTGGCACACCCCACAGCGTTCCCTAATCCAAAGGTTAGTTGCTGTGTCCCAGGTAACTAAGACCACTTTTTACCCTCTGAATAAAACAGTAAAATCTGTGGCCTTGAACGTTTCGCTTGGCTATGGAGAGTATTTAAAACTAGACCTCCATGTCTTGATCCTTGAAATAATAAAGGGAAAGCTTAATTGATGGAATGCTGCACAAAACCTGAGCTCTTGCTTCAATAATATAACATGACAACTAAGCTAATTAGCGTTCTTTTCTCTTCTAGTCTTTGCCATTAACATTATTAATATTTCTGTATTTTGAAGGACCAGAAGACTGGAAAAGGGGCCAATTAATACAGTGTTCCTTGGGTTAGACACTCTTTCGAATAAACAACGTGAAAGTCATTTGTGCCATTGGCCATCACTCATGCCCTGTCCCCCACAGCATTGTGTAGAGCCATTCTTCTTGGTCCAGTGCATTACAGGGTTGTAATTAGCAGGGTAGCACCTGGCCAGTTCTGGATAATTAATTATAAGAGAACACAACTTCTGTGTAGCCCTGTAGCACCGGGACTTGGAGTGGTTGGCATAGTAACCTCCAGATCCTTTTTCTCTGAGACTTCAAACCGGAAGTGCTCACTTTTCTAAACAGAGCTAACTTCAGCGAACAGGACCCTCCCATCAATCAACCAAGGCTACAAAGCACATGGGAGAAGTGTAACTTTGTGGGTTTACATCACTAAAGCGCCAGGTTGTTGGTAGGGTTAGCAGCCTAGTTTAATTCAAGGCATTTGTTTACCGAGGTTTAGTATATACTCAGCTAAATGGAAATAAAGCATCCTATAAACTACTTGTACCCCACCCCTAAAGGTTGCTGAACATATAGATTTACATCGTTACCTATTTTATTTTTACCTTGTAGGGATAGACCCCAGGGCTTTCTGGGTATTAAACAAGTGCCGGAGCACTGAGCTTTGTCTCTCATTATACCTTCTAATCCTCAAAAACCTAAGAGAAATTCGATCATCTTCATCTTACTAAAATAGAAAAGGCACGTAAGGAAGTGGCTTCGATTCCCTAAAGTCACACAGAAAGCCAATGATGAAGGAGGCGTGTGAGCCCACATCCATCCACTCCTGTAGCCATTCCTTCTTTGACCAGGTGATAGGACTGCTGTGACAAAACACGCCACAAGAAAGAAGAGCTTATTTTGACACGCAGTTTGAGGGTTCCAACCGTCAAGGTGGAAACCTTATTGCAGCAGGAGTGTGAGGTGGACGCTCACATTGTGCCGCCAGCAAGTGACAAAAGGGCAGAACAAGATGAGTACTGGTTCACAGCCAACTTTCTCTTTTTCATTCCATTAACAACCAATGGGTTGGCCTTGAAGGTGGTTCTTTCCACCGTAACAACCAATGGGATGACATTCAAGGTGGGTCTCTTCACCTTAACCACCAATGGGATGCATTCAGGGCACTCTAACAGCCAATGGGATGACATTTTGGGTGGGTCTCTCCATCCTAACAACCAATGGGATGCACTCAAGGCGGGTCTCTCCACCTTAACCAATGGAATGGCATTCAGGGCAGTTCTCTCCATCCTAGCAACCAATGGGATGACATTCAGGGTGGGTCTCTCCACCTTATCAACCAATGGGAGGCATTGAGGGTGGGTCTCTCCACCTTAACCTAGATAATATTTGACAGACATGACCAAGGGCTGTTTCCTTTGAGTCTAGATCCTGTCAACTTGACAACCAATATTAACCTTCAGTGTACCTACGGGCCATTCAGTTTATTCCATCAGTAATACACGGTTACTCAGATGTTCGTCTCTGGGGTTTATTGAAGGAACCTTTGGGTGGAAGCATCAAGTCTTGAAACCCAAAGGAGGGATGCAGGTGCAGTGGCGCAGCCGCACAGAGAACACACTTCTTTCAAGTATTGATCATTCTTGACGACGGGCTGGATTTATAAGGTTACCACAATATAGAAACTGTCTTTGTAACTTAATAAAGATCAGAAAATGCCTAAGCTAGATTTTATTTACAAAAGATGCATAAGGGGCAAAGGGGGAAACTTGAACAGTTGTTCTATAGGGGAATAATCTGCGTCTCTGTTAAATATTACTGGCAGTGTGCACTCGGGTGTAACTCCTCACCGTTCTCCATGGTTACACTCAGCTAGGACCATCAATACTTCCCTCTTCTGTGAGTATGCACTCATGTGTGATTGCACATGAGTGTCTGTGTGTGAGGGGGGGGAGGGGGAGGGGGGGGGGGGGGGGAGGGGGAGGGGGAGGGGGGGGGAGGGGGGGGGGGAGAGAGATGCTAGAGATGGCCAGGGCCTCTCACATGCTAATCTGCCAGTTCTCTGCCACTGTTCCACAGCCCCAGTTACTCTTTTTCATCTTTTAAAAGAAATTCTGAAATTTACACTGCATCCATCAGCCGATGTGGCTCCAAACACAACAATGCCGTTTCTTTTTGCTAGCTCAAACAAAATTCCATTCGAGTATCTTTTTTTTTTTCTTTTTAAACATTTTTCAGAGTTAACGCATACACGACAAATGAAGCCTAGCTCTTAAGATTCCTTCATACCATTCAGAACAACGCATTTGTCTGTACTGAAAAGGCAATGTAGTTAGAATTTTGGTTTCTTTAAAAACCAAGTTATGTGAATCTGCTTATAATCCCAGGTGTGGGATAAGAGGCTGCTTCACAGCAGGTGATTATGATTTGCCTCGTGCACTAGCAGGAACGTGATATTTGCCAGCTGTAGCTACTTTAATTCTGGGGACTCTGGAGAAGGTGTAAATGAAAGAGTCCCGAGATGGCCTGTGGTGACTGCTGCTCCAGGTTCCTGTTACTGCAATTTGTCAAATGTTCATGAGCAAACAAAGGAGGAGGAGTTTGATATCCTGATGAAAAAGATTGGACTTGCCCCCAAGGAGCCCGATACCCCTAATCAGCAAGAAGCCTATTTTGTTGGCTGAAAGAGACCTACGCCCCTTCCCCTGTCCACAACCCCCCCCAACCTTCTCTCTCTTCTACCTAATGTTGGGAGTTATAAGGCATCAGGGTGGAATAAAGGTTGGAAGGGAGGTAGAGGCATAAGAACCCAATAAAATAGCTACAAATAAAATAAATACCAAAGTGATAGTTACTTTACAGACATTCCAGATTCCTTTCTAGAAATATATTTCATCAGCTTCATTCGTCACTTAGGAGGCTATTAATTAAAAAATAAACTTATGAAGCTGAGGGGCCATAGTAGGATAGCAGAGAAGTTAAACATCAACCCTCCTGACCTCACTTCCAAGAATTCTCAACTCACCAGGGCTCCAATCTGCTGTATCGCCACTCTGCTTTACTCTTGTCAGAAAGAAAACTAAGAAATCAATGGTCCATTTTTCTTTTTGACCCAGGAAGATCTTACAGGAAATGAAGGCACGTGAGGGAACCACAGTGTGTCCGTGTTCTCAACTGACTCAGGAAGGAAGGAAAAAAATAGCATTCAAGGTAGACCCGTAACCGGAAAGAGCATCTGTGATGGTTTATAGACTCAGTCCAGGGAATGGCACTACTAGGAGGTATGGCCTTGTTGGCATGGGTGTGGCCTTGTTGGCATGGGCGTGGCCTTTCTGGCACGGGTGTGGCCTTGTTAGAGGAAGTATATCACTGTAGGTGTGGGCTTTAAGACCCTCATTCTAGCTGCCTGGAAGCCAGTCTTCTCCTAGAGGCCTTCAGATAAAGATGTAGAATTCTCAGCTCCTCCTGCACCATGCCTGCCTGAATGCTGCCATGTTCCTGCCTTGATGATAATGGACTGAACCTCTAAACCTGTAAGCCAACCCCAGTGAAATGTTGTCCTTATAAGCGTTGCCTTGGTCATGGTCTCTGTTCACAGCAGTAAAACCCTAACTAAGATAGCATCTTAGTTGTTTGTGATGGCAGGAGACAGCAGCACAGAATGAAAACTATCTTTTTCTTAATTTAGAGTCAATCCCAGTAAGAACTATGTCTTCTAAAAAGAGAAATACAGTAAATATTTAATAGGTTAGTTTGCCTCAAAGTATTTAAAGGGTTTTTTTTTTTTCCTTCTGCAGAAGGATGAAAATGAAGAAATTCACAAACAGGCCTGGATTGCATGCCAGCCTCTTAACATACCTACTGCAGCCAAATGGAAGAAACCAATTCTTATATATGCCAGACCAAACAGCTGGTCTCCCCAAGGAAGTGGGTTAGTGAGAGGCTGGCAGTCCATAGCTCTCTGTGGAAAAGCTCTCCTTAGAGCCTGCTACTTTTTGTATTCTGTTAAAATAGCCACCAGAGGGGAGGACATACAGATGGGGTGCAGCCTGATGCCAGATGGTGAGGAATGAGGAAAAGACAACTCCATCTCCTGACACTAAAAATGAATGCCCTCTGGACAGCCTGGAGCGCCAACACAGGAAGTTGCTTCTATCATCCAAACTTCATCTTCCCACTTCAGGTTGTGGGAGATGGATGCTCTGACTTCTGCAGTACTCAAAACAGAAGCGCTTTTAATCTTTCACAAAACACTTGGAGGGATGACCCATGCCTTTCGTCAGTTCCCCTTCTTGGGGAAGAGTGTTTGCTTATTGCATTAGACACTCTCAACAGGGACAATGTGTTCCTGGGTTCCAGCCGGACCATGCTTCAGAAAGAGCACCTCTTGCTCTGATTTCCACCATATCAAGGAATTTTACTAACAGTTACCTTGGCTTGTCAGCAAACCACTCAATAGGTTTTCCCAAGCCATGTTTTCCCACATAGCTTATTGTCTAAGAGAGAAAAGGATACATGTCTTAGTCGGCATTTCTATTCCTGCACAAAACACCATGCCCAAGAAGCAAGCTGGGGAGGAAAGGGTTAATTCGGCTTACACTTCCACATTGTTGTCCATCACCAAAGGAAATCAGGACAGGAACTCACACAGGATAGGAACCTGGAGGGAGGAGCTGATGCAGAGGCCATGGAGGGGTGCTACATACTGGCTTGCTTTGCTTGCTTTCTTATAAGAACCCAGGACTACCAGCCAAGGGATGGCACCATCCACAATAGCCTGGGCCCTCCCCCACCTTGATCACTAATTGAGAAAATGCCTTACAGCTGGATCTCATGGAGGCCTTTCCTCAAGGGAGGCTCCTTTCTCTGTGACAACTCCAGCTTGTGTTAAGTTGACACAGGAAACCATCCAGTACAATAAGCAAGCATGAGGGAAAAACCGTGGCTCAAAGAAACATCCGCATCACAAACACTTCAGCATCTTAGAATGTAGTCTTGCATTCTCTCCGAGGTTCCCGGTCTTCCATCAGTAAATATGCCTAAGTCCCGCCTTCTTCTAAATCGGTTTAATGGGATGCAAACCTGGAACCTTCAAACAGAAAGACAACCTCCAGATTCTCTTACTGTACTTCCTTCTCATGGAGGTGGCAATGGTCAGGAGGGAAGGAAGATTGCAGAACCTGGCCCATCAGACGGGACCTGCTATTTCTGAATATGGAGTTTATTAAGAGAAAGCAAGAAAAGTAAAGGATGAAGCAACATTGTCCACAACTGCAAGGGGCCTCCTTTCCCTTAAGACCAACACTCTGGTTAGGATGGAACTGAAGGGCAACTTTAGGGCTGTGCGTTCTAACTTCATGAACTTTGGTTCAGAGCCGGCTGCAACCCTACAGGAGCGCTCTACAGCTTCCAAGACAACGCTTTTAAACGTAAGAAGCTGACGCTTGTGAGTGTTCACGGGTGCTGTGGGGAAACCCCGTAACAGGCAGGATTTACAGCTGCAAAGGAGACTCAGATCCCTCCGCCTTCCAAAGAATCCATTCATCTTACACAGAGAACTCCACCACCCTGTGAGATAAACCTCGGAAACGTCACATTTGCCTTACAACCCAAACCCTTATGGAATGGCTCAGTCTACGTTTATCTAAGTCATGGCGGGGGCTTTACACAGTACTAGCCAGTGTTAAGTGTGAGGGATGACCACAGTTATTGTGTAAACCTGTCTATAGCCTTTTTCTTTTGAATCCAAGTCACCAAAGTCTCTGGTTTTCAGACAGGGAGGTACGCTGTTAGCTCACATTACAACAGAGGTCACATTCCTAGTGGGACTAAGTGGCCTGTTCTGATAAAACAAACTTCATTCTCAAATATAACAATGCAGACAGAATGCTGGTTGCATAATGGATTCTTTCCCAATTATATCTGAGCTAAAAGCAGGGCAGACAGCCTACAGAGCTTAATAAAAATACAGACCTAGTCCTCCACTTAGTAGGTTGTTTTACTGATAACCTTAAAACTGTCTTCTAGAATCAAGCTGAAGATTAAGGTATTATTTCCTGTGTAAGAACTATAATCATCCATTTTTATTTAAAAAAAAAAAAACCCACAGAACCTAGACTGCCTATCTCCTTTGAGCACAGCCTTAATTGCCACCCTTCAAATTTTAATTGCCATTCTTTCTAATTTTGGAGAAATTTATTATCTGTTTGCATTGTTGGCATGACGGATGCTCAGACCTTTCAGATTTCAAAATGACTGCGAGTCAACCTGTCACGGCTCCTTCGGTTTCTGTCACCTGTAAACAGCTGTTGGTCTTCCAGAGTTAGCTTGGAACTGTACTTAGTGTTAGGGCTGGTTTGGGTCGTTGACCAAGAACAAGATCAAGTACATTTATGGTAAAGAACAAGATACATTAAGCCCTTGACATGTCAAAGAAAACCCAAGACCTACGGTATACCCGGATGACACCAGTGAAGTGAAGTAGGATTTTTAAAACTTCAATGAAAAGGTCATGGCTTCATGACAGCCAACCCAAAACTAGGAGGAACAAGATTTAAAAGACCCAATGGACCAATCAGGAAGGTTTCATTATGGTTACTCCCTTAACACAGTGGCTCTCCATCTTCCTAATACAGTTCCTCATGTTGTAGTGACCCCCAACCATACAATTATTTTTGCTGCGACTTCATAACTGTAATTTTGCTGTTATAAATTATAATGTAAATATCTGTGATTTCCAGATAGCCCTATAAAGGGTCATTCGACTCCAGAGGGGGTGGGCTGCGACCCACAGGTTGAGAACCTCCAGTTTATCAATCTGCTTCTCTGTTTTCTGAAATCATAGACTCCCTCTGTCACTTTCACCTATGGGTAACCCCCAACAATTTAGCACAAGGTGCTTACCTGAGCTAAAAAAACACTTAAAAGTGATAACTCATCCCTTCGAACCCATCAATGTCTGTGCCCACCCTATCCATATTCCTATGTCCGCACCGAGTTTTCACAGCAGTGGGGCTATTTGTAGATCCTCAGTCATCCACGGTCTTCCCTTTAAGCAGGATACAGAATTGGGGAAATCTGTTTTGCCTGCGGCATTGCCTCTGAAAATGAAGCTCACTGAATCAGAACAGGCCACTTAGCTTCTTAGAGGTCTACCTTCCAACCAGGACTGCAACTTTTTTTTTTTTGTTTTTTCGAGACAGGGTTTCTCTGTGTAGCCCTGGCTGTCCTGGAACTCACTCTGTAGACCAGGCTGGCCTCAAACTCAGAAATCCGCCTGCCTCTGCCTCCCAAGTGCTGGGATTAAAGGTGTGCCACCACCGCCCGTATCGAGAGCTCAGCCAGTTCCTCTTATCTCACGCCTGTAACCTTCAGCAACAGGCTGGGAGTTCCACGCCCCATCACCACCTTATGACAAGTGATGACGGCATCATCTCTCTGAGGCCACACTAAGAGGACAGCAAGAAGGAAGGCATTCTGAGGAGGGGTGGCTGGCTGTCCTGAAGTGTCACAGGTGGTCCCTTAGGATGTGATCAGATCAGATCCCTACCCCAGGACCAATCCATTTTGATTCTGCATCCCCACCAGAACCCTCCTCGGCAGAGAGGCTGCAGTGGACTTAGAGTCTCAAACTTGTTGGAAACCAGGGATATTTCACTCACGTGCCTGCCTCTCTCCACAATGAAAGTGGAAGCTTAAGATAATTATCTCTCCCCTTCACAAAGCAACCGGTATTTACGAGTCACTGAAAAAATGAAAGGCCTAGTCAAGAGGTTAAAATGCCAAAACCATAAAACTGCAAAGGCACATACAATCAAGTCAAATAAGCTACCTAGCCAAGGCTGTTCTGACCGGAAGATCACCTGGTGCCAGTTTGCAAATTGGACCGGACTTAACAGTAATATGTAATTAATGTATCACACCTTAGGTCTCCTGCATTATGTTTTTTTTTAGGTGCCTAAATGTTAACAAACCACAGAACAGCCACATCCCAAAGGTTATGTTTCATATGTTACAAACATAGTCTTGGGGTTGGAAATCTGACTTCCTAGTGAGATTGTGATAGGTCCTGTTTATTACGTATCTCCTAAGAACGTAAATTATCAGTGACTGTTCGACTCAAAGACCATTTTCTTTGCTGCATTTCTAGACAACTAGAAAGTTTTTAAACGTATAAAATATCAAACTCGTGTAGTGGTAGTACACCTCTGTCATCCAGCACAGTCATCTGGAGCTGAGGCAGGAGGCTAGCAAGTTTAAGGGCAGCCTGAGTTACATAGGGAACTCCTGTCTAATATATATATAATACATATATGTAGTATACATATATATATTACATATATATATTATACATACATACATATATATTATACATATATATTACATGTATATAGCATACATATATATACATATATATTATACATATATATTACATATATATTATACATATATATTACATATATAGTATACATATATAT
>JANHMN010000019.1:33180147-33210685 GCA_030674055.1 Rhabdomys pumilio
GCTTAAATCTCTATGCCTTTTGCTTTCCATATTGCTAACCAATACAAGTAATGGCAGCCATAACTAAATTGAGGGTATATATCGGGTTCTTCGCCTTAGATGATCAATATTGGATAATTCTGTAGCGATTTGCAGAGAGCGGCTGTTTTCCCAAATGTTTTCACCAGACGCACCCAAGACAATGCTCTGGTAAGGCAGAACAGGAAGTAGCAATTCCCTCCCGTGACACCCCATGCGGTTCAGACACGTAAAACCAGAGAGGGAAGCCCCAGCAGGGAAGGGTCCCCAGTCCCCACCCAACACACCTTCCTACAGGTGAAGACTGAACTCACGGAGGGGAGGGGGCAAGGGGGCGGAGTAACGCCAGGATTGGCGGTCAGGAGCCTGGGCTGAGTGCAGAGAGCAATGTGTGAATAAATGTATTCAAAACAGTTAAAGTGAAGTCTAAAGTGGGTTAGTAGCTGGGGGAATTAATAGTGCTGGTAATCCAACTGATAACCAACTTTTTTCTATGTCACCAATGGCTTTGGACATTCTCAGCCAGGTCTGGGAACCGAACCCACTCTAGTAAGGTGTAAGGCTAGTACTGGCACACAGGGGAACGCTCAGTAGCTACTCGTGTTCTTTCCAGAGAAAGAAACGAACAGCATCTTTTACAGAAACGTTTGTTCCTCGTTCGGGTAGGAATCTGTAACCCTCGATAACAAAGTCTGAAACGTTCAATGTGTTTGGTGAATAACAAAGTGTGCGTTCCCAATACAAGGCTCTCTTCTGGGGATCTCAAAGCTGACACGCGTGAAACTTTCCTGAGGAGATGAGAACCCCAGAGAGATGTTTGGAGATGCCAGATCCAGATGGTCTCCTTTTTTTCCCCTCACAAAGCAGAACCAGGGTTCAGACATACCTGAGCCCAGAACAATCGTCTTCGTCTTCATGTACAGAGGCTGTGTCTTCTTCACACCTGAGGCAAAAGGGAGAATGGCTTGTCAGATACAAATGCCTGCTGTAGTACAAGCAGCAAAAAAAAAAAATCTAGAATTGTGTCAAGGCTAGCGTGGAAAAATGATAAAATGCAATGATCATCACCACCGTCTCTCCGAAGAAAAACAGGACAACACGCAGCTCCAATTCCTGACGTCAGCCGGGCAACAACACAATCCCGACATGCACAGCAAAGCTGACGAGCTGAAAACTTCGAACCAGCTGTGACTCGTCTCCCCCACAGCTCAGTAGTCTAAGCAAACAGTTCTCAACCTTCCCAATGCTGGGACCCTTTCATACAGTTCATGTGATGGCGACCTCCAACCATAAATTTATCATGTTGCTACTTCATAACTGTAACTTAGGTACTGTTACGAATCAAATTACAAATATCTGACATACAGGATATCGGATATAGGACCTCTGTGCAGGAGTCAGTCAACCCCCACCCCCACCCCCCCCACCCCCGCCCTCAAGGGGTCTCGACCCGTAGGTTGAGAACGAACAGCCTGGTCTAAGCTAACAGGTTCTCACTAGTGCCAAGATACTCACAGCATAGGAATACCAGGCACCAAGAGGAGTGCTTTCAAAAGAGACCCCTTAACCCTCTGTATCAGGCACTCCATTCCATTCCCCATGCCACAACAGCAATCACTGGCCTTGGACTTTATCTTTTTTTTTTTTCCACCAGACTTCCTAATTAACCTGACAAAAAAGATTTGGCTCTTCCAAGTTGAAAAAAAAAAAAAAATCCCTGGTGTCTCCAACTCCCTGGGGAATCTAGTGTTGTTCTCCATAAGTAGCAGGAGTCTCTTGTTCCTCTTCCCAGCCCTTTACCCTGCCCCACCCAGCCCCACCCTGGAACGTTTTTTTCCCATCTTCCATTCCTGTTCATCCTTCACTGGCCAAAGCCAGGAAGTACTAGCTCTGAACAGGAACCCTCCCAGGCAGATTCTCTCTCTCTCTCTCTCTCTCTCTCTCTCTCTCTCTCTCTCTCTCACACACACACACACACACACACACACACACACACTCCTGTAACAGTGTTCATTTTAGTATGTAAATGATCGCTCTTCATTCTTAGGTTCCGATGACTTTTGTGCCTCTGAGATGCTTTGAATTGGTTCCTCATTGCATGAGGCATCTGTAGACACAACTATATCTATATAAAATAACTACAATCCTTTTTCTAGAGACACCACCGTGGCTCCCAAGCACAGCATGGCTTCCAGAGGATACTCAAAGAATCCTTGGTTTTAGAACGACTCTGCACCCTAGGCAAAATAACTGAGTAGTTTAAAGAACTGGAAAGAGGAGTAGTTACTAAGCTTTTGACTGCTTCCCGGGTTTTTAATTCTCCTTTTGTGATGGTTGATAGTAATGGGCAACTTAACAGGAGATTCTGGATTATGTTAACTGATGTGGAAAGACCTGGCCTGGTTGTGGGTATCGCCATGCCAGGGGCTTATCTCTCGTTGCTTCCTGACTAGATGTAATGTGACCAGCCTCCTCAAGCCTTGTGCCTTGCCCACCATGATTGGACTGACCATCCCCTCAGACTGTGAGTCAAAATAAATCCACCCCTAAGTTGTTTTTGTCAAGTTGTCTCACCAGAGCCAGACAAAAAGTGGAACCAATGCATATACGTTTTCTAGGTTAAGCACCAACCAAATTCATTTTATTTGAATGTCCAATCCACTGAGATAAATCCGTGACAGCAATATCAAATTCCTATTAAAGATATTAAGTGTGAACACTCTCTTCTCTTCTTTCTATTCTTGATTTGAATGAGTTAGACATACCTACACTCAAGTACGTTGTATCTTTACTCGAGCTAGACATAGTTATACTCAAGTTAGGCATATCTACCTCAAGTTAGGCATGTCGACACTCGAGACAGCATTACTTCCAAAGGATGCAAGATTGTAGAATGATCTGGATCCTGTTCTGAGAAACTCAGTGTAGTGAGTAGACGAAAATAAAACAAACAAACACATATGCGCAAATATAATACAGTGCTTATGCTACATTCAATAGCATATTTAAATATTCATCACTGGAAATGCTGTATAATTAGCCCTCAAAATTAAATCAAGAAAGCTCCGGTTCCCTTCCCTTCCAGCCTCTTTTTAAATTACGGCTTTTGTAGTGAATTATACAAAGGCCACCTACAGACTCGAACCCTCTTTATCTAACAGAATATTCTGTTCCCTCTGGCAATAAAAATAGAGTTAACAAAATGCTCGTTTTGACTGAGTAATCTAAACTTCTTTGCTCTCTCAAGTGTCTGACTACCAACCACTCCATTCTATTTATCTCATGAAAAAAAAAAAAAAGAGCAGTTAAGGTCCCAGGTTTTACATTCTCGCTCATCACCCGTATTCACGCACAGCTCTCTGTGTAGGCTTTGTAATTCCAACGACAATGTTTTCCAAGAGTAAAATAGAAGAAGTCACAGAATATAGAAACCTAGAATCCTCAGTTCTAAGAACTAGGCTTTCACCCACAGTCCCAACTCAGAGTTCAGCAGTGCTGCTGTTACCTGGGGACTCGGGGGGTAATATGTTTCCCCTCTGTGAGTTACTGCTTTCTCTTCTAAGCATGAAGGCCTGAAGATGGGGATTCAGCACCAGAACCTACAGAGGGGTAGGTGATTTGTGGGCCATGAAGGCTGGACCAAATTAGCAGAAGAAAGGCATTTCCTAAACAATGGCCAATTGCCACTCAGGAGACACAAACTCAAGATCCTTGGCCCAGCGGTAGAAACGGATGTCCTCACAGGCCTCAGATCCTATCCTTGCTCTTTGCATGGGGTAGAAAATTCTCAAGTTGCTTTCCTAGGACCTCATCAACCCTCAGTCAGCATCTCATTTTTGTCTTTGCCAGAGAGGGCCTTAAAAAAGGACACTACCAGCCCATGTATGAAACTGGAGTCTACCATGGAAAGTAATGAGCCCACTCTCCACGTCTGGAAGGCCATCAACTCAGACCAAGAGGCTTCCTGGTGGAAGTGTTCTCTTACAATTCTGTAGTGACGAACGGGAGCTGAATAGGAGATGCGGACAAGGAAAGGCAGGCCCAGAGAGATGAGAGGAGGGTTGGAGGAAGACGACTGATTGGAAACTAAGAATGCATGAGAACACCACAAGCAAACCTGTTATTTAGATACTAACATAAAATGACTCAAAAAAGAAAGAAGAAAAAAAAAAAAAAAACCCAGCCCATCATGATGATGCGTTCAGAAGTAGCTGTCTGAAAGCATGGCACGTTGCATAAATATTTGTAATCGACTGTGAATTCGACGGAAGGAAATTTCAAAAGCCTCACGATAAGGCAGCATGTCCCGATGAGGCTCTTCAGATGGCACACTATCCCAGCGGGTCGCCGCCAAGTGCCTAGCCACCAACATTATACTGCCAATGTACTTAGGCAGAATAGAAGATGCCAGCAAGGCAGAGTTAGTTAACGGCTGCTTCCTGGATGTCACTGAAATCCCATGTCTGGGTAAAACCAGACTGTGATGGAGAATATTTTTCTTATGGCTGGCCATGGTGAAAAGAAAAAAAAAAAAGTGTTAAAGTCACTTCCAGCAAGCGACACCTAGGTAGCTCTCCTCAACAGACTAAGAGAGCTCTTCACTTTTAATTGTCTTGGCCTGGCTGCAACAACTCCAACCTGTGCCTTTTCCACTTCTTTTACTTTGCCAAGCACAAAGAAAAGAAAGGGGTGCCCAGGTCACAGCCCACATGACCATCCACACTTTCTCAGTTCAGCCTGACATTAGGAAGGAATACGGCCCCAGGGAGGCCAAGTTAATGCCCAAGGTTCCAAGACTTTTATTCCAGGGAATCTCAATAGTCCCTGCTCCACATCTTAAAGACCACAGATGGAACTCACATGACATGGCCAGTCCGTATTCCCAGAGGCTTGGGAGACAGGCAAACCAGACTTCTTGGAAAAATGGGAGCTAAAGATGTGGCTATGAGAAGTTATCTTTTCTGGTTAAATAGGAAGAGAGGCCCCAGCTTGCCTGGATGGAGGAGAAACGGTTTCTCTTTGCTGCAACATCATACCCCTGGTGTGGAAGTTGCCAAGACACAACCTCTTAGGGAATTTCCCAGAACCACCTGCACCGGTGCTCTCTGAATCACCTGATTGAGATGAGCAGACTCCAGCCTGGTCCTGACTCAGCCCCCATACATATCTGAGGGCAGGATGTGAAACTGTGGAATGGGGCAGGTTGTCTGTAGGGTTCTGGGTTTTTTTGAAATGTCTCTTGTAATCCATGGTCTCAAACTGTGCTATGTGGAGCCAAAGATGACCTTGTACTCCAGTCTGATCCTACTGCCTCTACCACCAAGTGCTGGAGGTTATGGTATTCACCACCATCATCCAGTTTTATTTGGTGCTCGGAATCAAACCCAGGGCTTCATGCCTGCTAAGCCACACCCCCAGCCCTGTAATGTAACTTTTTTTTTTTTTTTACTTTTATTTTATGAGCATTGGTGTTTGCCTATAGGTATGTCTGTGTGAAGATATCAGATTCCCTGCAACTAGAGTTATAGACAGTTAAGAGACGTCATGTGAGTGCTGGCAATTGAACCCTGGTCCTCTGGAAAAGCAGCCAGTGCTCTTAACCCACTGGGCCATCTCTCCAGCTTCTTGTAATGTAAACTTTTAAGCCGTACTGCTCAGTCACTTAACTAGTATGCTTCTAAAATGCTGTCATCTAACTGTTTCTAGAACCCAAGTGACCTGATTCCAATCCAAATCCATTCAAGTCAAGTCGTCTCTTAGCCTGGGGGTCTATAGCTTTCACAAGATCCAATCTCTCTTCCAGGTGGTGGCTATCAGTTTATTTTTTGTAAACCAACACTTAGAGGCTACTAGGTAGAACTTTTGCACGGGAGACACCAATCTAAATACAGTGACCCAGTAACAGACTTTAAAAGCAACACACCTTGAAAAGATACTGCAGAAGTGACAAGAGGTTAAGTACGGGCACTCTGATGTTGAGGGCGGGAATAGGTCGATTGTATAAAGAATGAGTTAAATCCACCCAGATCTGCACAGGCATTTCATTCGAGGCCTGAGAAAAACCAAGAAGAGGATTCTCCCCTTGATACCTAATTCCCACTTTTCTTTTGACTCCTCCCCGGGACCTCCAGCTGGGGACGTCAGAGACATGGCTCAATTGGATATTGTCTCAGGCTCAGGAATGAAGACCTGAATGTGAATTCCCAGCAGCCACTTTTAAAGTCAGTCCATCCTAATGGTGGTACCTAAAAAGGCCAGAACTGGGGATGGCTGGAGACTGGAGGATCCTTGGAGTTCATTAGCCAGTCTTAACCCCAAGGTCAGTGAGAGACGAGGTTGAATGAGACCAAAGGAGACACCGGATGTTAACCTCTGACCTCCAAAGGCTCCCTCATGCACACACTGTATGAGCTCACGTGGCACACATACGCATACACGGGCACAGGCACGCACACACATACACACACAAATAGTTACAACTGGCCTAGCAGCATCCTTTCAGATTAGACTATCTGATAAAATAATTCATAGGAAACTCTAGTGACTGCTTGGATGTGCCTTCCAGGGCACAGAGTTTTTAATTTCCATTTTAATAAGGATCAATACCAGAGGCCTGAACCAAAGAAAGCTTCTCCTAGTGGAATTTCTGTGGTCTGGGGAGGAGGCACACTGACCGTGGGTGGAGACAAGAGCCAGAGGACCTCTGCCTCTCAGAAATATTGAAGAGAAAGGGTCTCCTCAGCACAGACTAACATGGCGCCCAAACACTTCTAGGACACCTGCTATGTCTGTGTCTCAGGATAGCACCCTCTGGCCCTGCTGGGTGCCTACAGCTCCAGGAACAGGTTCGTATCATTGAGAGGAGAAGACAAAAAAAAAAAAAAAACAAGTTCTGTTTGCCAACCACTGGTTTAGGACACCCCTGACCTGAGCTGTGTCACACCTGTGGCACTTTGGGTGTGTTGTAAGTTCCTTAGATTCTTGCATGAGCCATGTGGCTTCCCAGACACTACTCATAGCCTTTTAAAAGGAACCTCTGTCACTTCTCTGAGGGTAACGTGATCTTATGCAATCAGAACTCCTCGGGGAGTTTCCAAGGACAAGACAGTCTCCCCAGCATTTAACCATAACAAACACACACACACACACACACACACACACACCACCACCACCACCACCACCACCACCACCACTACCATGTGAAAGCTGGAACTAAAAGTCTCCATCTTGAGACCCCTGGGCCTGTGACTGTGGCTGACACTAAGAATTCAGCCGCATAACAATCCCAAGAATCAGGCCCAGAAAATATGTGGTTCCAGGGAGCCCAGCAGAGGAAAAGAGAGGTGTTACCTGACCGTTTATCCAGGAAATTCAGAAATTCAGGCCCATCCTTGGCCCACAGACATCTCTCTCTCTCTCTCTCTCTCTCTCTCTCTCTCTCTCTCTCTCTCTCTCTCTCTCATAGAGAGGCAAAGTGGCAAGGCAATGTCACTAGCATGACCAGAGTCCCAGTGGGCAGGCCATAGTGCAGCTTCAAAAGTCAACCCAGTCTTTATTTTAAAGAGACCGCACTTGGGTGAGCTCAAAGCGGGATACTAAGTCAGTAGCAAGACAAACAGACAAGCAAAGGTGCAAAGGGAAGAGGCTCCAGGAAGCACAGAGGAACCTCAGCTCTCCCTAACCAAGTCTCTGCAACAGTGGCAGGATCCGAAAGCCAAAAAGATGCTCTCCTCACTGTTCAGGCATCTTTAGCAAACAGCTCCTAAGCCACTTGAGGACTCTGTATGAAACTCAAGATTCTCTTAAGTAGTGGGATACACAACTTTGCACACACACACACACACACACACACACACACACACCCTGCTGCAAAGCTTTTACCGAGTAGCTTGTACCAAAAGGTCCCAGGAGTAAACCATAAATTCCCTGCGATAAACTGGCTAGATGGAATATACTCCCAGCTATATGTAAATCGCCTACAGCGCCAGCAAAATCTACTCCACATTCGCTTCTAATATATAGATTCTATTATTAAGAAAACACTAAAGAAGAGATGACCAGAATAAAAACGAAGCACTATAAATATCAAAACACACACACCTTGTGGACCGGCCTGGAGTAAAACATTATTTCCCTCCCTCCACTATGAGCTGTTATTAGGTTGTTAGTCAGGCAAGGCGTTTCTCTGTAGTCACATTTCAGACGAGAAAAATTACAAAAAGGCATCTAGAAAAGTTTACCACACTGTGTCTTAAAAATCTGTACACATGGAGAGGGGAGATGAGTTTCCCCTGTTTAAACATGCTGGAATTAAACTCTAGCTCTCTCACATCCGTCTATTTGGGGCAAACGTACACAGAGTGCACGCCATGAAAACTGACACTCATGTTGGCAAAATACAACCCAGCTTTCTTTCTGACATGCCACATAGATTTTTTTTTTAAAGCTAAGCTCCAAGATTGCATATTTTGGGGGCACAGAGCCTCCTGCAGCAATCAAGCTAGGCGTTTATTACCCCCTCCCCGTACTCCCCTACTCCTTTCCGCGCCCCCACTCCCCCCACCCCCAAGCTGCCAAAATACTGGCTGCAACCTGTGTGAGATTTGTGGGCCCCGCCGGCCTCGCAGCCCCAGGTTCCAGGAGACAATGCATCGCCTGGGAAGAGGGGTTGGGGACGAGGGTGGCGTGGGGTGGCAAAGGGAGGGGGATACCTTCACCGTAGTTGCTTTGGAGACTGGAATGCAAGTCGATTGTAATGGCAAGAAGCACTTACTCAGTTACAGCGGCGCTGCCGAAGGAATTATCCTGAAGGCTGAAACAGAAACAAGAAAACATGAGCCAAGTCCGGCCGGGGAGCCGTCTCCCTAATTGCTCTCCCCGAGTTAGAGCACGCACACAAACATGGCATTGCCAGGCAAGTCTTGGGGCTCGCCCGGCACGCTCGCTCTACCTTGGGCTGCTGTCTGCACATGCTCCTGACGACACCCCCAGCAGGGGCCCAGAGGCACCGGCGAACCACAAAGCCCAGCAACCCGCGAGGCTGCGGGGACGATGGGGCGGGGCGCGGCGGCGCGCGACCCGGGGCTTCAGCCTCAGGAACCTGGAGCTGCTCCGCGCCACCCTGGTAGCCAGCTAGGAGCTACAGGGGAGTCCGAGCTGCTTGAACCAGCCACCTCAGCCTCGGCTGGCAATACGGATTCCCCCCACCCCCGTCCCCCAGTGAATGCAATGCCCGCCTCCCATGGTTTGTTACCTCCCCAGCCCCCACCCCACCCTGAGGATGCAAACGTGCAAAGAGGCTTCTGTCGCTCTTTCCTGAAAGCAAGGAGGGATCGAGAAAGGGGAGAGGAATATGGATGCTGAGTTTTGACTTAAATTCACTGTGTGGTGGTTTTTATTGCCTAGAACAAAAGAGGCTCCCAAGGGCGGGCTGCATCCCGACAGGTCGGTCTGCGCTCTTGTTATTTTATTCGGTTGGAGGAAGCGCCCCCCCCCCTCCGCGCAGGACCACAAAGCTGTAAATGAGCCTATGCAGGGCGAGTGTAGAATGCTTTCCAGGCCTTAGCTGGTACCTAGGACACCGTGCAAGGCGGGGAGATGGAGTGCTACACCCACAGCAGCCCGGCACCTTCACAAAGGATGGAGTGACAATTCCCTTTGATAGAGTCTGCTCTGTTGGGGAAAAGGAGGGCCGGTCAGCCCCACCCCCACCCCGCTTTATTCTTGCTTGGGGATGTTTACCCTGCCCTGTTCTCATTGTCCATGTTTCCTGACACGTTTCCCTTGACTTGAAATAAACAGACGTCTTAAGACCTGTCTCTGAATTTTGAAATCATGGTACGCCATTTACGTGTTTAACTATATTATGCCTGTGCTCTTCTTAATCCTACTGTCCCATGGGACTAGGTTCTAGATGGAGACACTTCAGCGTTTTTATGGCAACCTGAAGTCTAATCACAGTATATCTTCCCGTCCACAGATCTGAAGACTGACTGTCACGTTCCCAAACGCCCCTGCACTCAGGGGCTGTGGTGCCCATTCTGAGTAGTTCGGTGTGAAGAAAGACCAGCCGGTTGGCTGTGTAAACATCTCCAGTGATTCATCTAGGACGGGAAGGAACAACGGTTTCAACTGAGAAACAGCAAGCGGTTGATATGAAAATGCTGTGGACCCATTGAAAAGAAAACGAACCTTCGGAGAGGCCCAACAAGCAGCTGAAAGAGTCTGATGCAGATACTAGCACCTAATCAATGAACAGAAGTCGGGGACCCCTGTGGTTGAATTGGGGAAAGGCTGAAAGAAGTTGAGGAGGAGGGCGGCCCCATGGGAAGACCAGCAGTCTCATCTGACTTTGACCTCGGAGATCTCTCAGACACTGAGCCACCAACCAGGCAGTATATACATCGGCTGATATGAGGCCCCTTTCGATACATATACAGCAGAGGACTGCCTGGTCTGGCCTCAGTGACAGAAAATGCACCTAACCCTCGAGAGACTTTGAGGCCCCAGGGAGTGGGGAGGTCTGGTGAGGTGGGGATGAGGGGTGGGACATCCTCTTGGAGACCGGGAGGTATGGGATGAGAAACCGAGGGGGACTGGGGGTTTGGGGGGGGACAGACCAGAAGGGAGATGAAGCCTGGACTGTAAAAAAAAGGATTAAAGAATATAAATAAATAAATAAATATTTAAAAAAGAAAAGAAAATGAAATGATAAATGTGCTTCATAAATCCAGAGATTAAATAATGCCCAGAAGAAGGAAATGACTAGTTCTCAACAACCCACAAACATAAAGGATCCAGAAAAGCCTATAAGAACTATTCATACAGAAGAAAGACAGTCGGTTCAGTATATTATAGCTAAAAGTTAAGAATACTCTAGAATAAAAAGCCTGCCATAAACCACTTGGGTTTTTAAACAGTCATCCAACTCTTGCTGGAATCTTACATCTGTTTGTTTTTTTTTTTTTTTTTTTTTCTTCTGTTGGAAGTAGTTTTCAAGTACCTTTTTAAAATGAGATGTCCTGTTCGCCTTGGAATGAACAATGCTGATGGATATCACAAAAGGTTCCTTTGGAGCCCTCCGCTTATCTGAACAACAGTTCAGGGAAAGTTCAAAGGGAGAAGAGGAAAATTATCACTGAGATCTGTAAGGAAGCCAGAGTATTTCCCAGGGCAGTGACAGGGTCCAGACTTCTCTGGGGTTTTATGGAACATGGCCAAAACATGTTTTTGAAAGGAGAGATGTTATAAATTCAAAGACAGCAAAGAAAACTATTTCGTCTTTTTGACTCTGAGACGGGACTTAGATAGGCAAAAATGTAGTGGGCAACAAAGGTACTCGCTCGATGGGTTTCTCAAACTCATTAAAGTCCAATATAACACTATTGGAAACAGACCGATTACGGTCATGCCTACAAGGGGGTTCAGAGAAAACCACCTGGCTTCATTTGATGAACTAATGATGCACATACTTTACACTATGTCAGATGCAGTTCCTGTTAACCTGAGGCCTTTGCTCTAAGTATGCATGTGTGTGTAGAATGGACAGGATGTGCTGTGTACAGTCCGATAAATAGAATAACCGGGGACAAACAGGCTAGATTCGAATGTGATTCACTCACCTTTCACGCTAAAAAGTTTCAGCTTTTCTAAAATCGACCATCTGAATTTCATACTTAGTTCCAATAGTCCCCTTTTCCTTCTTTATTTCTTTTCGATTTTCTATCTATTTATCTTTGCTTTATGTGCATTGGTGTTTTGCCTGCGTGTATGTCTGTATGAGGGTGTCGGATCCCCTGGAACTGGAGTTACAGACAGTCCTGAGCTGCCATGTGGGTGCTGGGAATTGAACCCAGGGCCTCTGGAAGAGCAGTCAGTGCTCTTAACTGCTGAGCCATCTCTCCAGCCACACACGTGCCAATAGTTTCTCAGTCATAGTGTTTTCGTTCCAACATTCTGACTCAGCTCTGTCAAAACAAAGAAATCAGGCAGCCCCACGTGAAAGGAATCTATGAGTCAAGTTCAAAACCAACTTCTTGCCCATAGTTTAATCTTTTTTGAAAAAAAAAAAATTACCTCATGACTTGCTTTCCTCATTCTTAGATAGAGATACAATCTGTTTCAGGGCTTCTTCCAAAAATTAAAAGACATTCTGGGAACTGAGAAATTAAAAGTTTTTTAAACCATTAATAAAATGCAAATGTTATCCTTGTTCTCATTATTGCTATAATAAGAAACATGTAAACATGACGTTTAGAAGAAAAAAATGACTATGAACAGATAACAGCTTTATAGACGATGCTCTTTCTCTTTCTACTCAATGCTATCTCGCTGCTCCATGGCTTCTTAACTTCTCTGAAAATCGTCACATTTGACCAGATGCTCCATTGACAGTGTTTGTGTATTCGCTCTGTAACTCAATTTAAAATGCTTGCACATCCCTGGAGGACCAGACAATTCTGAGAAATCACTTTCAGAGGGATGCTGGGGCATTGGGCCAGAATCTTTACAATGCCAGGAAGTCAACAGAGGCCTGCTCCATTGGCCTGGACACAGTGATTTGGTGTTTCCTGCCAGTTCTCCAGGGAATAGCCAGGCCTCCTGGTGTATGAACGGAGGACTCTTACCTCCCTGCAGAGATAATTTTCCACTAAAAAGATTAGATTCCTCTCCTTATATCTCTAATATCCTCTAATTAGTATCCTCTAACCCTTTGTTTCTCTGCCCCAGTCTTTGACACCATAGCAAAAGGGGGGGGGGTGTCTCATTTCTCTGAGTGGTTATTGTCTGAGCTATTGAGTACTCATCAGACACAGGTGAAATTCTCTTTCTGGTCTGGGTCACCTCCATTAAAGCACATATCTCTACATTAATGTTTGTGTATACCCCATCCACTTTGTCTCACGATCTCTCTCTGTTCCGCCTAACTCAAAAAGCATATTCAGTGCAGATAGGTTAGAAAGATGAGATATCAAATCTCACATATTCTGGATTTTGTGAAACCAATGGAAGTGGTGTGTAGGAAATATCTTCAATAACATTTAAAACCAGTGTTGGGTGGAGATGTTGTATGAGGAACCAAAGAGTATGAATGACATGAAATAAGAACAAGCTGAGATAGATACCTGGTGTGGTGGTTTGAATATGTTTGGCCCATATAGACTGGCACTATTAGAAGTGGCCTTGTTGGAGGAAGTGTGTCACTGTGGGGGTGGGCTTTAAGGGCTCCTAGTGCTCAAGCTCCACCCAGTGCGGAAGAGATACCCCCCTCCCCCCCCCCCCCCCCCCCCCCCCCCCGACTGTCTGCAGAAATTATTCTTCTCCTGGCTGCCTTCGGGTCAAATGTAGTACTCTGGGCTCTTCCAGTAACATGTCTGCCTGCACACTGCCATGCTTTCCATCATGATGATAATGAACTGAATCTCTGAACCTGTAAGCCAGCCCCCAATTAAATGTTGTCCTTTATAAGAGTTGCCTTGGCCATAGCTTCACTCCACAGCAATGAAAACCCCTAAGACATCTGAAAAAGTTTATAAAAACTAATTGCATAAATGCTGTGTTTTTATAATTATAATACAATGGATGTTGAATGTGACGCAAAGATTATCAGTTTGAGCTATTAAAATATTTTCAGGGGGCCATCAAGATGGTTTGGTGAATTAAGACTCTTCCACTGAACGCAAGGACCCAGGTTTGATCCCAGAGATCTTCAAGGCAGAAGGACTGAACCAGCTCCTAAAGGCTGTCTTCTAACTTCCATAAACACGCTATAGCATGAGTGTGCCAGGCCTGTATACATACACACACACTCACACACACACACACACACACACACACACACACACACACAAATACATAAGTAGTCTTGAGGGGGAAATGGCTATGTAATCCCTCTAATGGAAAGGATATAATTTCTTATGTTTGTAAGAATTGTGTTGCTCTTCCAGTTATATCTAGAATGAAAGCTAAGAATCCTAATATACTTTCATCAGATCATGCCTCTTTGGCCCTGGAGGTGACTGAACTATCTAACCACATGGGCCTCCCATGGCGTTACAATAGG
This sequence comes from Rhabdomys pumilio, assembly GCA_030674055.1. Classification (NCBI taxonomy): domain Eukaryota; kingdom Metazoa; phylum Chordata; class Mammalia; order Rodentia; family Muridae; genus Rhabdomys; species Rhabdomys pumilio. The sequence continues at coordinate 33,194,228 of JANHMN010000019.1, forward strand.
TGATGCCACCCCAGCTGGGGGAATGTCATTCTTTAGCTGAGATGTTCAACCACGATTTCTGGAATTAAGGACATCTTTTCTGAAACCCTCCCAAGCCTGGAATCACCTCCCACACTTTCCCCCTTTATTTGCTTTATCAAGTCTGTACTGTTTCGTGTTTGGCGTTTGGCGTACCTTCATCTGGTTGGCATGTGATTGTTTCTGAACAGTTGAACCTGAGGGTCTCATTCACCACCGCAACCCTAGGGCTAAACATCACTACCTAGCAAGTCAACTAACTAGTAAGTATTTCTGGAAGGAAATCAACGAGTGGATATTTAACTTCAGTTTTCAATACAATGCTTGGTTTGCATTTCTTTTTTCCTTGTCTTTCCCCTCATTTGTATGAAAATCTCTAGTTCTTACTTTAAATTCATTTTAAATAAGAGTTTTCTCAAGACAAGTTATTTTTAGGCAGCGAGGCTATCCTCAACCAGACATTCCTCCTCCCTTTGCTCAGCAGGGAAAACAAACAGATCCCATGCTGTTCTGACAAACTCAGTGGGTTCCAGTCCAACCAGGAGAGGTATAAGTTGGTTCCTCAGCAATGTTTGCAATGGAAGTGTGTAGCAGGATATCTTCCCGCAGACCTCTAAAAGAAGACTTGCTTCTAGGCAGCTAGAATTAGGGTCTTAAAGCCTATATCCACAGTGACACACCTACTCCAACAAGTCCACACCTCCAAATCGTGCCACTGCCTGGACCAAGCATATTCAAACCACCACAATTCGTAACCCAGAAGAAAAACAAATTCTTGGTTAACTTAAATTGGAACAATCATGATACCTAAACTCAAGGAGTGGTAGACGCTTTTAGTCCTAGCAGTCAGGAGTCAGAGGCAGGCTGATCTTTTTAAGTTTGAGAGCAGCCTGATCTACTGAGCAAGTTCCAGGACAGCCAGGGCTACACAGAGAAACCCTGTCTCAAAAGAGAGAGAGAGAGAGAGAGAGGGAGAGAGAGAGAGAGAGAGAGAGAGAGAGAGAACTTAGACTTAGCCAAGCACCACCTCCACGCCCCTAAGAAAGAGAAAGTGCATTTCCTCCTACACCTTCAGAAAGAAGTTTATAGGTTCTTTCTCCTCCCACAGTTACCATTAACTGTTGGAAGTCTTTCTTTTATGTGTACTCTCTGACAATGGACCAGGCGAGGCTACCCACACCTCACCTGAAAACTCCTTACATAAGTGCCCCTGTCTGATTTCCACACAATTAGCCCCGTATCTTTAAAAATTCTCAAGCTGTGGCTATTATTCTCTGTTGTCTCAGTGGCCTAAAGCAACCTCTTCATTTTGTTCAGATTTTGAGGGTCAGGAGTTTCAGGAAAATTCTGCTGGGCTGCTAGTGGCTGACGTAGTTCTGGGGGTGGGAGGAGGAAGGGCTAGGTGGGTAGAGGCCATCTTTCAAAATGGTGTCTTCACTATCACAGTAAATAGCTCAGTGTTTCCTGGCCTTCTCTCTAGGCTTCACTTCATTATTCAGGTGTCTCAATGTGGCCCCAACTTCTCCTGATGAGAGGTTATTTCCCTACCGGTGAAATGAGCCAGTTCACACCAGATTAGATTGAATTAAAGGCAGGTGTCTTAGCTAGGGTTTTACTGCCGAAAACAGACACCATGACCAAGGCAACTCTTGTAAAGGACATTTCATTGGGGCTGGCTTACAGGTTCAGAGATTCATTTCATTATCATCAAGGTGGGAGCATGGCAGCATCCAGGCAGGCATGGTGCAAGAAGAGCTGAGAGTTCTACATCTTCATCTGAAGACACCTAGGACAAGACTGGCTTCCAGGCAGCTAGGATGAGGGTCTTAAAGCCCATGCCCACAGTGACAAACTTCTTCCAAAGAGGCCACACACTCCTAGAAGGCCACGCTTCCTAATAGAGCCACTCACTGGGCCAAGCATATTCAAACTACTGGTGGTCTGTTTGCTTCCTTAAAGTGGGTATTTACAAGCAACAGTTATTGACGGTTTCGTTTCAACAGACGGTCATGCCAGGAACTGTAAGGTGTATTACAACTTGTAAGTCATTTGTCAAATATTGACAATTGTGAATAATTCAGTTCTTAAATAATAAATTAGTGCAGGTCCTCTTTCTCTGTAGTAGCCTCTGTCTGGCATGCATACAGACGTAACTGCATTCATCGGTGGAGACAAAGGGATGGACTCGTTACAGTTTTTCCGCTGGAAATTGCTCATCACCAGGGCGCACTGATGGAAAACTTCCACACCCCAACCATCATTCATCAATCCATCATCCACAACTTGGAGAAGAAAAAAACAAAAGGATTTAAAATGTGTAGCTTAGAGCCAGCCTCTTGCTGCCCAAACAGAGGTAGTCACCTGGAGAACAGCTGCACAAAATCCAATTACGGAAAAAAAAAAATTCTAAAATTCTTTGCTATTGGTTAGCACAAGTGAAACACGGTCTTTCCCCCTGAGGGTTTGCAAACTGCCATAACAAGACTTGGAAAAATGTGGCAGCTACCAATTGTCCTGGGAAAATAGCTAAATGGTATACTTGGGTAAAGCTACAGCAGGAATGGTGTTGGCCAACATTTTAAATACAAAAAAAATCTGTGTCTAGCTCCTGGAAGCCTCATGTCTTACTCTACAACTGCTACAGATTAACATATGAGTACATGGTTGCTGTCTTCAGACACACGCAGAAGAGAGCATCGGGTCCCATTACAGATGGTTGTGAGCCACCATGTGGTTGCTGGGAATTGAACTCAGGACCTCCGGAAGAGCAGTCAGTGCTCTTAACCGCTGAGCCACCTCTCCAGCCACAATAAGAATATTTTAACAGAAAATATGCCCATATCGCCTCTTGAGATGATCATTGCTCTATCTCTACAGATCTTCTGACACAATCCACTCATCACTTGTGATTGGTGTGCACATACCCACAGACAGTAGCATTCCCTGGGGCTCTGGAGCACAGAGCCAACTTCCCATATTTTGCTTGAGTCCCTCAATGCAGGGTTTAGCTCACATCACTGCTGGCCTCGTCAGCACTAGGATTGACTTGATACAGAAGACAACAGACCTCTTACTCGTCTCAAGAAATCACTGAAAGGGGCCCGGAAAACAGCTCAATGGATGAAGGAGCTTGCAGCCAAGCCTGATGACCTGAGTTCGATCCCTGGCTCCTACATGGTAGAAGGAAGGAGCCAAAGCTCAGAAGCTGTCCTCTGATCTCCACATATACACACACATGTGCACATGCACACACATACACACACACACACACACACACACAGATTAAAATTCAATGTGTTTAGAAAGTGATTTTAAAATCACATCTCCTATGGAGATGCTGTTCTCGAGCTACAGAGATGGCTCAGCTGTTAAGAGCACTGGCTTGGTTTGGTTCCAGAACCCACTTGATGGCTTAGCTTACACCTGTCTGTAACTCCAGTTCCAAGGGACCAGAAACCCTCTTCTGGTCTCCTGAGGAACCAGGTACATGGCATGCATACATACATACATACATACATACATACATACATACATTCAGGCAAACACAAATACATGCAAAATAAAATAAAGAAATTTTTTATTGGACATTTTATTTATTTACATTTCAGATGTTATCCCCCTTTCCCCATTCCCCCCCACCCCCATAAACCCCCTATCCCATCTTTTAAAAAGAAATCTTTTTAAAAGCATTGTTCATTTGATGTTTGTAAGGTCAAAAGCTTAAATGCCTGGGGAACAGACTAAATTTAAGAAAGAATACAGAACACAGGGAGTTTGGGGAACCAGAAGCATCCTTTTGTCATTTGTACCTTATTCTTGAGTGACCAGAGACAGATATGTTCTCCTGATCCCTTCTCTCTCTCTCTCTCCCCTTTAGTACCCTTCCCTTTCTCTCCCCTCTTCCTGTTGTTACCACAATAAATAAATCTCCAGTTTGTGGCAGTCATTTGAAGGATCTGAAACCACTAAGAGGCACAGATGAAGGAAAGCCCAGCTGCGTTTAGGTCTCACCCTTTGCTTCCTGGGCTAACACCCCTCTCCCTCAGCAGCCCCCTTGAAAGCTCTCTCCTGCAGCTGGTGGCTGCAGCTCACCTGTGACACGAGTGTGAAAGCTCTACCCACAACTGATTTGGGTCTGGCTGTTACTTCCTCCTGTCTCTGTCACCTGTTACTGCTATGGAGGACAAAGCCACTCTGACTGCCATGTCTTTCTTTCCATGATGGACAGAAATTTTTTTTAGAAGCCATGAGCTGGCCCCAACCTTTCCTCCTGTAAGAGTCTTCTGTGAAGTATTTTGTGGCAGCAACAAGGAAGTACAAACATTGTAGCTAACCTTTTCTGGAATCCAGTGCGCCCAAGATATGGTCAGCTGGATCTCACGGAGTTTAGTGGTTTGGTCCACTTGAAGCCTATGATTTGTGGGCAAATGTAAAATTAAAATTGTATATTTCATTTTTTTGAAAGGGAAGAAAGACGGAGGAGAGAAAAGGAAAAGAAAGGGGAAGGGAGGAGAAGACAGAAAAGGAGAGGGGAAAGGTACTGAAGAAGGGAAAAGACACAGAAAAGAGGAAGGAAATGAGGGAAAAGATGAACAAAAAAAAGAAGAAAACTAGGTGAGACTTTGAAGTTAAAACCTCAGGTATACACTAACAGAAAGGAAAGAAAAACCGACTAAATAAAACCAGTGAAGACCCGCTAGTAGTTAGAAATTCGTATCATTGCTATTGCAACATTGTTAAACAATGGCTCATTCCTGAGACGTGGGTTTCCAGGCTCTTCCGCGCAATCTCAGACATCTAAGGAGGAAATTGCTTTCTCTGTTTTGAACGGAACAGGGCTACTCCTTACCGTTTCCTTCTGTTTTCTAGGGAACATAAAAATATAGCTCGAGTTTCAGCGACACAGAGGGCAAACTGTGTTTCGTGGTCTAGCCTGGCTACCTATGGCCTCACAGCTTACAGAGTTGGTTCTATGAGAGAAGCTCAAGGGGAGAAGATGAAATTTCCCCTCTACTATAAAGAGGAGGGAGAGGAAGGGAAGGAGGAAGAGCGGTAGCTGAAGCTTAGGGCCTTCTGAGGTCAAGGAGAAGGCTGAGGAGGAGTCCGCCAAGGATGAAAAGCATCAAAGGCCTGTTGGGATGAAGGGGTGTGGATGGTTGGAGGCAAGGGGAACACCCACATTTCCAGTAAAGATCTGGAGTTACTTATCTCCGATTAACCCTCTTTCTAACATTATGAGACGTAGCTCCATGGAGAAGGAGTCCCCTCAAATTCTCCAGGGTGCAGAGGGAATGTGGTCCCTGATACCACGGGTTTTGCTTGTAAGAATGGTGGTGTAGTTGGGGGCCTACCTTGTTCTCATGAGTTGGCCAGGCACTGCCTGCTGTGCAGTATATGGTCCAACGTTGAGTTGGGAGATTTAGGTTCACACTATAGCGACTAATGGGAATCAAAGGAAGCTGCTACAGGGGACTGCCTCTGGTCTCCTTTTCACGTTGCTCTTATCCCCAACTCTGCAGCTCTCTTCCTCTAGGCCAGTGAAGTCTTAAAGGATTTCAGCTTTTTTTTTCTTTCTTTCTTAGAAGACTGAGTCTCAGTATGACAGTCTAAATGGCATATTCCCCATAGTTCAGGCATTTGCATACCGGGTCCCCAGTGGGTGGCTGTTTCGGGAGGCTTAGGAGGTGTGGCCTTGCTAAAGGAAGTACATCACTGGAGGCGGGCTTTGAAGTTTCAAAAGATTTGTGCCATTTTGAGTTAGCTCTGTCCACTTCCTGTTTGCTGCTCATGATCTCTGGTATTCCTGCCTTTGTGTCGGCCACTCGTGGCCATGATACCCCTACGCTGATGGTTCTTATCCTTCCGGATTGATAAGCCTACAATAAACTTTTCCTTCTCTAAGCTGTCTTTGGCCATGGTGTTTACCACAGCAATAGAAAAGGAATAATACACTCATGTAGCCCAGCTTGTCTTTGAATACATTGTGTATCCAAGGATGACCTTGATTTCTCTTCTGCTTCTACCTCTGAAGTACTTGAATTTTAACCCTTTTATACCACACCCAGGTGTCCTTTAAAAAATAAATTTAAAAATTTTTTTCCAACATACACAAATGTTATTAACAACTAGAAGGACAAAAAGACCATCATTTACCATCAAAATAATCAACTGATAAAACAAAGCTGAGCTGACCCCCTTCTGGTAGGTAAGGGACTCTGTCTTGGCTGAGTTTGATGCCCCGTTGATGTAAAGATGCCAAATTTGGGGTATATATGAGCTTTGGGGTCTAGTTCATGGTAAATCTACCAATGGGAGGAGGCCCGATTAGAATGACGTGACTTCTTAGAATCTGCCCCGATCTGTGCTCTCTGTTGGGGAGGTGAGTCATTTGGTAGACATTTAATGCTTTTACGGGATGATTGGGGGGCAGGGGCGGGATACATTTGTTGTCTACGTTTGTCTTCCCAGACAGACTGATGGGGGACAGTTGAAACAGTGATATTATCAAGACACCTGAAGAGTGAAGTCAGTTCCATACACACCCCAGTTCTGTAGGTGTCATGGTTTGCCTTCTCAGGGTCTCCCGGGCTCTCTCTCTTCTGTTGTCCTTCACTACAGTATCTAAGATGGTTGCTTGTTTTCTCCAGATAGCCAGCACTATCTAGCTCATACACACCACAGCAATTATGTAAAATCTGTAATAACCAGAACCTTCAGACACTTGCTTCTCCAGTTCTATTCTTAGCTTTATCTGGGAAGCCAAAGAAAGAGCTCTGGGCTAAAAATTTGCCGTTACACTCTGGCATAAAAAAAAAAAAAAAATTGCTGAAGACTGTTCATAGTCCCAGAAAGCTCGGAACAGAAACCATCTCCTTATTAGGCAAACAGCCAGGCTGAGCCACTCCACCAGGAGCAGAGAGAACTGGCAAACATCAACTCAATGTGGGCTTTGTGGAAAGCAAGCCAGGGGCACTCAGTTCCATTTTAGTAAATTATACCCTTCTTCGGAAGGAAAAAAAAAATGACCCTAAAGAAGGCAAACTTTTGACAACATAGCTTTTGATATCAGCAGCTTCAAGGTTATGGTAGAAAAAAAAAAAAACAGAGCCAGAAATATTAGCCATGCATGTTTTTTAAGATTTATTTTTATTATTTTTAATGCATGTGTGTATGTATGTATATATATATATATATATATATATATATATATATATATATATATATATGTGTGTGTGTGTGTGTGTGTGTGTGTGTGTGTGTGTGTGTGTGGGTACATGCATGTGAATGTTATTGTCTACACTAGAGGCGTTGGGTTCCCTAGAACTGGAGTTACAGACAGTAGTGAGCTGCCTGACATGGGTTATGGGAACCCAAGTCCCATTCTCTTGAGAGCAGTGTGTGCTCCTAACTGCTGAGTCCCAGTATTCAGTTTCTTGACGTCACTGTTTCAAAACCTATTGTCCACAATCTTGTCAAGCTTTAAGGGACAGCAGGAGAGTGCACACATGGAGAGGCACATACAGAGCCTGTCATAGGGAAGCTGCCAGTGTTTCAGCACAATGTCTGCCTGAGAGGATGGGGTTAAGTCCGAGAGCAGAAGCAGGTTATGTGGGGATGCTAGGGACTGTGATATAATGGATGGATACACACACACACACACACACACACACACACAAGCATGTACACACATGTACACACACAATTAAAAATAAATGTTTTTAAAATGTGTGTACGCATGTGATGTACACATACATGTTGCATGCAGAGGTATGTGAATGTGCACACTGAATGTCATGCTCCCAGTCTCTACCTTATTCCCTCAAGGCACCATCTTTTCACTGAACGTGGAGCTAGGCTTGCATCCAGCAAACCATAAAGGTCCACTTTCTCCACCCCTCACAGCTGTCCAGCTGCAGGTATACTGTACAAGGAACTGTGTACCCCTTTTCACATGAGTTCTTGGGGTTTGAACTCTGATCCTTTATCTTTGTAGTAAGGACTCTCACCTACTAAGTCACATGTCCTCAGTTCCATGATGTATAATTTTGAGCAGGATCCTGGAATGCTTAGAATGTCTGAACAAAGACAAGTCTGTGCTGGACCTAGGTTTTATTATTATTGATTGATTGGTTATTTGTGTGTCTCTCTGTTTATGGTTCTTGAAACAGAGTCTCTGGTTGCCTAGGCTGTCCTCAGACTCTCTATGTAGCCCAGGCAGCCCTCGAATTCCTGATCCTCCTACCTCCCATTCCCCAGTGGTGGGGTTACAAGCATTAAGCTAACACCCAGCAAAGATCTGGGGTTGTAATGAGTCTTAGCAAGTTCTCAGTGTTCCTGATGATCTTCCAGCTGTCTGTGTGACTCACACTCCTGGGCTACCACTGCCTAGGTCTCTAGGGCATCCTCCCCTTCGTGGCTTGGCTTACATTCCGGAAATGCAAAGCAACCATGTCTAAATAGTTGGTTTCTGCATCGATTCTGCCCCAGAGTGCTGAGAGAAAAGCTTGAGTGAGAGAAAAGACAAATGAACTTGTCATCCTCCCTCTCAGGGTAGGGATGCAGGAGACTTGTGTAATGAAGAATTTCCCAGGAATGCTGAGAATCCACTTTGCCTGTCTTTGCTCCAAGGGAGCTAGACGAATTCACAAATGAGGAAGTACTGGCAGCTGAGGAGTTTCTTACAATTGCCATGATTCACATCACTCTAGAACACGTTGCAGTTGAACTGTAGCATGCTGGCCCAGTTTAGTAAGTCAGCTGCAATGTACATACACACACACACACACACACACACACACACACACACACACACACACACACGGTGGTTTCTGGGAAAAGAACACCTAAAAGAAGAAACACACAAAGGACAGCAGCAATTCATGTATGGATATAAAACTGTTTCAAAAGACAGTGTGAATGAAGGGGCACGTGTCATAGGATTTTATGATAAAAATATATTTTGTAATATCTCCTGTAAAATTTTTACCAAGTTTTGTTCTGCCACTTTGTTGGAACACGATACAGAAATTGTGACCTCGATGGGACAAAAGATTCATGATCATTTTAAAATGAAAGTCAAAATATTACTGTAAGAATTCTTTAAAGGGATCCTGATTCCTGGTTCCTATTATTTTAAGGGGTGAGACTTTTCAAAGATAAAATTAATAATTACAAAGAAAAAATTCTCAAACTAGGATAACTCACAAAGGATGCTACTGTTGACACTAGACAACCAATTATTTGAAGATCCTGATTGTAGCAACACAAATCATCCCTCTGGCTAGAAGAAAAACAAACAACTCTTCTGTAATAAATAGAAAGTGCTTCATAAATTATCCAAGTCTTTGTGTTATTCCTTGTATATATATCATTATCTTGTTCAAAACACAACCAAGTATGTGCAAAAAGAACCATCTTTGACATTTTGCCAGATTTAGATTTAAACTAAACCTTAAAAGACATTCTTGGACAGGGGGGAGAGCTTAGTGGGTGAAGGATTTGTCAAGCAAGCAGGATGACCTGAGTTTATTCCCCAAACAAGATGCATTTAAAACTTTAAGAAATCTGGATGGATTGGTTACCCACTTTTTATCTCAGTATGGAGGAGGAAGAATCAAGAGAATCCCTGAAGCTCATTGGTCAGCAGGACTAGCTTAATTGGAAAGTTTCAGATTCAATGAGAAACATTGTGTCAAAAACAATAGCAACAATAACAACAATGGAAAAACATGGACAACCCCGAGGAATGATACTTGAGGTTGACCTCTGACATCTACATGTACATACATACTTGCACATGTAATAGCACATACATGCAAGACCAATACACACACACACACACACACACACACAGACCTTTTTTATTGTGACAATGTATTTGCCACAGGAGGAGGACAGAATTGTGACAATGTATTTGCCACAATAGGAAAACAAAACAGACTTCATAGTTGGTTGACTCACTTTATAACCCTTAAGCTCTTACCTCAAGGCACTCTGATGTTAGGGACAGGCCTGTTTCCAGAAATGCCTTTATTGACTAATCAATATTAGTCACTGATACCAATAAAATGATAAGTAAATAGGAAAGAATAAATATTTAAAAGAGATTAATCAATTTTTAAAGAAAGCCCCAGAAGAGTCTTTCATTCAAAAACCCCCAGAGAGGTCAAGCAGACAATAAAAAGCAACTGAAGTTGATAGGGCTAAGAGGAGGGTTCTTGGATGATAGTAACTGCCTCCCTCTGGGTAGGGCTCACACTATATCTGAAGGGGCCACCCCTGTAGTGACAAATTTGGAGTTTTGGCTTCTTTGAAAAACAAAGTATTATGAGAATATGTTCTCATTTTAGTCCCAGGTGTGGGATTTGGGGCGATTTCAGTTTGTCCACAGCAGCTGACTGTGATTTGCCTAGTGCTCTGGCAGGAGTGTGACTTTGCCAGCTGCAGAAAGATAGTTTCTGTGATTGTGTGGATTTGGAATGACAGGGGACTTTTCAAAGAGTATATATATATGGTAGGATCCCAAGTGAGGAGTGGTTGCTTGGTTGTTGGGGTGGGTTGTTGGTTGGTTGTTGGTTGTTGTTGGTTGCTGTTGGTTGTTGGTTGTTGGTTGTTTTTGGTTGCTGTTGGTTGTTGGTTGGTTGGTTGCTGTTGGTTACTGTTGGTTGCTGTTGGTTGTTGTTGGTTGTTGCAGTTTGTTAAGTAGTTGAGCACAAAGGAAGAACAAGAAGAAATTAAATATCATGATGGCAAAAATTAAACTTGCCCCAAGGAATTCGATGCCCCCTAATCAACAGGAAGTACTCCTGCCCCTCTACCATTTTTTCTCTCCTGTCTAATGTCAGGGGGCTGGAAGGGTGGAAAGGGGGTGGAGAAGGGTGGAAGAAAGAAGAACCCACAGAGTAGCAAAACACCTGCCATACACCCCTGTTTCAGGGCCAGCCCACTACTGCCATACAGGGATGTGGATGAAGCATTGACATATTTTATACTTTCTTTAAAAACAAAAAACAAAACAAATAAACACCTAGAGGGTTATGGATATAGCAGGTGTCAGAATGCTTGCCCAGGGTGCTCATATCCTAGGTTCCATTCCCAGCATGCCCAAAATGGGGAGTAGTGATATTCGCCTGCAATCCTAGCTCTTGAGAAATAGAGGCAGGAGGTTCAGAAGTTCACGGCTACTCTAGACCAAGTTCAAAACCAGCTGTGGATACCTGAAACAGTCTTTAAAAACTAAAATATTTGGGTTTGAAAGAAACGTTGCTAACTATGTAGAACTAACACTATGCTCGTGGAAAAATTACATTGTGCTGATATTCTTCTAATCAGTGGCCTCTCTAGAGTCCCACATCTTCTGAGATGCTGAAGTTTCCATGAAGTCTGTGTGTGTGTGTGTGTGTGTGTGTGTGTGTGTGTGTAGAACTTCATTTTTCTTATATATTTATGCATTTGATATTTAAAATGTCAAACATCACTTAACATTTCAACATTAAAATGCAGACTTTGTATAATTATTCTTCTGAAATGAAAATGATATCTTGAATTAGATGCTCCAAACACAAGACCCTACTTTAAGCAAAAATCATGTGTAATCAAAAATCACGGATATGCTCTTCCCCAGGCCTTACCCGGTCAACCATTTTTCAGTTTTCATTGTCACCTGCAACAAGCCAGAATCTTCTTCCTCATTCCTGGCCTCAATCCTTAAATGAGTTTCTTGCACTCAGCATTAGGTAGAGCGTCATCTCTCATCACTTTTAAACATATTTTCAGTAGATGAATCCAAATTTACATCAGTAATAAATTTTAGCCCTGGAAAGTCTTTGGACATCAAATGTTTCACATTTTATAAACATGGATCCCCAGGCTCAAAGACACAAATGAATGTGGCCAGGGTTGAAGGTTAACAACCCTTCTGGTATCCTAGATTTAGAGTCAGATCTCTTCTGCCACAATATCTTTCCATCACATGCTGACATTTCTGGTAAAACTTGTAAACTTTTTTGAGAGTTAGTTTTCTGTGTCAACCTGACTGGCCCATGGGAGGTGTTTATTAGGCTGTACCTGGATGATACTAATGTTAAATTAATCTCAGGTTGACCTGAGATTAGATTAACATTGGAATCAATGGGGAGGCAGCTATGGCCACCATCATTCTTCCAGTCAGACTGAATACAACAGAAAGGTGGTTCTTCAACAAGTAGGAAGGTTTTCCAACAGATTTCTTCCTTCTTTGTCTACAACAGCATCTCTTCCTGCCTAGTGACCCATAACCTGAAGCAGTCTATGAATTCCAAGATCTACTGGCCTCCTCTGTGAATTTTATACTTACCAGCCTACATGGCTGTAGGACTCAATGCCTTTTAATGAATGCATGTGAGTATCCACACATTGGCTCTGTTTTCTGGTGAACCATGACAACCACAGCATTTTTTTTAATGTCTCTGAATCAGCCTATATTTCCTGCTCCATAACCATGTACAAGCCCTTTATGGTCCCCATTCCTTCTTCTCTGTCTCAATTTTTCATATCACAAAGTCATAAACTTTAGATGAGATTGAATGTTGTCTGTCAAGTAGAATGATGTCATAGGGCTGCCGACCACCTTCTCAGACCACTCCATCAAGGCCAGCCTTCACTGGATTCTCACTCATGTGTGTCTTAAACTGTAGGACATTCCTCGCCTCCATCACATGACCAGTCATTCCTCTGCCTCAAAAACGGAAAGACAAATTGGCTTCAGATGGTGCAAAGGGTCTGGCAATACCATACAGAAGTGTGCAGTGAGAAGAGCACAGATTCCTGAATAGCAAAGATTGACCAATGAGATGCAAATGAGTTATTTATCCTAGCTAGCCTGCACAAAACTCTATTTTATAATAACCTAGATTAGGCAAGTTCTATGCTGTTCTCGCCTATATCCCCCCCCCCCCCCCCCCCATTACTCACTGTTTGAATTTTCCCCAGGCTGCTTCGGCTTCATCAGCCTGTCTTCAGGATGCACTTCTCCTGGCCGCATGTGCATAGCCCATCTCCTCTGATGGCTGCCTCTCTCTCTCTGCATTGTCATATTTTCCTTTCTGTGGTCTCTTTCTGAGACATGCCCCACTCCTTGATTCTAGGCCCACCTTCCTATCCTTCCTACCCAGTCATAAGCCCCAACCATTTATTGATCAATAGGGAGCAATCTTATGGTGCATTAAATACAGCACCCCAATATCAGGTTACAGTCTAGATCGGGACACAGAACTCTGCCTCTGAATACACAACACTGAAGACTAACCCCAACATCAAGGAAATGGGCCAGGAAGGAGCCAGACACATATATCTGCCCTCTTTCCTGTGTGTGTGGACTCCATCCAGGGCCATGTCCTTCTCCTTTGGTAGGGGTATGACTTCTGAATGATGGGACTTTTCTGTCCTTCACGGGAACACGCTTGATGTCACTGAATCACATCTTGTTTCCATCTTTGGTTCGCTTTGTCCTCCTCACCATCCCCACCACTGGGCTAATACTTCCTAAAATAAAGTTGCAACATTTAGTTTTCCCTTTAGGCTCTGCTTTCTAGGGAGAGTAGAGTTGAAATATCTATGTTTTCTGAGATAGTACAGTGATTTGTGGGTAGCAGTATGACTCTGGAGTTAATGAATTGTTAGATTCACTCAACAACTGACTATCAAACAAATCAAAATGAGGACTGGAAAGAGAACTCAGTAGTTAAGTGTGTTTGCTGCTTTTGTAGAGGACCCAAGTCCTATTCCCAGCACCTACGTTGGGGCTCTCAAAACCTGCTACTCTGCAGGGCCGTGAAAGGAGTCTTGGTTTTTGGTAGAAGCACTGGCTGGAAGTAGCCCAGAGACCCTGCAAGGGATGGGCATCTATTCCACCGTGCTCCTAGAATCCAGGCTCCTAACACGTGGCATGGAACCCCATTAACCTGCACAGTTCAGTCACATAGGATCCACCCCTCCCAAAGAGCACAGGTAGAGGATGTGACTACAGGCTTCAGCCTCAAGAGATCTCCATATTAATGAGTTACCTAAAGGCCAGAGGACATAACCAATTACATATTCCTTTTCCCAAACCCTCCTTCCTTCTCCCTCCCTATTTAAGTCAGGCGCACCCTGGCTTAAGTGGGGTGGGGTGTGTACATCCAGATCATCTACCATCTGCCATGTCAATAAAGACCTTGGAACCCCAGACTTCCTCGTGTCTATTGGGGCTGCCATAGTTGTGGAGGACTTCCCTGCATTCCAGCCACTGGTTCCCACACTGCTCTAACTCCAAGGGATCTGACATCCTCTTCTGGACTCTGTGGGTATCCACACTTTCACTTACAAACACACACACCCTTAAAAATGTAAGCTATAATATACATCTTAATAGTAATTAAGTAACGTGTTGCAGAAATATTTATGGCATATACAAGACTACTTAGATAAAATTCTTGGCTATCTGGTAATTATAACCCTCACGCTTCAAAACAAATTGAAAACTTTGAGCCTGGACCTACGGATGAGCACAGAGAATATACTGCATGCTGCCTCTTCAGTGTCTAAAAACTGCTCAGTGTTTTGAGTAATATTCCCAGCCTTAGTCATGATCACGTAATTCCAAGCAGAGAAACATTCCGGGTGGATGACCTTGAACTGCCTCAGATCCCTCTAAACAAACAAATCTGCCATCTGCCTCCCCTTAAGGTGACAACTTTAGGGTTATAGTCTAAAAAATCCCTGAGACCTAAGGCTTTCCTGTTAGGGACTTCAGGCTTGATTCCTCCTCAGAATTCGTCTGTCAAAGTGCCCATCCCCAGAAGGGAGGGTATTTGGAGTTTTTATGGGTGATTAAGTCCAACTGAGATTCCAGGATTAACCTCATGAATGACATACAAGTTATGAGAAAGCTAACTTGCTCCATCCTGAGAGGACATAAGATACTGGCCATCTGCAAATCAGGAAGCTGGCTCTCATCAGGAGGTCATCCTGTTCCCAGCCCACCATAACTGTGTCAAAGACAGTGTTTGGTTTGAGACCTTTTGTTATGGCAGACTTCGAAGATGAGTATATTGGCATTGGTAATTCGCCCAGATAGATCCAAGCTGGACGTGCTTTTTCTCTTTAAATGAATCTGTAAATGCATAATTAGAGAGGAAAAAGAATGGCAGAACACCCGTGAAAGGTTCACAGGAAAACCGACGTATTGTCAAACCGCGTTTGAAATCCTCTCTAAACAAGCCACTAAAGAAATAAACTTCCTGTGAGCCTCAGAATCACTAATGTGTGCTTTCCAAATACCTTAGGACTGGGTCCCATGGAAACAGGACTTAGTCGCTTCATCCAAAGCCACAGTTAGGCATATTCTGGCCAACCAAAAGAACAAAAGAACCATCTGCAGCAGCTCCTTAATTATATTGGCCCCGAGAGTTAATTTAAATTTGTTTAGTGTATTATGTAGAGGGGAAAAAAATTATCTAAAAGTCACAGCCTTTCCCAAAGCTGGGGCTCACAGAAGTCAAAGCACACATTTGCTCCCTTACACCCCAACCAGGAAGAATTCTATAATTAGAGATTAGCCAGCTGCAATCATTTCTGATGCTTCAGACAGCTGGAACAGGCTCATTTCATCTGTGTGTCAGGCTAGGATGCCCCATTTTTAACAGAATAGCGAGATGAGCGTGCAGAAATGATAACTTTCCCCAACCATACAAAAAAATTTTCCCTCACATACAAAAAAAATTTTTTTGGTACCTATGATGTATTTCTCTCTCTACCTTCATATCTCACCCAGCTAAAACATTTCTATTACCATGTAGCTGCTGGGTGAGACACTTTGACAGTCCTTCATACTGACTTCAAATTGGACATCGTTAGGAAAGGTTCTTTTGAACTAAATCCTATATTCAACCCAAGTATAAAAAAAGACATACCCTGTTTATTTTTTCAGTTACGGTACACGGTTGAGAAACCTTTAGGCTGATAACCAAGGCAAAACAATGACTTCAGCCCTCACTACTCATGCAAAGCAAGCATTGCAGGCTAGAGGCTGACTCCTCATACTAGCTCAATGAGACTACTCATCTCTTCTGAGTAACTAGAATCCCTCCAGTAAGAAGATAGATGCGATTGTAGCCACTATTACACACACACACACACACACACACACACACACACTGCTCTGTCTCTGTGCTATTATACACCAGTCACTTTTCTGTTACTGTGATAAAACACCTTAATCAAAGCGATATATAGAAGGAAAGAGTTTATTTGGGCTTACGGTTCAAAGTGGGTAAGAGTGAGTCCATGGAGGTGGAGATAGCGTGGTATCAGTGGGCAGACATGGTGGCTAGAACTGGAAGCTGGGAGCTGAGGACTCAGATCTCCAACCACAAACAGGAAGGAGGGAGGGAGGGAGGGAGGGAGGGAGAGAGAGAGAGAGAG
>JANHMN010000019.1:33220569-33234755 GCA_030674055.1 Rhabdomys pumilio
AAAGAAAGAAAGAAAGAAAGAAAGAAAGAAAGAAAGAAAGAAAGAAAAAATGTGCATGTGTGCACACAAACACTCACATCCTCATACTCACACACACGCTATCACACACACATATACTCCCATTCACACACATACTCTATCTCTCCCATTCAAATACACACACATATCTACACACAAACTCTCTCCCAATTACACACACACTCCCAATCACACATACACTCCCATTCATACACATACACACAGACACACACACACACACTCCCACCAACACACAGCTTTATACTCTGACACTCACTCCTTCTCCCATACATCCTCACACACTCACACACATATTCACACAGATACAAAAACACAAATATACAAACACATAGTAATACATACACACACAAAAAACACACACTCTCCACACGCACTTTCACAGACACAAATATATACACTCTCACATCCCCCCACACCCACTCACACACCCTCACACACAGCTTTATCTCAGACACACACTCCTACTCACACACATCCTTACACACTTATACACACACTCTCACATGCTCCAAAAAACACACCAACATGTCCACAAAGATACAAAAAACATACACATACACACAGTAGCACACACTCACATGCACGCTCACACATGAAAATACACATACATACTTGCCCAGACACACACGCTCACACACAAATAAACACACATTCACATGTGCATGCACACTCACACCCAAAAAATACACTGACACACACTTCCACAGATACAAACACACTCTCACATACAAATAAACATTCTTACAAACACAAGCACACACAGCTTCATATTCTGACACCCACTCCTTTTCACACACAACATCAAACAGATGTTACCTCACCCTCCCCCCCCCACACACGTGCCCTCTCTAGAACTGCCTTCGCTTCCAACCAAAGATTGTGAAGGGTGAACTAGAAACATAACAGAGAGGTGGGCGGGTGAATAACTCACACTCAATAAATCATTCTTGCTTTGTTAAAATATCTGTTATGTAATAATTTCTTAAGACAGAGACTCACCATAAATCCTAGGCTGACTCTGAATGTGCATTCCTTTTGGAATTACAGGTGTGTGTGGCGACAACTTGTAGTATTTGGGAAAAAAAAATCTTTATCCTGCAAATCCAAAATACTTAGTATTCATTTACTTTCTTTATTATATTCTACATGTTTCTATCGTGATTGCGAGTCTGGGATTCAGGGGCCAGGATTCTAGTCACAGAACAAACAGAGACTGTTTCATTCCTCGCCTGGAGAGAGTTTGAAGACTCCTGGAAGCACATTCGATGTTTTTACTCACTTCCCTCGAGCCTGGGACCTTCAGCAGCTTTCTCTTATGTGCTGAGTTGAGAATCCTAAGATAAATCCTGTATTTTTGACACATCTATATATTCAATACGACTTTAAGTGTCATGGCTGGTTGTTGTATTCTTATAAAAATTATTTGTGTGTGCGTGTTAACATGCACACATGTGAGCACTGGGCGGGGTGGCTGTTGCCACACTCGTGTGCACAGAGGCCAGAGGAGGATGTCAGGTACCTGGCTCTGTCACTCTGCCTTAAAACCTTGAGATGGAGTCTTTTATTAAACAAGGACCTTTAGTTTTTCAGGGAGGCTGGCTGGCCAATAGGAGCCAGCTCCGCCCACTTACCACGCATGGTTGACCCACCCACAACGGGGGTTATAGAAATGTGTGACCACGCTCACTGTTCTCCTTGACTGCTTGAGGTCTAAACTCAGGGTCCTGTGCTGATCTAGCTGGAGCTTTTATGCACTAAGACATAGTTTGTCTCAACGTGTGTCTTGTCTGTCATTTTGTCTTTTAACCCACAGCTTCCTGATGCGGAAATCCTTTAGGAATGAAACAGAGATACAGTCTCTCTTCCATAGAATATAGACAGACATTTTTGATATGCAAATGTTACAATTCTGGGTTCATGAACAAAGAATTTCTTTGAGGGGTAACCAAGCCAGCCCTAGTATTTACTGGTGAAAGGAAAAGATTCGAGCCAAACATCTCAGGATCAAAGATGTAGCGGACAAAGAGTTTGTCCCAACATTTAACTGTGTTGTAGCCAACACTTCTTTATGGTAAGAGTCCGCGCGTCAATTACATGGAGTTATATTTTGCAACTGGTCGTCTAGGAGACTGAGGCATACCAGCACACAGTTTCAGTGTTCCCAAACACACCTGCCTCTTACACACTCATTCCAACATGTTCTTTGTTCTGTGAGTGCCTCAGCGACTTTTCCCTGTGTGCACTAAATAAGACAGGAGACACCTGTTGCAGAATAGGGGGCAGGGGCAAGGCTCCCTGCTCAGCTCTCTGTAGGGGCAGAAGCTCTGATTCTCCTCACATTTTATAAAGAATGTGAGCCCTGCTTTGTCTCTTGTTAGCTGTTAAAGAGACACGTCTGCACATCTGACTGGAAGTTTAAACACAATCCATTCTTTTAATTATTTTTAATTTTAAACACAATTCTTTTAATTATTTGAAAAGAAATTTTTTTTTTTGAAACAGGATTTCATTATGTAGCCTAGGATAGCCCTTAAACTCACTGTGTAGTTCAAGCTAGCCTTGAACTCAGGACTTTCCAGCTGCTATTTCCAGGGAGCTGGGACTTCAGATGTTTGCCACCCTGCCTATCCCATCAGGTAGTAACAAGTACTCACTCTATCTATTGCTTTTCTCTTAGGTACCACCCTCCTAGTCAATGTGATGACCGTCTTTATAGGGGATTTCTGCCTATGGGGCTGGAGAGATGGTTAAGCGGTTAAGAACACTGGCTATTCCTCTAGGGGACCCGGGTTCAATTCTTGGCACCCACGTGGCCACTCACAACTGTTTGAAACTCCAGTTCCAGGGGGATCTGACACCCCCATACCAATGCACATAAAATATAATTAAAAGAAAGAAAATTACTGCCCTATCTCGGTGCAATCAAATGTTGGGTCTTCCCAACCTTATGTCGGAACCTAATCATTCTGCGAGTCTGTATTTGTAGATGGGGCCTGTGAGGGAGAAATTAAGGTTAAATGATGCCTAAGAAGAGACTGGAGTAAGCTGTTCTTTTCTCTGAGTGCACACATCAAGGTTGTAGGAGGACGTAGCAACAGCAGCCGACTACAAACTATTATCAGGGACCTTGCTGGAAGTGGAATGCGTGCATCTACCTTCAATTCTTTGAGAGAATGAACTCCTGTGTTTTGAGCAACTCAGTCTGTGTGTTCACTATGTCAGTGTGACCGGACAAGTACAGACCAGAGTGAGAGCCTCAGTTTCTTTAAAAATACAGATACGTGTATGGGAACATGTTTTTTGTTTTAATCCCAGATGTGAGATGGGGGTGCTCAGATTGTCTACAGCAGCTGACTATGATTTGTCTGGTGCTCTGGCAGGGGTGTGATTCTGCCAGCTGCAGATAGTTTATGTCTGGAATTCTGGGGACTCTTGAGAGGGTATAAAAATGCCAGAGCCCCAAGAGAGGTGGTGGTGGCTGCTCCTTCTCCCCTCCTCCTCCTCCCCCTCTTCCTCCTCTTCCTCTTCCTCCTCCTCCTCCTCCTCTTCTTCCTCATCTTCCTCCTCCTTCTTCTCTTCCTCCTCTTCCTTCTCCTCCCCCTCCTCCTCCTTCTCCTCTTCCTCCTCCTTCTCCCCCTCCTCCTCCTTCTCCCCCTCCTCCTCCTTCTCCCCCTCCTCCTCCTTCTCCTCTTCCTCCTCCTCCCCTCCTCCTCCTTCTCCCCTCCTCTTCCTTCTCCCCCTTTCTTCCTCCTCCTCCTCTCCTCCTCCTTCTTCCTCTCTTCTTCCTCCTCCTTCTCCCCTCCTCTTCCTTCTCCCCCTCCTCCTCCTTCTCCCCCTACTCCTCCTCCTCCCTCTCCTCCTCCTGCTGCTGCTGCTTGCTGAAGAAATTCTGATGATGAAAATTGGACTTGCCCCAAGGATCTTGACCGCCCTCATCAGCAGGAAGTAGTCTAAAGAGGTCCATGCTCCCTTCTCCCTCTAACTTTCTTCCTCTCCTACTTAGTGCTGGGGCATTGGAAGGGATTGGGGTGGAGAAGTGTGGTACATAAAAGAATTCAATAAAGTAACCCAAAAATATGCTTAACAGACCCCCCCCCAGGATAACCAGGATTTTTAGTGGACACTGCCTTATACAAATCCCCCCTTTCCTTCTCAAAAGTGTGGCCATGGCTCACACTGAGCCAAGAGTAGAGTAATCAGAGCTTTCGGAGTTGAGACAAAGTTGGGTGTACCCATTCTGTTTTCTGGGACTTTTTTTTTTTTTTTTATAGCTTGCAGGCAGCCACTCATGACTCATGACCTCAAAGGGCTAGTCTCAGTGTGTGCTCCTCAGAGACAGAGAATGAGTAACCCTCTGGAGTCTCCTCTTAGAAAATGTCAGTCCTGTCGTATGTCATTTAACCCACACCCCTTCCTTACAAGGCCCATCTGCAGACACAGACACACCAAAGATAATGTATTTCAGTATTTGAGGTGGGGACTCAACATTTAAAGCGTAATGAGGCAGGAAGCTGATGCTGCCATTTTGAGAATTACTAGAGGGCTGGAGAGATGGCTCAGCCGCTAAAGGCTAGGCTCACAACCAAAACTATAAGAGAATTACTAGATGCAGATACATGATGTATACAAAAGACTCTTTAAGTGGGCAAATGTAGCAAAAACACTGGGCAGGGAAAGTGGGAGCATCCGGTAGGCAGAGCTATGGTTCTGATTGTTTTTGAGGCTTACCCATACCACCCTCCTTGTAATTCATGCCTAATTTATTCATTTCTTCCAGGTTACGTGGCTAAAGTTGGGTGTTCATCACTTGCAATGTCGAGTGCTGTTTAATGTAGCAAGCACTGACTTCCAGGCTTGACGCAATTCAAGGTTCAGAGATATTTGATGGAACACACATTGCCTGCTGCATACGTGATCCGCTCGTCCTATAAAACTGCTTGCACGGAGTCATACTAATGTCCTAATTACTGCTTAGGATTTGAAGCAGCTTTTTCTACTGTCACCATCACCTTAAGACTCTCGGGGGGGAAGTCACAGGCACGGTGTCTTCTACTAAAGATAAAAGAGTGTATTTCTAGTCAAAGGCACTAAAACTAATTTTTAAGATGATTTCTGCGTATATAAGTGTGAGTGTGTGTGTGTGTGTGTGTGTGTGTGTGTACGCCTCTACAATAGACATCAGCTGTGAGAGAAACCGCGGTAAGATTATCCACAAGGTTGGTAAGCAGCAGATAAAAACCCTAGGTCAGCTAGGGTTTTGAGTCTTTGCAGCAGGCTCCTCTAATTTGACTCTCCAAAGGTGTTCTCTCTGGCGTTATCTGTTTCCTTTCATCGCTATGATAAAATATTATAAACAAATCCAACTTTCAGAGAGAGGGTTTATTTTGGCTTACAGTTCCGGGTTGATAAGACTCCATCGTGGCCGGGTGTGTGGCCAGTGTGGCAGTCAACAAACAGAGATCACATGTTATCTGCACACAGGAAGCAGAGGCGGGCACGGGTGGGGTTGGGATGGGAGATAAGGGGGCAGAAGAAAGAGGAAGAAAGAAGAGAAGTGGGAGAGGGAGAAAGACCAGGCTTTAAACCTCAAAGCTTATCCTCCCTGAGGTACTTCCTCTAGAAAGGCCCCGCCTCTTAAAGGTACCATAACCTCCCCAAAACAACGCCATAAAGTAAAGAGCAAGTGTTCTACCTCATGAGCTCATGGCGGATTCAGCCCAGCACATTTGGTTATGTTACATGTCTCTCCCCCAGATCACCTTTCATTCAAATCTTGGATTTCTTTCTCCAGGAAGTACTTTTGTATATGTGGTAAGGGAAGGATATTTTTATCTGCTTTTCCTGCTGATAAACACTTGTTGAAGAAATGTAGAGATTCCCTTCACATACACTAAAACTAATTGTTTTTCCTTTAGGGAAATACTATTAGCTGTGAGTTTAGTGTACTTACATAATATATTTATGTCATTAAACATATATACTGAATATACATACATACATTCATACATAAGCAATTCTGTATCTTGGCATCTGCGTGCGGCTTTTCTTTTATAATTATCAATTTTAGGGATGGGGTGATGGTTCAGTCAGTAATGAGCTTTCTGTACATTTGTTAGAACCTGAGCTCTAGCCCCTGTACCCTTGGGAAAAGCTGATCATGGTAGATATGATGGTTTGTATGTGCTCTGACCAGAAAGTGGCACTGTTAGGAAGTGTGGCCCTGTTGGGGCAGGTGTGTCCCTGTGGGCGTGGTCTATAAGACCCTCATTTTAGCTGCCTGGAAGCCAATATTCTCCTAGCAGCCTTCAGATGAAGCTGTAGAACTCTCAGATCTGCCTGCACCATGCCTGACTGCACACTGCCATGATTCCACCTTGATGATAATGGACTGAACCTCTGAACCTGTAAGCCAGCCCCAATTAAATGCTGTCCTTATAAGAGTTGCCTTGGTCATGGTGTCTGTTCACAGCAGTCAAACCTTAACTAAGACAGTAGTTTATGCCTGGTATTCTCAGTGCTGGAAATGCAGAGATGGTGGACCCTAGAGATCACTGGCCAGACATCCCTGCCAAATCCACATGCCTCATGTCCTAGTGTGAGACCCAGTCTCCAAAAACAAGGTGTCTGGCACCTGACAACAACACCCAAGGTTGAAATCTGGCCTCCATACACATCTGTACACACATCCTGCACACACACAAACACACACATAAAATATTTTTTTAAATAAAATATTTACTTTTTTTAAAAATAAATGTTTTAAAATTTGTAAAATTTAAAGTATAAAAATATCTCAGTTCTTTGTTAAACCTGTTTCTACGTATTTTATTGACATTTCTGCTATTGCTCAAGAGAATTCTATAACTTTAGGATCACAGACAGTTCGTATGCAGACACAGAATGGATTTTGCATATGGATCTTGTTTTTAACAGTCTTTGTTATTTTTCAAGATGATTTAAACAAACAACAAGAAAAAATAAAAACAGTTAAGAAATGCCAGACCACTTCCAGTATTTTAACTAGAAACAGATTATTATGTACACTGTAAAATAAACCAAATCTATCAATATTTTAATTAGGAATCCACATTTTATATATGACTCGGGAGATATAAAAATTG
Source organism: Rhabdomys pumilio (assembly GCA_030674055.1). Classification (NCBI taxonomy): domain Eukaryota; kingdom Metazoa; phylum Chordata; class Mammalia; order Rodentia; family Muridae; genus Rhabdomys; species Rhabdomys pumilio. The sequence continues at coordinate 33,227,730 of JANHMN010000019.1, forward strand.
AAATGCGGACCAAAACAAAACTGAAATCAAGAACTAGAGTTGAGATATCTCAAAGACTTGAGATCTTTCACTGCCTTAAAAAGGTTTTCTGGGTCTGCCTATTAGAGACAACCGAGAACAAAGGCAGTTACTCTAGGACCCCTGCTCTTTAGCTCTTACTCAATAGAAGTGTTCGTCAGTAGAGTGTTTGCCCAGCAGATGTGAGGGCTGGAGTCCCACCTCAGCCTGGGGGAAACCGGGAAAGAATGAGGAACAAGTGGAAGGAATTGCGGAATGGAAACTGGGCAACCCTATAAAGATGAAGAAGACCCCAAGGAGAACACTGGGAAAAAGTAAGTGAACCAAAGGAATGAAAGACCTGTGGCTCATTCTCTATGTAGAAGGCACGCTGTGTGCTGATTTAATATTTTTAAGGCAAACTTACAGGGCTAAAAGAGAGAAACTACGCAGTTATTCTTAGATGCCCTTATCGCCTTGTCGGGAGATGGCGTGTGTGTGTGTGTGTGTGTGTGTGTGTGTGTGTGTGTGTGTGACCTCAGACCGGAGTCCAATCTAATGCAGAGGCTATTGGGAACCAGGAGAAATTCCACGGGCGAGGCATGGTGGCACAAGCTGGGCTGTAATCCCAGCTGCTCAGTAGGCCAAAGCAAAAGGACCAGAAGTTTAAGGGCTTCCTAAGCTATAAAGCAAGTTCAAGACCCGCCTAGACACCTTAGTAAGACAGTGCCTCAAAGAGTGAACCACGCAGACGAAGGCGGGGCTGGATGAGCAGTTCGGAAGCTGAGTGCTTGCCTGGCTTGTGCAGCTTAGCCCTGACTTCAATATCCAGCACAGCTCAAGTCGGGAATCAGTGGATAAGGAGAAATTTGTCTGAGGGTCTGTGTATGTTTTCCGAACAAGGTAGCTTCACTTAAGGGATGGTTACACCTTCAGTGTATTAAATGTGAAAAAACGGTTTGAGGAGAAGCATAAATCAGAAACTACGAGATTGGGGGGTGGGGGGCGTGGCTTGCTTTGTCATGTCAGTACTGATGGGTACCAGGAGTTGGAAAAGAGAGTTGGAGGTATTTACAGAGCGATATGGTTCCTTGTGTTGGGTATATGACCTCTAAGTGCCCTTTAGCCTTTGGGAGTCTCTGAGTTTTCTAACTAGAGGAAAGCAATGAGGTGTGTGAAGAGATTAAGTAGGAGGGCGGGTAAGGGAGTTAAGCAGCCTTCCTTGGCAGAGCAGCTTTGGCATTTTAGACTAGAAATGACAGAAGTGACCTAAACCACGATGCACTGTGGTTACTGTTCTCCTGTCTCCTAGGGAAGGACACAGCTCTTCTTCTAAGGTGTGTAAGCACCTCTTCAGCTTCAAGCCATCTTCACTTGGAGCCGCCATAGCATAACACAGATGGCCCTGGTCAGCTTCCTGGTCTTGGGGTTTTCTCCAGAGGAATCTAGGCTCGCAGACAGATTCGGAAACTGCCACTGCAGCCCGACAAGTCAAATCAGAAGAAAAAGGAAACTGCAAGTTCTTCAAGTCAGCAACCAAGGAAAATAGAGAATCAAGTTCTCGATTTATGGGGATTAAACTGGAGTCGCAGACACAATGCCTGAACCTCAGTAAATCCCAAGTATGGCAGGGGAGATCAAGGGAATTTATTTTTTCTTTTATTAAAGTCTGACTTCTGAGCACTTGGACTTCTTGTGGTCCACGTGAGGGCATCGTAAAGACAGATTTCAGCTAAAGAACGCAGCCCCACCCCAGGGACGGAAGATATCAGGGTTGGAACTTGAAGGTGACTTGTGTATCATTTCTTGTGAGCGTCTCTCAGTTATGTTCACTTAGACCAATTTGGTGATCTACAAGCAATAATTGTTTGTGGGCAATGCTCTGTAAGTATGGGGTTTTTAATCACTTAGGATGGCATGTGCATACAGGCAGCAGTAAGAGGAGGGGGGAGAGAGAAAGACAGACAGACAGACAGACAGACAGACAGAGACTAAGAGACAGAGATGGAGAATATCAAGTTGACCAATGAACAAGGTCAAGGTAGGGTGTTCTTGGGGGGGATTGGAGGAAGATGTGGTGAATATTATCAAAAATATATTATATTACACATGTGAAATACTCAAAAAAAACCTAACTAAATGTAAAAGTCTACTTAAATACCTTTATGTCACAGTTCCAGGAGCTGTCTGAATGAAGAGCCGATGTGACAATAATGTTTGACAGAATGGCACACTGGATCATCTGAAATATTTAGTGTACTTTTTTTTTTTCCTGTAGTAGTTCATGAAGAATCTCGGTGCTCATAACTTCCTTTACTAAGGATGGAATACTCAGGTAAAAGTTCATACGATTTCCCATTACATGGCTTTGTAAGACTCTTGCGAGCCTCAGCTTACAGGAGACACCCTGAGTGAAGCACTCGGAGACATGAATCGATGCAAAAAAGCAAGAGGAATTTTAATGATCCAACGCACTGGGGTTGTCCTACACCGAAGGCGGAGTGGTGACCCCAGGCAGCCCATTCGGTCAGTTTTTATACAGTTTAAGGGGTAGACTAGAGAAATAGTGACTAGACACAATATGATTGGCGAAACTGTGTGACTTTTAGAGTCTTTAGGGAATGAGGTGGCATGGACTTCCCTTGTCTGCAGGTGGCAAGGGTTGGTCCATCCTGCAGAATGTGTCTGCATGCTCTGAGCATTCCCCACCCACAGGTGGGTTCCTTCCCCTGTGGTCCAAGGAATGTTAATCAGCCTCTCCCATCAGGCAAGTGTCCCACAACCTTTCCAAAGTTCCTGAGCTGACCAGGAATGTTAATTAGCCTCTCCCTTCTGGGGGGACAAGTGTTTCAAAGTTCCTGAGCTGACCTCTTTAGCTTCTGCATCAGTTTCTAAGCAGAGAGAGAGAGAATAATGGCTAATGTATAGCTGGGATATCTGCCCATCATTATTTGTGTCTCTGAGATACTTATGTCTACATGCATTTCTATCCAATGATATCCATAGGTGAATCAAACATAACAATAGACACATGGGTTGGTAGACACACAGACTGGAATAAACAGCCCATAGCACTAGGCCATTAACATATGTTGTCTGTAATTTTTTAAATCATGCTTACTCCTTGCCTGGTGCCACGGCCCACAATCCAAGCTAGGCTCTGTGATTGGCTGCCTCTAGTCTCAGCTCTGCCAATCACCAACTGGCTGTTTTTCCCGGGAACTGCGATCGTTCCCCCAGCCCCTTCCGGCTAGCTTCGCCAAGCCAACAACTACCCAGCTGCCCTCTTTCTTGTGCTACCCACCTTAGCCCTATGGATGGAAAAAACTAGACAGTTTGATTATTTTAAAACTAGCCAGATAACTCAATGGCTGGGTGAAGAATTTCCTGCCCTAATCTTATCAAATAGCTCCCTCTATCCCCCGTGGCCCCCACTCACAGTGGAGGCTTCAAACTCTAGGTGCTCTAAGACCTACATGACTCCAGCTTCCTCCTCTCTCCAAAGCCTGGTCCAAACCCTCTTCCTTCCCTGTGTTCTTCCTTTTCCTTCTGGGACCAGAAAGTTCCACCTCTTTTCTTTCACCCAGCAATTGGCTTCCGCCTTTTTATTGACACAATCAAGAACCAATTAGGGAAACAACACCTCCCTCTACAAACGTAAGAGAATGTTCTCAAGGATGACAAAGAGGATTTGACATCAACGTGTCTGGTAAGTGGCATTTTGAGATCCTGCCATATTTTATCTTCGTCTTTAGATGCACTCTTTGCTGCTTAGATCATGGCCACCCATCACAGCCCACTCCTCCCTCTGGATAAGTTCTATTTGACGTATTCTCAATAGTGAGTCTTTACTTCTCATTTGCCACATTAATCAATGCTCTCACTTGTGGGTCTCATCAATTCACGATAGTTTAAAAAGTCCCTCGGGGTGGGTGGGGTGGGGGAGCATGAGGTAACCACCATACAAAACCTAATGGGAGGCCATTTAATATGTAAACCGAATTTATTCTGCCATCAATCCTATTGACTGAACAGACAGTAACCATGATGAAGGCTCAAACACACAACTCGGGGGGTGGGGGGGAAATAGCTGAAAAAAAAAAAAGACTGGTTTAGAGATTGCTCCTTTGGCATTAAATGTTTCTTAATGGAATATTTTCTCTCCAGAAGACAATGGTAGGATTCTCTCGCCATCAGTCACCTCTTCCTGAGGAACCCGAGCAAATGTAGAAGCCCTTTACTTTTGTACCATCTCATTCATTTCAAATCTTTTTTTAAAAAAAGAATATTATAGGGCATAAGAAAACCATATATGGCATTTAAATTTAGGCATTCATGAATACCATCTTGCTGGAAGGTAGCAACACACGTTGGTCTAAATATTATTGAGGGGGCTTTTTCCTGCAGAGCTATCACTGAGTAATCGTGACAGACACTCTAGCTCATAAGTCCTGAAATATTTACTACACGGCTATGTGGATTACAATATTGGTCATTGACTCCAAGTCACCAATAATACATTGGTGTCCCATTAAGGAAAAGAATAAAATCACTTTCCCTTGGACTTGTTTAGCCAAGAGCGAGTCCCAATTTGAATTATTGACTTCAGGTGCCCAGTGTCTTTGGTCTTCTCTCTATCAGTTCTGTGAGTCTGAATCTCTTCCTTCCTGGAAGCTTTTTTTTGTTGTTGTTGTTTTTGTTTTTTTGAGAAAGGGTTTCTCTGTATAGCCTTGGCTGTCCTGGAACTCACTCTGTAGCCCAGGCTGGCCCAGAACTCAGAAATCTGCCTGCCTCTGCCTCTCAAGTGCTGGGATTAAAGGCGTGCGCCACCACTGCCCGGCGGAAGCTGTCTTAGGAACCTGTTTGTCCCTCTGTCTGCTTCTGTCTGTCTGTATGTCTGTCCCTGTATGTGTCTGTCTGTTTCTGTGTGGTTTTGTGTGTGTGTGTGTGTGTGTGCGTGTTTCTGCTTCTGTCTTGGTCTCTTTCTTAACAGAATAGGGTAGAAAGCATCACATGTGGAAGGAATGGGCTACTTTACAGAAATCTTTAACAGTTTTACAAGGATTTAAGTCACCAGCTCCAACTGATCCCAACTGACAAGATACCTATCATCATTGATCCATAAAGGTTGCTTTCAACCTTTATGGTAGATTTTATGAATGAATCTGGTAGCAACCCTGACTGAGTGAAGCTGGGATCTTGACCTAGGAAGAAATAAACTTGGCTCTTTTTTTTTTGTGGCTGACAGGCAATCCTGAAGGATGCGCACTCCTCATCCTTGCTCTGATGGTGGTATTGAACAGTCATGCCGCAGGCCTATGGATTTCCCCACCTCATGAAAATCCATATTTTCCCATTTCTGTTCCCAGTCATGAGATCTTTCCTCTTTTCCAGCTTTAGCAATGATCCTGACTGCGTTATGGACCAAGTGTGGTCTTGGTTACCATCAAAGTTCATATATTGAATGTAGGGAATGATGTCTGTGCAAAAAATGACCGGGAAAGCAGAGAGATAGCTACCCAACATAAACAAATAAATAACAATAACAGTAACAGGGGCTGGAGAGTCTTGATAGTTAAGAGCACTGACTGCTCTTCCAGAGGGCCTGCATTTGGTTCCCAGCATCCACATGACAGCTCACAGCTGTACCCAACTCCAGTTGCAGGGGATCTGACACCTTCTTCTGGCCTCTGCAGGACTTGCAAACACATGGCATTCATACACAGATGCAGGCAACACATCCATATACATAAAACAAAAATAAATGAATTTTGGAAAAACTTACCAGGTGGTCATGTAATTAAAAAAAAAAAAAAAAAAACAGAGAATACAATGTAATCCCAAGCTAGTACACTCTACTCTCTGATGCCTTTTTGGATAGCAGTTCTCGAGGTCCTAAGTGCAGAGATCCATCTGGTTTCCATAAACTCATTCATTGATGCTGTGTGTCTCGCAGTTAACTACTACGCCCATCGTTCAAAGACATTTTTATTCCATCTTTATACAAGTAATATCTGCCATTCATGAAGGCTCGGTGGGGAGAGATTTAGGGAACTGACTGGCTTGGTACACAGAAGGGAAAAAGGAAGTCAAGATGTTTTAAAAGCAGATACATAGATGCAGGCATCTATGGTGCCACCCAATGGCAGAACCACTATATCCTATAAGGATCTTAACCTGTCATTGGGATGGGAGGAGGCCATGAAGGACAAGGGAGCCAGAGAGGAATGGTTGAGTCAGTCTCTGCTTGTCTCTTTATTTCAGGATCCTGGCACACTCCCCAGGTGTTGCGGAGCCTCCATTTAGCATATAAACTAGGTGTAGAGTCAGCCTGCCAGACACTTCGATTTGCATCAGGCAAGGAGATTTTCATACCGATTTCTTACAAATCAGGAGAAGGCACAGCTCAGCAGGATGACTCACCAGGTGAGTCAGTTGTTAAAAGTCTGCCATCAGTCCAATCACATCTTGGAGTTAAGCTGGTGATTGGTCCTTGCTCAGCTCAAAAAAGGTTTTCAGTGCAGTTTGCCAGCCCCCGCCAATTTACTTTGCCCTTCACTCTGGGAGACGGGACTTGACATCTGTGCACATAGAACGTGACAATCTTGGGGGCTGTGTCGAAAATAAGTTAAGGATTGCGATCTGTTCTGTTGTTTCCAGAGGAGCGAGACGCCTTACCTCCTTCATTGTGAACTCAGCTCCGTTCCCATTTAAGCCAGCAAGGATTCAACAGACATGCAAACTGAACCTCGAGCTCACCTCTGGTTTGTATTGAAAACACCGGCTAGGCGCTAAGCAGGTACCAATACTTAGGAAGTAGCAGTGTAGCCGAGTCCTTCTTGACATTATCTCTTCCAATGGTCTGATTTGCATTGGAGCTCTGATATTTCTTAAGAGAACACAATTCTTTCTATTCTAAGATGTGGTTCCATATCTATTAGAGCATCCCTGGCAGCCCCAGACTGTAAATAAAATAAAAGGTATTGGGATTTTTTTTTTTTTTTTTTTTTTTTTTTTTTTTTTTTTTTT
>JANHMN010000019.1:33234855-33252518 GCA_030674055.1 Rhabdomys pumilio
AGACAGGGTTTCTCTGTGTAGTCCTGGCTGTCCTAGAACTCACTCGGTAGACCAGGCTGGCCTCGAACTCGGAAATCCTCCTGTCTCTGCCTCCCAAGTGCTGGGATTAAAGACGTGCACCACCACCGCCCGGCAGTATTGGGATTCTTATACACTCTCTTCTACATGCTTCTGATGATGGAGTTAGACTTTCTGAGCAAAGGGAATGGAATCTGATATCCAGTTATATGTTGGCAGTGAGGGTCCTTTTTTCTTCTTCCTGCTCTACTCAATGCTAAGAGACTCTTTCCTCTTGAATTGAATGGGGTGAGCCGCAGGCAGGTTAGAGAAAATGGTTTCTTTGTAGAATGAATATTCTGTGATGAAACCAACAGGGGACACGCAAGGGAGTCCATGACTTGATCAAAATGGAAACAGGACAGAGATTGCTAAGAGGCCCCCACGATCCCTTTTGTCCCCATGCGCAAAGCCATTAAAAAAAAAAATGTCAGCTGTGAGCACAAGGGGTGCACTTTGCAATAAACATCAATTGCATTCACCTTGCCGTCTTCTCTTCCGGGTGATCTCAAACATGGTTCCCCTCCCCTGCTTTTGGACCACATACATTGCAGAGAGCTGACTTGGCCTGCTCCCATCAACTCTGGTTGACACGCTGCCGCGCCTCGCTATTAACGAAATCTAGCCCCTTAGCCTCAGTAAGTCAATGGGTTTGGGGATGCAACCCAAGCCACTGCACAGGAGTCACGGTGCTTGGAAAGAGCCAGTGGGATCTTCCTCATTTACTCTCAAATGTGTACACTGCTAGATGTGAAACAAACTGCAGGCCATGTCCTTACTTTCAAAGAAAGCCTACCTCAGAATGAGACCAACTTGGAAGAAAAGAAGGCCCAAATGACTGTCATCCATACTTACACAACATATTGAATTCTCTGAATTCCTGAACCAGACTGCAGAGGTTTGAATGAAAATGGCTCCCATAAGCTCATAGAGAGTGGCACTGTTAGGAGGCGTGACCTTGCTGCAGTAGGTGTGACCTAGTTGGAGGATGTGTGTCACTGGGTGGGGTGGGCTTTGATGTTTCAGATGCTCAGGCCAGGCCCCGCATGTATCTCTCACTTCCTGCTGCCTGTTGATGTGGATGTAAAACTCTCAGCTCCTTCCCTGGCACTGTGCCTGTGTGCAACTATGTTTTCCTCCATCATAATAATGGATTAAACCTCTGAACTGTAAGCCAGCCCCAATTAAGTGCTTTCTTTTATTATAAGAGTTGTCACGGTCATGGTATCTCTTCACAACCATAAAACCCTAAGACATAAACTGAGTCTGTTTTCCCTTGAAAAGTCTCAGTTACATAAATCTTAATTACTTTGTCATCTGACTTATTTTTTTATTATTTGTGGCTGACCTGACTGACACAGTTACCTATTTGTTTTTAAATCCTGGGTTGATGGGAAGCTGGGAATGGTGACAAATAAACTAAAAAGACAAGGAAAGATGCTCCAACTACCAGGAGCCCTTGGAGCAACCTCCTACTCGGGAAGCCAAGAGCAGATGTCATTTCTCCACAATCTGTTTTTCCTTCTCTTGGTGCTGTTGGGGAATTAGCATCTGAAGAGAATGTTCTCTGCACATTTCATTACTCAGCCCATCTTCTCATGAGTCTCAGTTGGAATGGATTTTGATGCTTTAATATTCCCACCTCATTTGTGTTATGACAAGCTAATCTTTAAAATACACTTCTGGTTCTGAATGGTACGTGGGTTAAGACTGAATCATAGCATGAGCGATGGTAATCTCTTACAATAAGCCCTCCGTTCTTCTTTTTAAAGCCTTTCATCAATAGCTATTCTTTACAGAAATAAATTTTTGTCAAGTTTTTTTTTGTGTGTTGTGAACACAACAAAGAACCTCTGCTGCTATATAATTTAGGGAGTGAAGACTCTCATTTTTTAATGCAGATGAGTGCTTTGCTTGAATGTATTTCTAGGTACTGCATGCATGCCTGGTGCTCACAAGAACAGAAGAGGGTGTCATGGCCCTTGGAACTTGAGTTACTGATAGTTGTGAGTGACATACATGGGTGCTAGGAATTGATCTTAGGCCCTTTTCTAGAAGAATAGCCAGTGTTCCAAACCACTGGGCCATCTCTCCAGCCCTGTGTGGTGATTCTTTTTTTTTTCTTTATTTTTCTTAAGATTTATTTATTTTATGTATACAAGTACACTGTCACTCTCTTCAAAACACACCAGAAGAAGGCATCAGACCCCATTACAGATGGTTGTGAGCCACCATGTGGTTGCTGGGAATTGAACTCAGGACCTCTGGAAGAGCAGTCAATGACCTTAACCACTGAGCCGTTTCTCCAGACCCTTTATGGTCATTCTTGATCACTCTATCTGGCTCCCTATAGCACTGTTGTTAGGTTTTGTTTGTTTGTTTGTTTGTTTGTTGGAGGGGGAAGGGATGAAAGTAGCTAAAAACAAGTGACTAGTCTTCAATTAAAAACCTTCATTTCCTTGGAATCATGCGCTGTTCCAAGTGATCTGAGTCAGGAAGCAAATGAGTTTGTGAGTCGTCCTCAACGTGTTCACACTAAGGATGCATTTATTAACTATATTAACAAGATTTCCTCTGGGCAGGTGAGATGGCTCAGTGGGTAAGTCATTCCCTTGCACAAGTGTGTAAAGACCTGAGTTCAAATCCCCACAACATATGTACAGCTGGGCATCAAATTACATGCCTATAACCCCAAAGCTCCTATGGTTGAGGTGGGAGGCAGAGACAGCATTCCCATAAATCTGCAGACCAGACATCTCAACGCAGAGTAGAGAATAGGAGAGCCAGTCTCAGACAAGGTCAATGACGAGAACTGTCACTGACAGTTGTCGGTGTACCTCCACGAGGGAGACGTAGCACATACACCCCCGTCCCCACATACACAAAAAGAATTTTTATTTTGAAGAATTTCTCATAGCCATCCAAAACACCAAGCATGATCTCTCTACTATTCTGAGAGTTGTTTACTGTCTTGAATAAGAAAAGGCCAATCCACAGCGAGAATCTGGAAGCTGAAGTTTATCTCGTTCAACACCCCTAGACCAATCTCTTCTTTGAATGTGGTGTGATACTGAATTGTAGCTCCTATACTATAATGATTGTGCTGTTCAGGCATTACTTCCCAGGGATCTGGGTGGATAAGAAAAGTTACCGTTGAGCCACAGAGTCTTTATAACACCAATCACATAGTTTAAAAGCGACGTAAACTCAGTACAGTCACTTTATTTGAAATCCCTATTCAGTAAGACAACTCATTTCTCTGCAACCCACTGGATGTAATGGTGATATTAACATCATGGAGGGGACCTTTGAAGAGGCTGGGGGTCCTGTGCATGGCAAACTTTTGCAATCAGAGTCAAGTAGAATGGTTGTTCTTCTTTGTAAGGTCTCGACTCTGTTCTGGGCATGCCCATGTCCCATCTCCAACAATAATGGCAATGGCACAAGATTTGAGACAAGAATTAAGTTCTCACTCTGACTTGGATTTCACATACTATTGTTTGGGGGAGACTTAGGTAAGAAATTTTGTCTTTCTGAACTTCTTTCCTCATATAGAAAATAGGAGTGACTCTGTGAGGATGGGTAAAAATTTCCTCCCAAACCATTTGCTACAAACTATAATTATCCACCTAATTAAATAGCAAAACTGAACAACAGAAAATACTTCTAGACCATGGATAATGCTAGGGTAAGGTGACCCCTCCCATATGGCTGGTAGTCATAGATACTGCTAAAAGCCTTTTTGGAGAGGCATTAGAAAACATTCCCATAACCATTCATTACTAACATCCTTTGACTCCTGTGATTTTACTCACAGAAAAATAACTTTAGGTTATTATCCAAAATTACAATTGGTAAGATTTACCTAAGTTACCATTATAATAAGACAAAGTAGATGCCTCTAAAACATACACACATCAGAATCTGGTCCAACAGGAGTCTGTGGGTTGTTAATTCATTTGATCAAAACAAACATGATACCTGATGTAGACCAGACACTTCAGTAGACTGCTTCACAAAGGATAAGACAATGGGCATCTGCCTGGCTCTGAGCATGCTGCATTTATGTAAACAGAGAGGAAAAGCAAACATAAGAAAAAAAATGAGCTTCAAGTGTTCATTTAGAGTTTTTGGTCCCCTGACAACACAAGACAGCTTATCACACAATAAAAATAGAACAAACAAATGCAGGCACATTGTAATAGAAAGTCCAATTCAGGAAAAGCCTAGATAAGCAGTGTGGTGGTTTGAATGGAAATGGCCCACATAGGCTCATAGGGATTGGCACTATTAAGAGGTATGGCCTTGTTGCAGTGGGCATGGCCTTTTGGGAAGAAGTGTGTCACTAAGGGGAGGGTTTTAAGGTTTCAGATGCTCAAGCCAGTCCCATCATCTCACTCTCTGTTCCTGCTATCTGTGGGTCCAGATGTGGAACTCTCAGCTACCTCTCCAGCACCATGTCTGCCTGTATACCATAGTGCTTTCCACCACATTGATAATGGACTGATCCTCTGAACTGTAAGCCAGCCCCAATTAAATGTTTTTTTTTTTTTTTTGGTTTTTCGAGACAGGGTTTCTCTGTGTAGCCCTGGCTGTCGTGGAACTCACTCTGTAGACCAGGCTGGCCTCAAACTCAGAAATCCGCCTGCCTCTGCCTCCCAAGTGCTGGGATTAAAGGCATGTGCCACCACCGCCCGGCTAATTAAATGTTTTCTACTCAATTAAATGTTGCCATGGTCATGGTGTCTCTTCACAGCAACAGAACCCTAATTCAAGCAGCATGCTGTTTGCATTAAGTAGGGTTCTCTAGAGAAACCCATGTGTGTATGTGTGTATGTGTGTGTGTGTGGGGGGGGACAGACAGAGACAACAAAGACACAAAGTAGAGACAGAGACAGAGGATTTACCAGGATTAGCAATAAGGACCAGATGCGTCTTACACTGGATGCTTATGTCCATGGACCTAATCTGGTCCTCAAGTCCTGGAAGACTCTCAAAGAGATGCTGGTCTTTAGACCACCTTGGAAAACCAGAGAAGCTGGACTGTGACATTTGCAAAGATTGTGTCAGCACAACGGGGCATAGGCGCTCTCTCCAAGAAGCAGAAGGTCTGCAGGTAACACGGCCCATTGTTTTTGGATCTTGATTTCTGAGGCACCAGTTGGAAAACTCTGTCCACTGGGACAGGGTCCCCTCCCCTCAATTGGTCCTTCTTAAAAAATACCTGACTGATCTGCCTGGAGGCTTATCTCTTAGTTGATCCCAGATAGCCAGAAGTTGCAATAGCAATTAACAACTATATTTCAGATTTGCTTTTGAGCTTCCAGCCGAGCTGAGGAAAAAGGACACATTTTTTTTAAACCTCTTTAATGAATAGTGAACACAAGAGTTTTTGAGAGAAAAATGTTTTCTTGTGTCTAGTTCTAAAAGATATCTCTGTTTTGTAAGATTGGTGTGATGGCTCAGTTGAAAAAGCCAGTTGCTTGCCATGCTCAATGACCTGAGTTCTATCCCCAGAATCCATATGGTGGAAGGAGAGAGAGCCACCTCCCTAAAGCTGTCCTCTGAACACCATTGCACCAGTTGCTCTACATGGCATGTCCCCAACACAAAATACATTAGTGATTTTTTTTTGAAAGATTTTTAAATCTCAGTTTTTACAAACAATCCACATGCGTTGGCCAACATCTCATGGTTTTAGATTTTTTAAGAGAAAAATATTTCAAACATACAAAACAGTAAACAAGATAATTTAATGAATGTGTGCGTGTGGAATGATGTCATCTAAAAATGAAAAATATCACAATGGAATCTCTTGTTTCCTTCCATGCTCTGCCTCCTGGTCTCTTTGCAAGTGAAGAATGTTCATTCCTTTGTTGGCAATCTCTGCTTTCCTTCAGCTCAGTTCCTTGTGTACATGTTGAAATACTGTGTCGCACTCAAGAAGAACATAGCATCTCCAGCTGGTAGACCACGAATGCTGAATGGTTATCCTCTGAAATGACTTTTGGATTGTTTGAATTCTTTTGTTATTCCAAAGCGGCAGTAACAAATTTTACTTAAGACCTTTGAAAAAGCTTCTTTAGCTCTTTAGGATGATAACGCTTCTAGGTGGTTCTCACATGTTCATCTGCATTCTGTGTTGTCATGTGACTCTCCAAATGGATTACCCAGATTTGCACAAAGGAATTGAAGTGTCCCAGGAGCCAGCATCCTCAGGCAGAAATAGAGGGTGCAAATAATTGAACCAGTTCTAGCCATCAGAGGCTTCTCTCAGAATTCTCTCAGAAACATGCATGGAATCTGTCTGGAATTTGAGGAATATGTCCAGAGCCTTCATATAGGGGCAAGGGGTGCTGTGGAGAGCAAAATCCTTCAATTCTCAGATGTCATAGCCACAAGGAGCAGATGAAAGAATGAGAGGTAGCCTATAAAAAAGTCATCGTGTTACAGCTAGTGTTAAAGATTGGTTCTAATGCTGTCTCAATTCAATTCAGCTCTCAAAGGCCTTGTGCCCAGATGCTGAGGGTCTCTGCCCCAGCTAGATTTGATTGACAATAAAGAATTACCGTACAGCCAATGGCTGGGCAGGTAGACTCAGGCAGGACATGAGGATTTGCAAGGGTGAGAAACCTGGGGCAAGTAGAAGACAAGAGATTGCAGTCATGAAAGGGAAGAAGAAAGAGCAGACCTAAAGGCATGTGGCCATTCGAGAATCAGGGAAAGTCGCCACACGGGCCACTTCCCCAATTGTGTTTGGGGTAGCAGAGATGAAATCTAGATTTTAAAAGATGTTAACTCAAAAGTACTGGAGGGGAGTGTTTGTTAGCAGAGGGAAGGATAAGAACTGCCCAGTTTTTGAGCTAGTTCAAAGTACATTAAAATTAACTGGTGTGTGTGTGTGTGTGTGTGTGTGTGTGTGTGTTTCATTTACAAATCCAGATAGGCAGGTAGATCTCTCTGAGTTCAAGACCAGTCTAGTCTATATAGCGAGTCTAGAGCATCCAGGATACCTGGTGAGATTATATATATATGTGTGTATATATGTATATGTGTATATATGTATATGTGTATATGTGTATATGTGTATATATGCATATATGTATATATGTATATATTCATACAAGCTAGCCAAGGTTTTCTGTGAAATGAGAAGGCAGCAGCAGTGTGGGCTGGGGACTGGCTCAGTGCTTAAGAGCATAAGGAGTTCTTACAGAGGACCCAAGTTCAATTCCTAGCACCTACCTCAAACCACACATGTGCCTATAACTTCAGCTCCAAGGACCTGATACTTCTAGATTCCGTGAACACCAGAGGTTGTATGCATAAACCTATACTCAGGCACATTGATCTTATAGGTTTAAAGATAAAATAAGTCTTTGGGGCTGGAGAGATAACTCAGTAGTAGTCCATGCAGAGAACCAAGGTTCAATTCCTGGTACCCGCCTGGTGGCTCACGATCATCTGTAACTCCAGTTCCGGTGGATTCAATATCTTCTGACCTCCACAGGTACCAGGCAAGCATGTGGTACACAGTCATACATGCAGGCAAAAACGTTCATGCATGTAAAATAATTAGGTTAAGTCTGGGAAAAAAAAAAAGAAAGAAAGAAAAGAGGGAAACTGCTTCTCCCTGGGGAAAAAAAACCACACATTGGACCTGGGAAGAATTCTAGAAAACTAGAGAAGGTGGGACCACACCCCCGAGACTCCTGTTTCCTTTTGCTACCACCTGATACTATAGTCACCATCCTTTTAAAGCTCAGTAGTGACCCAAACCTTCCTAATATAAAAGCTACGAAGATGGAAGAGACAGACAGGCAGTTCAGGCTGGGGCAAAAGTTGCCCGAGACTGTCCCTCATAGGCTCATATGTTGGAACACGCAGTCCCCAGTAGGTGGCGCTGTTTAGGAAGACTGTGGAATCTGTCGGAGGTGGACGAAGTGCATCACTGGGGGTGGTCTTTGAGGGGTTATAGCCTCCTCCCATGTCCCAGTTTTGTCTTCTCTGCTTCCTGTGGTTGAAATTCAGTCAGCCCACTCTTGCTGCAGCTGCAATGTCTTTCCATCCCCATCATGATGGACCCTATCCCTCTTGAACTGTGTGTCAAAATACATTCTTAATTCCTTAAATTGTCTAAAAGGCTAAAGGTAAGTATCATAGCAACCAAAAACTAACCAATATAAATGGGGATGCCCTTTTAAAAGTTATAGTGAAAAATGGAATTGATATTTAATGTGAAGCGTACTGATAAGGCTGGAATATCTTAAAGGTACTTCTGTCTAAGTTTACAAATTTTGTAAACTATTTAGTCAGCTTAGGATGATTGGATGACATTAAATCAGCTTTCTCCCTATTGATGAACCTGGCTGTCCGTCCTGTCCACGATGTCATTTCTGCTATAATAAGAACTAAGAACATTAAAGGTTTTCAGCTGGCTTTGTGCCTCCATAAAGGATGAACTTTAAAAAGAGCCTTTTTAAACTTTACTTCCTGCCCCATTTGTGGCCACCAAAGATGACCTCACTCTCTCTTAAGACAGAAGCAAGAAAGCAGATAATGGTCACTGACCAAAAATGTGACATTAACAGGCACTAAATAGCCATTGCAACAAACACTTCCTGGCCCTCCCCCTCCCCACCCCAACTGCGGGACTTGGGGTGGTCTGAGGGCAAGAGGCTTGTGCAGGAATGGACTAGATGTTTTCATTTTTGTCGGGGCCACTCAAAATGTGGAAGTCACATGGCGAAGCTTCATTTTATGCTGAGAAACTCTGGAACGTTCCTAAGAAAAGCCCTCTGTCAGCCTCTTCCCTTTCGGAAAGGAAAATCTATCTCTTTATTTGGGGCTTCCATCTCCTTTATTTCAGGCCAATTAATCGACCTGACCCTGAGCAGCCTGGAATGCCCACCTGGGTTTTGGTTTAGGATCACAGGAAAAGTTGCTGTGTGTGAATTCAAGCCCCTCTCTTCATGATTCCTGTTACAGGAGAAATTAACAGCTTTTGTGCAAGGATATGGCACTCTCTATTTCCCATAGCACAAGAAAAATCAATATTACACGTGTCCCCTCTCAGCTGCCAGAGTCAACAACTATTTCTTGCTACTGTTTTGGGCTTCTGAACTAATTTTGTTCTTTTGTTTTATACTCTTGGTTTGTTATGGTGTATGTGTGTGTGTGTGTGTGTGTACAGGTGCGCGTGCATGCACGTGCTCAAGAGATAAAGAACATAAAGTTAGGTGACCAGAGGGGAAGGGAAGATCTGGGAGGAATTCAGAAGGGAAAGACTATGATCTAAATATACTGTGTGGGAAAACATTTTAAAGGGGAAGGTGGGGGGGGGCACCAGAAGGAGAGGGGGGCTGATATTGAGATGTGTAGTGAATAAATAAATAAATTAATGAAAAAAAGAAAAAGAAATAATTCTTATAATACAAACATAGCCAACTATATTTAAGTATATTTTTAAAAGGCAATAAAGTCAGGATTACTGTGGAGCAGACCTTTAATCCCGACACTCAGAAGGCAGAAATAGGCAGATCTCTGTGAGTTCGAGGTCAGCCTGGTCTACGTAGCAAGTTCCAGGCCACCCAGGGCAACATACAGAGACCATGTCTCAAAAACAACAACAAAAGCCAATTTTTGAAAAGTCATCTGAGGTAAAGTGTTGGAAGATGGCTCTGTGGTTGAGCTCTTTTGCTGCTCTTACTGAGGATCCAAGTGTCTTAGCTACTTTCCTATTGCTCTGAGGAGACGCCATGACCAAGACAACTCTTATACAGGAAGCGTTGAGGGCGTGTGTTTACAGTTTTAGGAGGTTAGTGTGGGAAGCAGCTACTCTCTCCCAGTTACAAGATGACACTTGGCATAGGCATTGCTTGAGACCATATATGGCATGCCCGCGCTGAGAGGTGTGGCTACCCGATCGCCTTACCTCGCAATTATTAATTGTGACCAATTAATAGTGACATCATGGCAACTGCTGATAGGTTTAAGGCAATGCTTATAAGGGGCTGCAGGAGCGGAGGAAAGAAAGAAGAAGATCGCTGTACAGGGATAGCTGAATAAACCGTTTGAAGAAGAACACGGTTGCCACTGCCTTATTCCGCGCCACTGCCTTATTCCGCTGGTAGCGACAGGTTAGTCCATGATCATCATGGTGGGAAGCAGACAGACATGGCATTGAGCAGGAGCTGAGAACTTTAACATCCTGATCCACAAGCAACAGGCAGAGAGAGCAGACTCGGCCTGCCACGGGCTTTTCTTTTTTTTGTTTGTTTTTTGTTTTTTTGTTTTTTTGGTTTTTTGAGACAGGGTTTCTCTGTGTAGCCCTGGCCGTCCTGGAACTCACTCTGTAGACCAGGCTGGCCTCGAACTCAGAAATCCGCCTGCCTCTGCCTCCCAAGTGCTGGGATTAAAGGGGTGCGCCACCACTGCCCGGCCGCCATGGGCTTTTCAAACCTCAAAGACCAATCCCAGGGACACCTCTACCCACAAGGCTATACCTATTCCAACAAGGCCTTGCCTACTCCAACAAAGCCACACCCACTCAAACAAGGCCATGCCCATTCCAGCAAGGCCCCGCCTTCTCCAACAAAGCCACACTCACCCAAACAAGGCCACACCTGCTCCGATGAGACCACACCCACTAAAACAAGGCCCCGCCCACTCCAGCAAAGGCCACACCTCCTCATCCTTCTGGAAGAATTCTACTAGCTAGGATGAAGCACTCAAACATATGAACCCATGTGGACCCTTCTCATTCATACCACCACACCAGCTTTGATACCAGCATTCACACTGGGCAAACCACAGCCTCCTGTAAAAGCAGCTCCAGGGGATCCAATCCCTCTTCTGGTTTCCCTGGGCATCTGCACTCATGTGCATGCACCCACACAGAAATTCACAGACATATACACAGAGACATATCACACACACACACACACACACACACACACACACACTTATAAATAAGATAAATCTTTAAAAAAAAAAAAAAACTCAAGGCCATTCATCTGATAACTGAATTGCATCTGTCTCCAGCATCTGGACTCTGATATGACTGGCATTTTCTAGAAGAATCTCCGGTCAACATTCTCCTGTAGGGGGCCACAAAGAAAAGCACGTGCCACCAAGTATGATAACCTGAGGTCAATCCCTGGAACCCACATGGTGGAAGGAGAGAATCAATTCCTAGAAGTTGGCCTCTGACCTCGACATGCATGCTATATTATGCATGCCCACACACATGGGCATGCATACACACACACACACACACACACACACACACACACACACACACACGTAAAGTTTTAAGTATGCACATGAAACAAATAAAATTTCAATAAAGAAATTTAAAGAAAACAATTATTTCAGGGTTTACATGATCATTCCAGTCTAGAAAGCCAGTAGATGTTTGGGCCCTCAGTGGGGAGGTTCTCCCCCACCCCACCCTACCCCACCCCCCATCGCCTCCATTTCTCATTAACCTTTAGTGCACAACTGCCAACCATAGCAACACATTTCTCAGCCTTGTTTGATGGTTCATCTTCAATGTCAACTCTTATGGGATTTACAATCGCCATGGAAACATCTCTTCTTATTTTATAGAATTCGCCCTTTGCTGAGCCATCTCCATGCTCCCATCTCTATGACTTCTCCAATGTGATCCCCGGTACCTTCGGACAGTTCATTCCTCTTGTCCTCTCTAGCTCTGGATGCCTGTGGTCATGTACCCCTCCCATATTTACCGGTTTGCTTTCTTTAGCTATATCAGCCTGGGTCAGTCACTCACAGCAAAAAGCTGGTGTGCTCAGAGGATGTGCACCCTCTCTGCCCACCATGACAGCACTGTAAGCTCGCTTTACTTTCCACCTTTAGCAGATGTTCTTGAGCTCTTAGGGAGTGACGGTGGCCCTGTCTTCTTTGAGTTTTTAATTGAACATCTTTCTTTTCTGTCCCCGAGTTCTTGGTTTCTAGACACCATCTTAAACATTCCTGTCTCTGTTTCTCCCCAGGACTACCACACAACCAACCCTTCTTCAAGGACTGTGACCTTGTTACAGGAAATGCTTCAAATTTAACAGTTCAGAACGTTAAAATAACAGCCCGGTGGTCACCAAACTCACATGATGACAACACTGGCCAGCCATTCTAACTTGAGCCCTGGTATTTCTATTTTCCAGGTACAGTAAGACCCCTATTTGGCCATGGCTGAACACAATCTACAGTTTGCCCCAGTGGCCAGTTGTGAAGCTTGGATAGACTTTCTTTTAATAGGGTGCAGGGGTATGTGTGGGAGGGACATGAGGAATGATTTTTTGAAATGCTTGTTTTTAAATACATACAAATGTGAGCTGATTCATACTCTTTGGTATTTGTTTGATTTTTATACTATGAGGTCCTGGCTATTCAAGCTGCCCAGTCATTTTCTAGATACATCCTTACCCCCTGTACATTTCCTGTCTGTGCTGGACAGTTCTGTGTCAACTTGACACAAACTAGAGTCATCTGAGACAAGGGGACCTCAGTTGAGAAAATGCCTCCTTAAGATTGGGCTGTAGGCAAGCCTGTAAAGCATTTTCTTAATTAGTGATTGATGGGGAGGGACCAGCCCATTGTGGATGGTTCTTATCCCTAGGCTGATGGTCCTGGGTTCTATAAGAAAGCAGGCTGAGCAAGGCATAATGAGTAAGTCAGTAAGCAGCACCCCTCCATGGCCTCTGCATCAGCTCCTGCCTCCAGGTTCCTGCCCTGTGTGAGTTCCTGCCCTGGACTGCCTTTGAACTGTTCTATGGAACTGTGGGTGAAATTAACCCTTTCCTCCCCGAGTTGCTTTTGATCTCGGTGCTTCATCTCAGCAATAGGAACTCTAACTAAGACACTGCACCCAAACTCACTCATCCCCAATCCCCACCCCCACCAACTTCTAACATCTCTATCTGGGCAACTAAAGAGTATTTTCCTCTAAAACTGCTCAGGATATTGAAGACAGTTGCCTTTCTGAATCTCTGGAAAGAATCGCTGAGTCTGAGAAAATGGCAGTTTATGTTCTTGTAAGACAGTTTCCTGTTGCACTCACACGTATCCAAGAGAGATCAGTGTCACTCACAGATGTCTCGCTTGCATAGATCTCAGACCCTAGTACAGAAAATTCATCAATATCATGCAGACGCTGCTCCCCAGAGCACGAAAAGCAAGTTCAAGCAAAATCAAAGACACCATTTCCTGTGATGATCGTTAAGTCAATTTTAATTCCTCTGGGACATAAGCAGTGCAGAATTAATTAGTCTGTGAATAGAAATTCATGTTTTATGTTAGATTAAAATTTCCCTCCAAAGGATTTTCTTAATAAGTCGCTAAAGAAAAACAATGGACGAAACAATAGTGGTATATACTGTGGCAAGCTGAAATGACAGTATTTGAATTTATATATAGCAGGCCATCAATTTTCGAAGAACTTAAAGATGGAGTTTTGAAGTACTAGTGGAGGGTTGTGTCTTTGGAGTTCTGCCCCAACTGTGAAAATATCTCATAGCGACAAACTAATGGTGTGCCTAGAGATACTGGCTTCATATAAACTTTAAAGTAGTATTTCATCGTCGTGGCTTGGTGGTTTTGTTCAATAAAATAGTTGCGAACAGGTTATACATATATTTAGACATTAAATCATGGCCTTTGGTGTTCTTCCTCTAAAGGTCAAATTCTTAAATATTTCCGTTGATTCTCCCCATTTCTGGGAACTATCTGATCTGAGAAGATAGCATGGAGAGGAAGCCTCATCATTCGGGTCCCTGAATACCTTCATCTGAATTCTTACTGCTGGATCATTTGGATACAGGGATAAGAGTACAGGGACTGTCCTTGGGGGTACACAGTTTTAGGTACAGGTTTTTGAGGTTTTCCTGTCTTGTTTAAGGAAGAAAGTGTAAGCTTGTGTTCTGGAAACTTCCTTTTATCAATGGCAGTATGGTTTGGATATGAAGTGCTCGCCCCTAGGCTGTGGGCTGTGGTCTAGACAATGTAATTGTGATTCTGCTGAGATGTAACGGGATCTTGGTGGCGCTTGCTCCACCCGTGGGTTGTCCTACTGATGAGTGTGTACCAAATGGGATATTAAGGGATGGTCCCTCTCTGGAGGAGGGATGTGTCTAGGGATGTGACTCTGAAGGGTGGGTCCTGTTCCTGCATCTTGTCTCCCCTCTTCTCCTCTTTCCACATCCTTCTCTTCCTTCCCTCCCCTTTCCACACCCAGAATGCTCTTTTCTTCTCTCTCCATCACATTCCTATTTTTCTCTGACAGTGTCTTCTAAAAGCATCTTTCAGCCTTGCCTTGAGCCCAAACGCAGTGGAGTCGGCTGACCATGGGCCAAATCTGTAAATTAACTGAATATTTCCTCCTTAAGTTGCTTTTCTCGGTTACTTTGGTATAGTGATAAAAATTAACCAACATAGATTTATGAAGTATTTAAAAAAATGACCTTTCATTCCCTCAACCCAGTTACCCATGTAGCCTAAGTATAGATTATGAAAAAAAAATGGTAATAATTTTTACTATAATTTAAACAATAATATCTAACCTTTATTTGTTCTTTGTAATATTTATATTGTCTTTCATAATGTACAAGGAACCTTTGTATACATTAGCTCAGGAAACACAAATAATAGTCAAATGAAATATTGTTATTCCAGTTTTGACCATATGAGAACAAAACCAAAAAGCTTATTTAAGTTGAACACATCTGCAAGAACCAGTTGAGTATACCACTGTCTCGCTGCCCCAGAGCCTGGGCATGTAATCATTGTGCCAGGATCACATGAGGACAAAGAGGAGACAGACAAAGCTCCATGCCCAGGGTACATCTGCCATCCTTCCTCTTATTTTGAGTTAAAGTCACACTCAGAGAAAGATGTTGTTTGTTCTCAAAAAGAGTCACATTGCTGTTGTCATTGTGAGCCCTGCCATTCACGGCGGGGCCCATCTTCTCTTTCCCACTGGTTGCTTCTAGTCCTGACCCAGGGCCTGCCTCCTGTTCATCATGTGATGCCTGCCTTTGTTTCTACAGCTGCCAGCTGTATCTCCCCCTATTCAATCTTTCTGAGTCACTCTGTTTAGGACAACAGTCACATGGCTGCTCGCTCCGTTGAGTAAGATCAGGCAGATGACAGGAAGCAATGGATCCCAGGCTGCACTGATTTTAAGAAGGCTTAATAAAGCTAAGGGGTTAGCATATAGCAACAGCAAAGACAGTCTAGGAAAGCAACAGAGAGGAAAGATTCCTCTAACATCATGTTCCCGAGTCCTTTCTCTATTGCACAGGAAACACTTGCTCCTCAGGGCTATCCCAAGCTATCCATGACCACCTGGATTCAGAACCCCATCTTCAAATATGAGTTCTTTACATCTTTGTTCACATAACCTACACCTGACCCCTGACCGGACTCCGTGACAGAAATCAAGAAAATCTAAGCCAGGTGTGAATAATCTACACGCACACACACCTCTTCTAAACACAACGCCAACAAGCTGAGACGTGCTGTTCCAATCCGTCTCACGTGCCACCATAAGAATGCAGTATGTTTCATTTGGGTTAAACCAAGAGTCATCTCTGGTTTTCCGACGATGGGCACAACTGAGAAAAACAGTTTGGATTTCCAGTTTTAGCTACACAGTTGATGACAACGGTCAACAAGCGTTAAATAGAAAGTTCTCAAAATAAAACCGTTAAGTTTTAAATTGAACGCCATCTGAATAGCTCGATGAAATCTTGTGCCATCCTTCAATGTCCTTTATGGGACATAAGTCATCCCCCTTCCAGAGTATCCATACTGTATACACCACCCCCCGTTTATCAGTTATTACCTGCCCCTGTTATCTGATTGAGCACTTTGGTATTCCAATGCTTGTGTTCAATTAATCCTTATTTCAATTATTAATGGCCCCGAAGCTCAATCAAGTACCAACTGAGAAACCCCCAATCTGATCTCTGTTCTTACGGATGTGTCTTTCGGATGTATCAGACAAGCTAAATGATACATTTCACGGCTGTTGCTAAAATGAAATTGCTTATACGGCGCCCCCCAAGTTTATAATAACAGACTAAAGCTCAATTCCATCAAAGTTCATTTTAGGGAACCAATGAGTTGACCAGACTTCCTGATAGCTCATGAGTGACAGGCTACTTACTGGAATGCGGGTGCTCTCTTCCAAAAGGCCTTGCAGAAAAGTCTTTACTCAGCAGGCATGCCGGCTTTCCCATAGCTGTATAGACGGATCTGCTTTCCTCTTGGCTTCCCCCAGCTTATACACTCTAATCTCTGCCTGAAGCCACAAGGCTGTGTGCAGTTAAGGGGGAAGTTACACACAGCAGGTGGTAGGGAGCTGCTGGAACTGACAAGTGGGTTCCTATGACCTTCCCTGCCCAACTATAAAAGGATGTAACCAAACAGCAAGCCCAGCTGGGATGGTCGCAAGTAGGTACAGCTGAACTCTCAAAGATGGCAGAGGTTCGGCTCTGGATAATCATTAACTGACTTTGCAACACTTAGTATTCTGTCTCTACAATTCTACAAAACCCTCTATAAAGGGTACCAAAAAAGGCCTGCCCACTTGTATGTAGCAGACATGCTGCTCCGCCTTCATGTGGGTCCCAAACAGCTGGAACAGGGGCGAACCCAAAAGCCGTTGCCTGTATGTGAGATATGCTCTTCTAGCTGGGCTGCCTTGTCCAGCCTCAGTGGGAGAGGAAGGGCCTAGCCTCGAAGAGACTTGGTATGAGAGTTGGGGGGGGGGGGATACCCCAGGGTTCCCCCATCTGCTCAGAGGAGAAGGAGAGGGGGTATGAGGGAAGGATTATGGAAGGCGGTGACCAGGAGTGGGCACATGCGCGCTAGTGTTAGCATGCACATACCATGTACCAAGGTGCAAATGTCGAGATCAGAGAACAACTTTCCATATACCACATGGTTACCCATGGACAGCACAAATTGTCCATCTTGATGGCAAATGCCTTTACCCAGCGAGCCACCTCAATACTCCTGTAAAAATTATTTCTCACTTCTATTTTATAGCTAAAGAGAGAAATGCTGGGATGTATCTGGGCTCATGGCAGACCTGGTCTTCAGGTAGAGAACTGCTTATTTCAGCCTTGGAGATCTTCAGTTCCGGGGAGTGGGGGCGAGTAGGGGTGGTGGTTATATCCTGTTGATATGAGTTAAGAACGAGACTTTATGCTTACCTTGGTTGCTAAGTCACTGAAATAGTTGCAGACTGACCTTGGACATGGTTTCTAGATTCAGCCTGTTCCTTTTCAAAATGATCACCTTCTGATTTTGAACCATTATTTCTATCATGGATTCGTTTGAAAAAATCTAATGGAAAGTGATCTTCAAGTAAAATGGGGACACGCACATGAGCGCATATACATTCATGCACACAGCCACAAACATGGACACACACGCTACACTCATGCACACACATATACATGTATATGGATACACAGACACACAGAGACATGCACATGGACAGACACACACAGGCACACATATACATGCACATGGACACACATATGTGCACACACAGGCACACATATACATGCACATGGACA
>JANHMN010000019.1:33252528-33273653 GCA_030674055.1 Rhabdomys pumilio
CACACATATGCACACACAGGCACACATATACATGCACATGGACACACGTATGTGCACACACAGGCACACATATATATGCACATGAACACACGTATGTGCACACACAGGCAATGCACATATTTCCAGGCTTCTTAAGCCCATTCAAGGTTAAGAACCCACAACTCCACAGCCTTTGTTCCTTGAGGTCCGGAATTCTAACATGCCTACGGTGCAAAATGCAATCCCATGTTTTTGACGACGTTTAGAGAAATTATTTTTTCCCTCCTGCTTCAGCAGCAAAATCAGAGCAACGCCATTCGGAATTAAACCAGCAAGTGGATTTACTGCCAAAAAAAGATCACTGTAGAGCAACCCGCAAGCTAAACCGGCAGGATGAGTGCCCCTCAGAAACAAATCTTCCTAAGCTTGAAGTCCCCAGTTCTACCAGACACAGCATACTGTTGTTATTATTAGCAGTGGGGGGAAGGGAGACGCACCATGACCTAGGCTTTAAGAAAATATTCATTTGGGATTTATGGAAAGTATATTTATGCTTCTGTAGGATGAATAAGAGCTACATAGGTAAAGATTAAGAGTGTTAGCTGGGCTGGATGGTAGGGGTGCAAGCCTTTAATCCCAGCACTCAACAGGCAGAGGCAGCAGGAACTCTGTGAGTTCAAGGCCAGCCTGTTTGACAGAGTGAATTCCTAGCCAGCTGGGGCATTATACAGAGAAACCTTGTCTTGAAAAACAAACAAGCCAGGGCGGCGGCGGTGGTGATGGTGGTGGCGGTGGCGGTGGCGGTGGCGGTGGCGGTGGCGGTGGCGGCGGCGCCGGCGCACGCCTTTAGTCCCAGCACTTGGGAGGCAGAGGCAGGCAGATTTCTGAGTTCAAGGCCAACCTGGTCTACAGAGTGAGTTCCAGGACAGCCAGGGCTACACAGAGAAACCCTGTCTCGAAAAACCAAAAAAAAAGAAAGAAAAGAAAAGAAAAAGAAAAACAAACAAGCAATACAAGCGAAGAAAAAGGGCATTTGCAAAATCCTCCTAGGGAGGGATTAGCATTAGAATATTTAGATTATTACTATTAATATAGAAAGCCAGGGACACAGAGAGCAAAAAGGGTAGCTTCAAAACGATGCTTTAGCCTGACTCCATCATTATGGGAAAAAAAATTACACCTTAATATTCCTTGGGGGGGGGCTCTATTTAGCAAAAAGTCTGTGGTTGTTATTTCCCTATGATAAGATTTTAAGAATTTATTTTAATTTTTAATTGTATGTGTGTGTGAGAGAGAGGGGTAGAAGAGACAGACAGACAGACAGACAGACAGACAGACAGACAGACTATGTGTGTCTAGGTACCCTTAAAGCTCATAGGTGTCTGATTTCCTAAAGTTACAGGTGGTTGTGAGCCCCTCATATGAGTGTTGGAACCTGAACTTAAATCTTCTCTATGAAACATTAAAAAAAAAAAAAAAATTATGTGGGTTATTTTCTTTTCCCCAACAAATGTGCTATTCCCATAGTCAGGATGAAAAGTAATGACGTCTTTCATTATCTGGCTAAGAATTCTTGTGTTGCCAAAACTCGCTTTGCCTGGAGGTTTTCCGCTCTTTCTGTTATGTTTCAAAAAGTCCAGCTCGTCTCCGTCTTCTTTTAGAATGTTTATTTGTATCCGTCTTGATGCGCTGCTGTTTGAATACCCACCCACGCTCTTGCCTCGTGACCTTCAGCATCTCTAACAACTGAAATAAAGGGAGGGGAACAGTCGTGTTGGGTCAGGACACTCGGATTCACAGAGGAAAAAAAGAGAGTACATGTGTCCTGCTTAGTGACACACTAACACACCTGTATGGTTTCTCCATCACTGCGAGATTTGTTTTGTTTTGTTTTGTTTTTTGAGACAGGTCTGTGTATCCCTGGCTGTCCTGGAACTCACTCTGTAGACCAGGCTGGCCTCGAACTCAGAAATCGGCCTGCCTCTGCCTCCCAAGTGCTGGGATTAAAGGCGTGTGCCACCACCGCCCGGCTCACTACAAGATTCTTAAGACAAATGTGCATGAGGTATGCTGAAAGGTGATTATTTATACAAGACATAGTCTCTGCTCTGAAAGGGTGCAACTTCTAAATCTCACACGGTGCAGGAACAAAACACACTCTTAACATCAGTTTCATAGCATTAGTGTAGTCTTCAGTTGTGCTTCTAACACACACACACACACACACACGAAAGTCTGTTAAAGAGAGTGAACCTAAGAAAGGAAATCAGGATCAGGGGAGGCAGCAGGCTGCTTGTGAAGTAAGGAGTGTTGAATGAAAGATTTAAATCTGTGAAAACTCGCCAGACGCAACCATGGTAATTATTAAAGCAACAGCCACTTTAAAACAAAAGAAGTTAAGATTCCCAAGTGGCTTCCAACTAAGCATGCCCTTGTGCAAAGTCCTTGTGCAAAGTCCGTGATGATGGACTGAACCTCTGAACCTGTAAACCAGTCCCAGTTAAATGCTGTTCTTTGTAAGAGTTGCTGTGGTCATGGTGTCTCTTCACAGCAGTAAACCCAAAACACACATATACATACATGCACTCACATACATACACATAAACACACACACAAATACACACACAGAGAGAGAGAGAGAGAGAGAGAGAGAGAGAGAGAGAGAGAGAGAGATCAATTAGGATTAGCAGTTAGGATCAATGTTAGATTTCTAGAAAAATCTGACATTTAGAGTTATCTATCATCAACCTACAAAAATGATTTGTGATTCAGAAAAAAATGGCTCCAGAACATACAAACATCTCGGGCAGCAGCCACCAGCCACTAAATGATGCCACAGTAGTTCACAGTTATTCCACTGCTAAAGACGAAGCAAAAATGAATCCACTGTGTTTCTTGGCCTGGATGTTACACCCGAAATACCCTTTAATATAACAGCCTGTGTTCTAGGCCAAAGAACAGGAGATAAAAGAAGGTCATTAACTCACACACTAAACGATAATGGAATTTTCTTCTTAATAAGATTTTCTGATTACCCAAGGCTCAGGCAGAACCAACTTTGGCAAAAAACCAACTTTCCTAAATGTCTCAGTCATTCAGAAGGTTCGTGACAGAGCATGAGCTAACTAACACTGCTTCAAAGGGAACGGTCAGCATTACATACACTAATATGTACGTGTGCATTGGTGTGTGTGTGTGTGTGTGTGTGTGTATGTGTGTCTGTGTGTGTGGCGTGAACTATTTTTAAACTATTTCCTAAAAGGATCCCAGCTCTGTTTAGGATTGCAAATGACTACTTAATAAATAAATCTGCCTGCCTGGTTTTTGCCAGCTTTTCTATCTGTTATGATTAGTGAATTCAGGTTGTTGGTTTGGTTTAGTTTGGTTTGGTTTGGTTCTTTTTTTTTTCCCCCAGACAGCTTTTCTGAATTCTAGATGTTTATTCTTATTCCATATCTTTGTCTGGTGTTTGTGGGAGGCGTTTGTGTGCCCTGAATAAGAAACGCCATCTGGGGTTTGTTTCTTCAGTTCTGTTCAGAAAGAACATCTCTGGCATTTAAATCTCAAACTGCTGAGTTGTTCTCTGGCTGCTTCTGATAAAAACCTAACAGGAATAAGGGCCATGTTCCCCCTATGGGTGTTTCCTAGTCTGAGATTTCACGGTTGCCCCACGGCCAGCTTGAACATCCTCTCACCAAGTTAGCATGCTTCTCCTATCCCTGACAGGCTTACAGACATGCTTTGAAACAAATGACCCTGGCTCCACCTCCTGTCCACGATTACATGTGCTGGCTTGTAATTTCCAGCCAGTACACTTGAAGTCACTTCCTCAAGGTTCAGAAAAACTGTTGCTTTCCATTAGTCTAAATGCCTCAAGACAGGGCAGGAGCAGGCATGGTGCCACTTGGTTTTCTGTATATTTTACACAGACATGGAAGATTTTAAATGTATTTCTGTCTCCAAACTCCCAGGGGAGGCTACACCTATGATCTAACTGTGATCAAGGTCCCAGTGTTCCAGTTTACCACCAGTAGGCCTCAGGGGGCAAATGTGTGAGCTACCCACATCTTCATAGCCTGCCAGAGAGCAGAACCCATGTCTATCCTTCCCTGCCTATCAAAGTCACAATCACCAACAATAGAACTTCTGTTTCAAGGACTTTCATTTGAAGAAGGCTTTAAACACCAAAAAGTGAATGTTGAGGGCTTAGATGGCGCCACTCCATCCTTACAAGAAAAAAGTATTCTGAACACATGAAAAAATCAATGAATGACATTTCTTAAACCATCAGAGAACTGAGGTCCCAGAGCAACCACCACACTGAAATCTGAAACGACTGTAGACAAAAGACACAGCCCAGAGTGGCTCAGGGAGCAGAAGCCACCTGGGCCATCGGTTTTGGGCTTTTGGATGAAGTTTTTTAGGCTGTATGCACACTGCTCTGAGAATCAGGGATTAGGGGAGGGGTGAGGTGGGAGGTTGGTTTCTATCTCAGAGATGCTCTGCCACATCAGGGAACAGTCCCGATACATCAGGGAACAACGGCCATTTAGAAAACATACTTATTTCATAATGAATATCAAGACAATCACACTAACAACACACATCGAGGAAAGATGGAAGCAACCGCTTTGAAATATATACGGTGCGCACTTTCCACAGAAAAACCCAACACTTCAGTCACAGAGACTCTAGCAGACCCAAGTTTAGCTTGAGTGGAAGAGACACTGCCTGACTCCAGCCCTTTTTGCATTCGTGCCCCATGCAAGGGGCAAAAAGAAGAAACACAGCTCACAGGTCTGCTGAAAGCCAAGATAATCTTAAAATGACAGACGCTGCTGTCCCCACTCCATACAGCCTCCCTATTTTTTAATCCTACTTTGAGTATAAGTCATAGACTGGAAACGGTGACCGATGCCCTGTGTAGCGGAAAACCCAAACAGTACCTTGGCCAGGTGACCAGAGTTAAGGTCAGCATTGATGACTTCTGGTGACTGTGGGCATTTTGATGAGCCAGGATGAAAGGGTGCCTTCTGAGCTTCCTTCCCATAAACTAGCCTGGTCACAAGCAAATGAGAGAGAGGTGGCAAGAGACCATCCTACGGAATGTTTGACCTCCTGTCTGTTGTGTTTTATAAAAAGATAAAAGAAGCCAGGTATGTGTTTAGTGGAGGCACAGTATGGTACGGGAGGTGGGGGGGGGGGGGAAGCGGGCTCCTCGGGGCCCATGTGGAGGCATCCCTTCCCGCTGAGGTACCAGCCATAGGACAGTATAGTATAGAAATAGAGTTTATTTAGGGCATGAGGAAGGGAGTTGAGGGGGTAGTAGAGACAGAGAGAGAGAGAGAGAGAGAGAGAGAGAGAGAGAGAGAGAGAAGAGTCGTAGAGACTGGCCATTAGCATGTGGAGAGTGGGGGTGGGGATGGGAGGAGAATGGGGAGAGAAGAGGAAGAGAGTAAGGGAGCAAGGGCAAGGAGAGAGGAGGGGGCAAGCCGCCCCTTTTATAGTGAGTCAGGCACACCTGGCTGTTACCAGGTAACTATGAGGCGGAGCTTAGACTAAATGCCAACAGGGTCTAGGTCCCCTGAACAAAAGGAAAATATGAAAACATTTTCATAGCCAAAGGAAGACACAGCGGCTGCAGGTATCACGGAGTACAGAGATATGAAAAGACTGTTGGTAGCTAGACATGCCTGCAATAGTAGGTTAAAGGTTGGTTTAAAACTGAATTGTTTTCTACTGTAAAACAAAACGGTAACACACTGATAGCAGGGAGGTGGTGGTACACACCTGTAATCCCGGCGGGAGGATGCTGAAGCAGGAGGATGTCAGATTTGAGGGGTACCTTTGTGGCATTGCAAGACCCTGTCTCAAATTCGGGGAAGGTGTGTAAAGAAAACATTATGTTAAAAAAAAAAAAGATTAAGGAATACAAATAAACTCTGAGGTTTAGTTAATAAGAGCATCAATACTGGCTGTAAAGAGTAATTTCAAAGCAAGCTGTCAATCAAGTATCACAGGCATATAGCTATCACAGTTTTTCTGTGAATTGAAAGCCGGTTTAAATCCTTTTTTTTAATTATTGTAAAAGAAAATGTTAGCACATTGAGAAGTGGAAAATTGACGTGCTGGGATTACTTGTTTGTTTGTTTTTGTTTTCAGATACCCCCGGCTTTTCAGTCACAAGGGGAGAAAAGTGTACCCGTGGGGGGGGGGGGGGGAAGAGGCTGTTTTCCAAAACCAAACAGGGTGGAAAGAAAATGAAAAAAAACAGTTTAATCTTCCAAAGGTTTTCAATTCAACTTAAAGGACAGAAACAAATGCCGCCTTGCATTAAACTAACCTGAAAGGTTTTAGTTGTACTCTTCAAACGTTGTATTTATTCCAAAGTCTCCCGGCAGCGATGATTGCCTGTCTGTTTAGCCCTGTGCGGTCAGATGGGATGAGTGGTAAACAAAAAACATGACAGTTGGGACAGATCCCAAACTGGAAAACAGGGCTGAGCTATGGTGAGAGGAAGAGGGAGGGGGAATTAGAAGGGTCTTCTGGCTGAGGTGGCTTGTCACCCGAGACCAAAGGCTTCCTGGAAACCCCAATCCCTCCCAGGTGAGAAGGGAACTCTTTGCAGCCATGTTCCATAGCACAGCAGGCTGTGTGGGTGAGGCCCTGACTTCCGTGGAAGGACTGTGTTAGTGCTGTGCTGTTGGGTTGATATGCATGGGACCTGTTTTTGGGTTGAATTGTGGGTCCAGAGTCTGGCCCCCCAAGGGGCTAAGGCCACAGCTCAGGGAGACCAGAGGCAAGAGAAGTTGACAGTGCTCTCCACTTTGGCGCTGGGCAGGCATCAAGGTATGTGAAGCCACAGGACCCCAGCTTGGGGGTGGGGAGAGCACTCTGGGTCCCATGGGGAGCCAGAGCTAGCTCATCTGGTTCTCAGACTCTTGGGCCCACAGGTGCAGCTGGGGGGTCATGGAAAGCCTGAGAATGAAGTGGGGGGAGGGAATACGGGCTGGATTGGCCAGCAGCCGAAGGGGATGGTGGGAGAAGAGAAGCTCCAGCTGTATCCCACTGGGATGAAAGTCTCGCTTGGCTGGGGCACCGCTGGCTGAGCTTTCCTGCTTGGCTTGGTGGTCTCTGTGGCTGGGAACTCAGAGAGGTCTTCTGCAGGAGGTTAGACTGCGCTCACAGTGGATCCTGAAGAAGAGAAACAGTCCATGGTCTTCAGATGTTTATTGTCATAGAAGAAAGTAGATGAGAAACTGTACCCCAGTTTTCTCAGGGCAGGTCTGAGGTTAAATACCTTTTGTAAAGAGGAGGGTCTGGGAAGGAATGTTTAATTGGCTACACCCCTCTGGCCTTTAGATATCTCATTAATATGGAGATCTGTCTTGAGGGTCTGTGGCCTGTAGTCACACCCTCTACCTGTGGAGGGGCTAGTGGGTGTTATCCTACATGCCTGAAGGACCCAAATCTATGGAGGTCTGCAGCCTCGTGTCAGGAGCCTGGGGCCTGGGAGTGTAGTGAAATGCATGCCGTCTCTTTCAGGGGTCCCTGAGGGGTCTCCAGTGATTTCTAGCCAGTACTCAACCAGAAACCAGGTTGCCTTTCACGGTCCTCCAGTGTGCCGTGCTGAATAAATAGCCATCATCTAAAGGAACTGCAGACCCCACTGCCCCGTCTGTTTCAGGCGTCCCTTGCGCACCCCAATGGGGCCAGTTGAAGAGTTCTTAGCCACTCCTCCTCTGCAGTAGGCATGAATGCTTTCATGCTCCAGCATCAGGCTCGGAATCTGAGCTACGAGGTTAAGGCAGAGGATCCCTGTGTGAGTGAGATAGTGAGTTCAAGACCAGCCTAAGGAACTTAGTGAGACCTTGTCTCAACAAAAACAAGAACGTACAAGGAAGCTGGAGATATAGTGAAGGAATCTCAGGTCTCAGCCTAAACTTAAAAATTAACTTCTCCAGAAACATGCTCTGGAAGACACGCATTCCAAAGACTTACACATATTCCAGAAGGGCCCAAGATAGGATTAAAAGGTTATCAGGAAGCTGGGCCCTTAGTGCAATAAACCTGGGTAAACAGGAGCTATGATAAGATAGACTTAGCTAACACTCATAGGATAATGTACAAATATGAGTTGCCAAGAAATGGAGCGTGGGAGTGGCCTTTTGAGGTCAGCCTTTGTGGTTAGCATTGTCTAAGAGGTGACTGTAAGATTGCCCTCGTAAACCCTGTGAAAACAGTATAAAAACTGCTCCTAGCTTTAGCTCGGGGTTCCTCTAGCCTGCGTGTGAGGAACGCAGGCTAGAGGAACCCCAGTGCACTGGATCAAAAAAACCTCTTGCGTTTGCATCAAATCCCCTGTCCGTTTTTGCGGGAGCACGTCTTCTCGGTTTGGATCTTAGGGTCCAACAGTAGCTCCATGGCAGAACACTTACTCAGTGATAGTGTGCTGTTCAGTCCCCAGCAGAAAGTCAAACACACAAAACCCAAAAAGCAAATCTCCTCATTCAAAAGTTTGAGCTAAGCCTCTACTATTTTGTTCCACAAAACAAACTTGGATGCTGTTGACAAGAAGGAACTAGTCTACACTGGAATAAACTACAAAGGTCTCAGGGGACAATAGAATAGGAGTTTATTACAGTCCTGGGCTGGGGTGGAGCAGGCCAGTCAGGAATCAGGCTCCCGTGGCTCTGTGGCGCCACCTTGCGTTAGGGCGGCAAAACCACTCGCTTTGGGAGCCAGGTTGGAAGACAGGGAAAGTGTCCCTACCTGCTTTAGAACATCAGTTTTACATCTGCTCACACTGCACCAGTGAAGCTCACAGGGCATGGCAGCCTGGGCAGCATGTTCAATAGCTGGGCAGCACCTGCAGGCCACCGGTCTACACCACAGAGCCAGAAGGTATTCCTTCAGTAGGGGGGCTAGCCATCTTAGCCACCCTGTGGAGATGGCAGAGACATAATGACAATCTGGCTCATTCTCAGACTCTCAGGAATCCAAAGCACGATGCAGAAAGAATTTACTTCTAATTTCACCCCTGCTGAGCAGAAGTTACAGTAACTGAAAAGAAGCTTGAGAAAAAAAAAAAGCATTAAAAGCTTTGCACTAGAATCTTCCAAAGTGCCAGCGCCAGAACTTGCCCTTTTACTACAAAACACAGAATGCAGAACTATGCTGTGCAGAAACATATAGATTAAACATCATCTAACGAGTGACAACGTAACCCGCCCCAATCTCCAGCCCCCCTTCCAGCAAAGTCCAGGTTCTGTCCATTCTCCCGGTACCGACAAACCGCAGACGTCAACTGCTTTTTAAAAATTCAAGAGGATCTGGTCTGTAGTTCCTTTATTTTTATTCCTTGCAGTCCCTGGGAGGCTGGAGGCTGACACAGTGTCTGCTTGGGAGTCGGAAAACATTGTTTCCAATGATTGTGGATATCTTGCCCCCCGGGGGTTCCAACAAAGAGCCAGGAAGAGATGTTTAGAGTGGTGGGTTGTTCCATCTGTTCTGCAGTGTTTGTCTGAGACAGAAGAAACACCCTCCTTGCCCAGTAGGGGAGCATCCAGTCGTTGCAATAGAATCCCAGTGTGGAGAGATTCCGTTTACTATGATGCTGTCTTGAGTCTGCTGTGGAGTTGGCTGTTCCAGTTCACCTCTTCTGCTTTTGAAGACCCCCAAATTCGGGAGACCCTCACTCAAGTCTCAGGAAGTCGTGACCCCCCCACAAACTCCACGACACCGTACCTGGATGCAATCAGCAGCAGAGGTTTATTGGGGAGAGAGTTGGCTAGCCAAGATCAAACTGCATACTCGAGCAGGAGTAGAGTTTGACCCCGAGTGTGTCGGGCTAAGGAGCCTTTTAAAGAGGAAAACCACAAACCAGGGGAGTGAGGAGGGGGTGAGGGGTTGTCAAGGATACATAACATAAAAATAGTGGAACATTCCAGAGGAGCCCAAACCTAAATGATACAGGATCATGTGGAAAGCACTCTGCACACCCATTCCTTGCCCAACTATTTCTCAGTTGTTACCCTGTCACTTGCCCTGTCATCATGGCGCTACTAGCTTCCCAGCCCCACCTAGACGACTTGCATATTTTTTGGTCAGGAATGTGTCTTCCTGCTTTGGGCCTTCCCCACCCACAGGTGGGTTCTTTTCTCTGAGGCTTGAGGAATGTTAATACTCTTCCCGGGATGTATCCCAGGGCAGTGAAGGCCTGAAATCCTACATTCAGTTCCACCTTCTTGGAACTAGTGAGCCTGTATATATTTTATAAAATGGTCTTTGTAATTTTTCACTCTACATTTTCTTCCTTGATCCAGCAATGGCTTTGGCAAAACAAAAACAAAACAAAACAGCAACAACAGCAAAAGACAAAAACCACCCAACAAGACTGACACACCCATTTTTCTCCTACCCTCAACCGTTCCTGGCCAAGGGAACAGGAGATAAAGTGGGCTTTGGAAAGCTTAGTATCTATCCATGCACACGTTTTCTGGAACCTTGCTTTCTTTGTGCTTGTTAATTTTGCTGCTGCTGCTGCTGCTGCTGATGATGATGATGATGATGATGATGATGATGATGATGATGACAATGATGATGATGATGATGATATATGCTATGATTAATGGTGCTTGCTGCCAAGTATGATCTGAGTTCAAGTCCCAGGTCCCACATGGGGGAAGGAGAGAACTGACTCCCAAAAGTTGTCTTCTGATTCCCACGTGTGCATGGCATAGCATAGAAGAGTACACAGGAATATTTTACACACACACACACACACACACACACACAAGATCCTAGATCTACAGATCCTCCACTTTCAGGTGAATGAATTCAAGGTTTTACCCACCTCTCTCAAATTGTTACTGTTATCTTCCTCAATGACTGAATCAAGACCTGGTGTGTCCTGGAGGAGTCAGATGACGTCGTAACAGCTTGGATAGGGATGGGCCCACTTGACTCCTTACTTTACTCAGGGATTTGGTAGAGTTGTGTAGAAAAGTCTTTTTCTTGCCCGAAACAGAAGGTCACATCCATCCTGTGAGGATCGACAGCCATTTTGTGCTCAAGAAGCTACCTGACCTAAAGATGTCTTGGAATGGAAGTGAGCACAGGGGTGACTTTGAGAAAGCAGACCCGTTGACTTCCCACAGAGAGGAGACTGAAAAGCACCCCATCCTCAGGGATAATCCAGTGCCTGCCTGCTAGATGTTCCTGTATAATAGTCATTTTGATAATAAAAACCAATATCATTAACTAATATTATCATTAATATATATTTAAATATATTTAGATAACTTCCATGCAAAAGCATGCCAATTGTTATATTCCCTTTCAAGGTCACTATTTTTTTGTTATCAGGAGACTATCACATTGGCATTTTGATACCAGAGTTATCAGATAGATCAACGAAGCATTACTGGACTTGACCCAAGTATTCTAAAACCTGTTATTTTTGAAACCATAAGCTTATTGCTAATTACTAATTATTTCAAGGAGGCTTATTATACTTTTCAAGCATTGAGAAGCCTTCCTTGCATCCTTGTGAATAGAGGTCTCTCATTAGCAGTGCCAATTTTGCTAACCTTCCCCCCACCCCCAGCCCTTACTCCCCCAACTCTGCTGCTACCAGAACCTATCTCTCTGTCTGTTTCTCTCTGTCTCTGTCTCTCTCTGTGTCTCTCTCTGTCTCTGTCTTCTGTCTGTCTCTCTGTCTCTGTTTCTCTCTGTCTCTGTGTGTGTGTCTGTCTTCTCTCTGTCTCTCTGTGTGTCTCTGTCTCTTCTCTCTGTCTTTGTCTCTTTCTGTCTCTGTCTCCCTCTGTCTTCTCTCTGTCTTTGTCTCTCTCTGTCTCTGTCTCCCTCTGTCTGTCTCTCTCTCTAGCTAGGTTCTGTCTTTTATGTCTGTGTGAGCCCTAGAGGAAACATACCCTGGGGGAGACAGAAGGACAACATGGTTTACCTAGCCCACCCATGCCTAAATATGGCATAACAGTGATTCACTACAGCCCCCAATTGCCCATCTATAAAAGGATTTATTTTTGTATGCCCCAGTGTCCTTCAGTGTCAGTTGCTTCTTGGACTTTTTGGAGCAGGAGAGACTATTATAAAGAGCCAGCAGAGGCTGAGATGGAAGACCGGGGCAGGAGGAGGGTCAGAGGAGTAGGTTCCGGGAGACCGACAAGTACGGATAGAGAAGACAGTTGGTGACCGTTGAGGCAGGAGAAACTGAGCTGAGGCAGAGAAGATTAGGAGGACCGACAAAGAACCCACATGGAAGCTAAACAGAAAAATAAAGCTATACAGCTGTGTTGCTGCAATTCCTTTCTTTACTTTCTGGGGACAGCTGGCGATCTAACCTCCGTCTATTGACACTAGGCAAAATACCCAG
The DNA here is from genome assembly GCA_030674055.1 of Rhabdomys pumilio. Taxonomy (NCBI): domain Eukaryota; kingdom Metazoa; phylum Chordata; class Mammalia; order Rodentia; family Muridae; genus Rhabdomys; species Rhabdomys pumilio. Next base: position 33,264,902 of record JANHMN010000019.1, read on the forward strand.
CAGATTTTTAAAGGCACTATTCTCAAACCCACTTAGAATCTTTTCCTTCCAGGATCCTCCCATGATGAAGATGACAGATTTTGACCCTTATAACCAATACCAAGCCAATCACAGCTTCGGTTTTGTCTCTCTTTGATTAAGTTTCTACACTGACTCCATTTTCTGGTATGGATTGACCCAGCCTTAGTGCAGTGGCTCTCAACCTGTGGGTTACAACCCCTTTAGAGGCCAAATGACTTTTTCACAAGGGCTGCCTTGTGACCATCAGAAAACACAGACATTTACATTATGCCCCATAACAGTAGCAAAAAGCACTGTTAAAAAGTAGCAATGAAAATGGTTTTATAGTGGAGGGGTCACCACAATATGAGGAACTGTAATTAAAGGCTCAAGGCATTAGAAATGTTGAGAACCAATGTCTTAATAGAACAGGAATTTTAACCGGAACCTCAGGGCCACCTCTATGTAAATGCTAGGAGCTGCCCAGCCCCAAGGACATCTTTTACAGGAGGACCTAGTTGAGGACTGCCTGAGAGATCAAGGATTTCTGGTGCAGACAATGCTGTTTGGAAGAGATGCTTTCTTGGGACCAGTGAGGCCAAGGTGGAGGGTATTGGAGGAACTTACAATGTTCAGATGAGCCTGCTGCGACATTTCTCACCAGCTCTTGGAGTCTGGGTCTTTGACTCTGTGCTACCTCACCTCCAACCCCCAAGGGCAGGTAGGGTCAGGCAGCAAGTAGTCCAGGGCACAGGCAACAAGGAATCACCTCCAAGCCTCTTTAGATAATCAAGGCTTCACCCGTCACCAAAGCCCTAGCTAGGCCATCTTTTCCAGCATTTAGTGAGCTCAAACCAGATTCCACACAAACACTCCCTGCTGGCCGCTTGCTCCTCAGGCTCCAGCAGTATGCCTCACCACCCATGGTACAGTGGGGCTTGTAGTCCTGCCCCACTCCCTTAGCAAACACCTGCCCACGTGACCAAAGATCTGCCCACGTGACCACGGCTCACAGATATCCTTTTTGGGTTTATAATTAGCAGAGGCCTGGCAAGAAACATTGTCCACTAGGAAAGACTCGCTTTGGCCAGTAAAGGGACAGGGCATCCGGGAGGGGAAATCGTGGAGGCATGAGGGGCTGGTGGCCATGGCAGTAGTACATACAGTAAGTCTCCTTGCTCACAGCTCACTGGACCAGGAAGCAGAGAGAAAAGACAAGAGCTAGGACCGGGCTATCAGTGTCGGACACCCGCCTCAAGTCCTATTTCTCCCAGCTAAAGCTCACACTCCCGAAAGTTCTGCCATCTCTCCGAACAGCAGCGCCAACTAGCGGTGTTCAAACACATGAGCCCGTGGCAGATATTTAGATCCAAATTCTAAAGCTTTCGATTTTGGACCAGCCTGTGGCTTATTGGGTAATTGGATGACAATGATTGAGTCCTCTGGGGATGAAGGTGAGTCGTTGAGACTCGTGAAGCATCTTCACCGGGACTCCCCTTCCTTTCCAGGCTTGCTTCACCCTCCCTTCACATCCACGGCTCTGATAAAATGGACTTACGTGTGAGTGTGTGTGCCCGCACACTGGATGAGCGTAGCCTCTCCATGTGCTTACTTGACCAGTTCCAGCGAAAGGCGATTCTCCTACCGAAAAGCTGCACACGTGAAACTCGGAAATGGGTGCGTTCCAGGAACAACAAAGAAACAAGAACAATAAAGAAACAATAACCGTCACACCCAGCGTTTAATTAGAAAGTAGGTTTTAGTGTACACACCTAAATATTATTAATTCGTTTTATCTTCGCGGCACATCCGGAAGACTGTTTCGTTCCTAAACACTCATTTGGCAAGTGTGGAAAGGAAAGACCCAGAAGAGTTCAGTCCAAGGTCACAGAGTCAGCAGGTGATGAGTCCGCATTCCAGTCCCTCATTTACACGTGTCTCCCCTCCCCCTACCCTCCCCAACCTCCCCACCCCCTACCCCCGTTAGATTTGTCACACTGAGCAAAAGGCTGCCCATTCATTTCTCTGCAATTTTATCTCATCAGTCAAGAACTCCGAAACGTTCTTCTAAGTTTCTTCTCTCATTGAGACTTGGCTGGCTTTCCATTAATGTAATTTGCTAAATCATTAATATAACGATGCATCAGCAAGCAGGCGAGAGGCTGGAAGCCATGGTAAATTACTAGGGATTTATATCCAGCTTCATCACTCTCGATGCACCGGTATCAGCTTTCAGATCGTTAGAGTCTGTTTATTCCTCTAATCTCTGAGAGCAGAAAGGAAATCATTCGTCACCTTAGGGACGGCCAGACACGCTGCATAAATCTGACTCTAGTGCTCTGCCAAGCTTATCAGAAAAGGGATTCGGTTTTATGGTGCACATTTCCATCTTGGTGAATTTATGTCAACACTAAATGCTCATTATTTCTTAAATTACCTGTTTGATAAATATACCATCTTGCTTTGGGGCCCTGCAAGCTGACTGAATACAAATGTCATTTTCCTTCTAAAAAAATTTGGGTTTTGTATGTATGTGTGTATATGTGTGTGTGTGAGTGTGTGTATTGGTGTGTGTGTGTGTGTGTGTGTGTGAGTATATGAATTAGAGTGTGTGAGTGTGTGTATTAGTGTGTGTGAGTATGTGTATTAGTGTGTTGTGTTAGAGTGTATGTGAGTGTATGTGTGAATGTGTATGTGTGAGTGTGTGTATTAGTATGTGTGTAAGTGTGTATGTGACTGTGTATTGGAGTGTGTGTGTATGTGTATGTACTACTGTGTATTAGAGTGTGTGTGTATTAGTGTGTGTGTATGTGTGAATGTGTGCATTTGTGTGTGTGAGTGTATTAGTGTGTGAGTGTGTGTATGTGTGTATTAGTGTGTGAGTGTGTGTATATGTGAGTGTGTGTATTAGAGTGTGTGTGTGAATGCCTGTATTAGAGTGAGTGTGTGTGCGTGTGAGTGTATTAGTGTGTGAGTGTGTGTGGGTGTGTGCATGTGAGTGTATTCGTGTGTGAGTGTGTGTATTAGTGTGTGTGTGTATTAGAGTGTGTGTGAATGTTTATATTAGAGTGTGTGAGTGTGTGCGTGTGAGTGTATTAGTGTGTGTGAGTGTGTGTATTAGAGTGTGTGTGTGAATGTCTATATTAGTGTGTGTGAGTGTGTGTGTATATTTGTCTGTGAGTGTGTGTGTGTGACTGTGTGTATTAGAGAGAGTGTGTGTGTGTGTGTGTTTGTGCGCGCGCGTGCATGCATGTGCCTGTGAATATGCAGAGGCCAAAGGAAAGCCTCGGCTTCTACTCCTCAGGTACTGTCTGCATTTATTTATTTTTCAGACAGATTCTCTCACTGCCATGGAACCCTCCAGTCTGGCTAGCACAGTTGGCGGAAGAGCCACGGGGAGCTGCCTTTCTCTTCTTTACAGAGCTCTTTATACATGGAGTCCGAGGATTGAACTCAGTCCCTTCATGATTAAAAGGCAAGTGCTTTGCCCACTGAGCTACCCCCGAGCCCCAATCGATTTCTTCTTTGCCCGTCTTGCCTTCCAATCCCAGGGGTCCTTAGGATGCACAGAGGATGCTTCTATGGGGGCGGCTCTCCCTGTGCCCCTCGGGGGTCATCTCCTTAGATCAAGGAGACCTGCATTTATTGGGAGTGAAAAGCTGTGTAGCAGAAACCATCTATCTGCCTAGACCTTGAATTCTCACTCACCAAACTGGTCCTGATGTTGGCTCATTCTCAGGATGAGAGTGAAGTAGCATCTGTGTATGACACAGCTTCATCTTCAGACCATGCTGGCAGCTCTGGGCGCTCATTTCGTTCTAAGTCTCTCCATGTTTTTATCGGTCATTCAGAAATGTGACCAAATCCCACTTGGCTGCCTCTACTCACAGGGCGCCTATGAAATGTAACCTTGTCATCTCTCTGGCCACCTTTGTGTTTCACTTTTTAAATGCTTTATTTCTTCTCCTTGACTTATAACTTATTAATAACTCAACTACCATTAAGATGCATTCCTCAGACCTGGAGAGATGGCTCAGCAATTAAGAGCACCTGCTGCTCTTCCAGAGGACTGGGATCTGATCCCTAGAACAGCCTGGCAGCTTACAACCATTTGTAAGTCCAGTCCCAGGGGATCTGACGCCCTTCTGGCCTTTTTGGGTACTGCATGGGTATGGTTCTGAGCACCCAGGAGCTCTCCTGAGAACTTTCCAGCAATGGAGCAAGTATCCTTCTCTAAGGACCAACCAGCCTACACATACTCACTCATGTACGCACGCACACACACGCTTATGCACAGAGCTGCAGTTAATTCTCTTGATTGTAGCAAGCATCCATGATACACTACACACACAGCTCTCCAGCCGTCCTCTTCCTCATTTCCAGAGAAGTTAGTAAGGAGCTAAATGTTGGTCTGGGAGAGCTGGCAAGACCAAGAGCCCTGAAGGTCCAAGCCTAATGCTCCCAGTTATTATTAGACCCTCTCCCTTTTAACCACCAGGGGGCAGTGGAGAGACAGGCCTGCTTCACAGTCCTCTCTGCCTGACAAACAGGCTCCACATTTAATCTGCCCACAGAGAGCAAGCAGCTAACCATACTCAGCCCAGTGTAAACAGTCTTGACCAGTGGCAGACCCATCGGCCTCTGACTGCACCGGAACAATTCTGGTTGTTCCCCTTATCCATCAAGGATTTCATCTGCCTTTCAGCTAAGTTTCAAAAATATTCTTTCTTTCCCACATTTGGTAGAACCCCCTAACCTGCAACAAGGCCTGAAGCGATTCACACATTTCTGTCCCATCTTAAAGATTCTTCAGGATTTTGATGTGCCAGACGTTACAGCATCCCTGACGGTTCTACGCCCCGGCAGGCTCAGATGGATGGCTCCTCCCGCTCTTCGTCATAAGCCAGAGCTGGCTCTGTAGTAGTCTAAGTGATTTAGGTACCTATCTGGGAGCTCTGATGGGAATAGATAAAAGGATGGGCTCGGCTTGGATAGTGGGGTACTTAACCTTTCTGTGGTTTTGGGGATTTATAGGGTACCTGTAACTGTGTGCACAATAAGTAGTCTTGGGCACTTAATGATGTTACCCTGACTCAGTTATATGCGCGCGGGAGGGTGGGGGGGAGGAAGGAGAGGTGGGAATCAAATTGCAAAGCCAAGTGTCTCTCGTCCTATGATGTGCATTGAAATATATGCTTTGTGTAATGCCTAGAAGGTCACTAGGTATGAAGAACAAAGGTCTGAAGAAAATATTCATGGGAATAAAGAGGTTTCCTGTGAGGAAAGCTGGGGGGCTCAGAAAGGGGAGTAGGGGGTGTTCGTATCTGTCACAGCCCTTTTGAGTCACCTTTAGTTTTGTGCCTTTTGTGCAGTTTGGTGGCTCAAGTTTTGCACCAGAGAATAGAGTATGATTGCATTCCTCTGATGGGCTCTCGAGGTCAAGTAACCCAAGGCCCACACAGGGAGTGGGAAGAAATTAAATGACTGTCATTAAGACATCTTCCTGTTGGGTGATGAATCATGAGCACCGTGCATCTGGGATTTCTCCTTGGCTCTTTGCTGCAGACCGGAAAGGCAGAAGACTCGATGTCTGTCTCTGTCTCCTTAATGGCTTAGATGAGAAAGACCAGAGTCCTTTCAAGTTCAGCAAGAGACAAGGCAAATAAGTCCCCCACCCTCCTCCCGTGCCTCTCGCTCCATGGAGCGAATGCAAAAAGCAAAGAGATGTATAATATTATCTATGACCACACCGTGGGAAAATACACCGTGGGAAAAGTGCCCCCGTTTTGGATAAACAACAATTGCAGAAACTACAGTAATTCAGTTCCTAGAAGTCAAATGACCTATTCCTCTAGATAAGGGGTCGGTGGGACTCGACCCCTTTTAGAAGTTGCATATCAGAATGAGAAGCCTAGGCTGATTCCATGACAGACTTCAAGTTAGCAGTTAAAAAATAGAAAAAAAAAAAAAGAAAACAAAAACAAAAAAACCCGGGATCCAGTCTTCATGCCCAGGTAATGAAATGTTCCAGCCACCTGGCCTGCGGCAAGGACAATGGGTCAGCAGCAGTTTCCAGACTTCCTCAGCTACCTCCTCAGTAACAGCTTCCAAACCTCCCCAGCAAGTTTCCAGCCCCTACACTCCATAATGGAATGGCCCTAGAGATGGAGCAAGATAAAGGCCACCTACCCCGGAATTCCCTAGTGTGCTTTAAATCAGGCCTGTGAGCTCACTTGATTGTCTCTATCTTGGTAATGGAGAGAAAGACCCCAGCATGCTGGACTTCTGCAGAAAAAATATTCTGTGTTTATATACTATTTGAGTCTGGGGTGCCATTCTTTGTCAAATCTCGGTCCCTTATAAGATGTCCTGCCCATCAAATATGTATTTACATTGCAATTCATAACAGTAGCATAATTACAATTATGAAGTAGCAATGAAATAATTTTATGGTTGGGGACATCGCCACAACACGAAGAAGAACTGTATTAAAGGGTCCCAGATTCTTGACTTCCCAACCTGAATCTCCAATAATGGCTGCTTGACGTCCCTCAAACTGGCCACTCACAAGTTACCTATAACAATGACCAATTTTAGCCAAGGAAGGAAAATTTTCCATCTCCTTCCAACCTCCTTCCTGTAAACACCGGGAGGAGGGTCTGGAAACTTGGCCACACGGGGCTAAACTCTGCTCAGAAGCTCACTCCACCCAACGCTGGTATCTGCCCATGCGGTTAATAACTCTTCTTAATAAACTCCATACTCTAACACCAATCCACCTCAGTGACCTCCTTTGAACCCAATATGCTTCACTTAGCTGAAGAAAAGACCTGAAGCAGACATACACAATCAACTTTAATGCCTGAATAGGAAGTGATCTGACGTATCTATGTTTAGACTCACAGGACAGAGAGAGATCATACATTTTTTAAAAGTCAAGTCAACACAGATTTCAATTTTTTCAAAAAGGACATTGCTATCTGTGAGGAAGAAAAATTTAAAGTAGTCCTGGATGCTAGGCAGTCATCAATAAATTAATATATTTTTTAAAAAAAAGAAAAACATAAGGCAGATCTGAGTTGGGTGTGGCTTGATGATAGAGAAGTTGCTTAGTAGGCCCAAGGGCTTGGATTCCATCCCCAAGAAGAGGAAAAGGAGATTTTAGTCAAAGAATATAAAAGTCTGCTTTTGAGTGTTCTCACCATAAAATAAGTATGTGAGCTAACACAGGTGCTAATTAGCTTGGTTTAGCTAATCTACGTGACATCACAGACATGTTCTAAAGCATTAGATACTATTTAGCAGCTATTCGGGATTTTCTGTCAAGTTAAAAAAAATAAAGAAGACAATTGACCTGGCCAGCTCATGGAGAAGTGAGTTCTCTAGAACCTACCCAGCATGCACAAAGCGCTGGGTTCAATACTTAACACAGTATAAATTGGCTGCGGTACTGCATTCCTATAATCTCAGTACTGAGGAGAGAGAGGCTACCAAGCCGGCCAAGGTCATCTCATCTATGCCTACAGAGTGAGCCAAGGTTAACCTGGGCATCACTTAAAAAAAAAAAAAATAAATATCTGTAAAGTTATTGGATCACGGAAGCCTGTATTTTCTCTATTTCTACAATATGAAAAGCCATGTCCTATGTCCAATGTCTATGTCCACAAAATCATTGTGTAAGCCATTGTTGGGGGATTGCCCTGGTGCTGTTTGTATTTGGATGTTAATTCTGCTTCCTCAAGAGGGGCTGCCTCCAATGAGGAGTAGATCATATACTTGGGTGATCCCACTGAACATTCTCCTATTCTAACTGGCTCAATGAAGGGTAGAGCTGATGACTGGGCAGTAGAAGAGAAAGGTGGGACTGGGGGTCTCAGAGGGGGTCAGATGGAAAAGGAGAGAGAGAGAGAGAGAATGAAGGAGGAAGAGGTAGAAGCCGATATGGAGCAGAACCATGCAGCCAGGAAAAACAGCAAGTAGCAAAGGGTCTCATAGCTGGGGAATAAGGAAGGATAGTGGTAGATCTGCCTAACCTAGGCACATAGCTTATACATATAATAACTGGGTTGTGTGTTTTTTTATACAAGCTTATTGGGGTTGGAAATTACTGCAACAAGCTGTCAAATGTAAAACATCTGCCAACTAGAGTTAAAACGCTGTGTTCTTACTTTTGTCAGACAAATTCCATCCTTGGTAGCACCAAAAGTCAACATCAATAATTCATATATCCTGTGACCACGTTACTCTGATGCTTGGCATCCTCCTCTGAAGAATGTGGCTCTCCACTGGAGAACAATTCTGAACAAATTAGCATTCGATGTCTAAACTCCACGGAAGTGAGCTTGCTGGTGTCATGGTACTTACACAGAGAGATGATAAGGTGGACCCGTTACTTTTCCGTTGCTGTGAGCAAACACCTCACAAGAAGTAATTAATAGGAGGAAAGGTTTATTGTGGCTCACTGTTGAGTCCATCATGGTAGGAAAGGCTGGGCCTGTGGTAAGGATCTATGGGGGGAAGTGTGAAGCTGCCTGCTCAAGTCTCAGAAAGCAAAGGAAAGAGAGCCTGAGGTCACAACTGCCTTTCTCCTTTTATCCTTTCTGTTCTGCATGGGATGGTGCCGTTCACTTTCAGAATGGGTCTTGTTCAATTCACTCTCTCTGAAGGAGGAAGAGGAGGAGGAGGGGAGGAGGAGGAGGAGGAAAAGGAGGAAGAGGAGGAGGAGGAGGAGGGGGAGGAGGAGGAGGAGGGG
>JANHMN010000019.1:33278517-33289276 GCA_030674055.1 Rhabdomys pumilio
GATGCATTCCACACTGCTCTGTCTTGGGAATGGAGCACAGACCCTATTACGAATTCTCTAAACTGAGAAAATGGCCTGCATCAGTCACTTTATAATAAGACACCATGATCAAGGCAACTTAGAGAAGGGAGGGTTTAGACGTAGCTTCACAGTTCTGGAGGGATGAGCATCCATCACCGTGGGGAGGCCTAGCAACTACAGTGGAGTGCCTGAAGCTCACACCCTAACTCCAGCCACAGAGCAGAGAGAGCAATGGGAAATGGCAGAGGCATTTTCATCTCTAAGCCCACCCCCAGTGACAGATTCCCCCCAGCAAAGCTGTACCTCCTTAACCTTCCCAAACAATGCCAGCACTGAGACCACACCTTTTACATTTGTTTGGGCTATGATGCCATCTTTTATTGATTGTTTTCAAAACCCTCTTGCACATTGGTGTCCGTTCTCTTTTAAACTCAAAGGCAAAACATCGCAGGCGATTTTAAGTGGCGGGAGACACTCCCCATATTACCGGTTCCTTTGCTCCAGTACGAAGCCAGCTGGCAGGCTCTTAACCTTGAGAGGTGGCATCAATCAAACCTGGCCTTGCAGACGACACATTTATAATGTAGCGACAAATTATTAATAACATCCTCATCACGAAGCCCAAGAGGATGTGAACATGAGCCGAGTCGAGGAGCAAGTACAGGGGAGTCTATCTGCACTGAAGTGGGATTTGTTGGAAATTTGTAAACTCACCCTAAAATCAGAGACACTGAGATGGCCCAGTGGGCAAAGGCACCTGCTGCCATATTAACAGCCTGAGTTCCATCCCCAGGACTCTCACGCTGGAGGAGTACCCACTCACTGTTCATTTGCCTCCCTTTGGAGAAGTGATCCTCAACCAGTGGGTTATAACCCCTTTGGGGTTGAATACCCCTTTTTACAGGGGTCACACATATCAGATATTCTGTATAGCAGATGTTTGCATTATGATTCATACCAGTAGCAAAATTACAGTTATGGAGTAGCAACAAAAATAATTTTGTGGTTGGGAGTCATCGCATAAGGAACTGCATTAAAGGGGTACAGCATTAGGAAGATGGAGAATCACTGCCTTAGAGCAAAGAACCAGAGTGAGTGTGATGGTTTCTATATGCTTGGGCCAGGGAGTGGCACTATCCTACCAGGAGGTGTGGCCTTGTTGGAGTGGGTGTGGTCTTGTTGGAGTAAGTGTGTCACTGTGGGCCTGGGCTTTAAGACCCTCATCCTAGCTGTCTAGAAGTGAGTGTTCTGCTAGCAGCCTTCAGATGAAGATGTAGAACTCGCAGCTTCTCCTGTACCATGTCTGCCTGGAGGCCAACAAGTTCCCATCTTGATGATAACATACTGAACCTCTGAACCTGTAAGCCAGCCCCAGTTAGATGTTGTCCTTTATAAGACTTGCCTTGGTCACGGTATCTGTTCACAGCAGAAAACCCTAACAAAGACAGTGAGCTATTGTCGTTGAAGTCAATTTCTTTCCCCATGTCCTTTCTCAAGTTTACAGCAGTAAGCTCCCCTGGCTAAGAGAGAACTATGCCTGATGGAAGTTCCTTTGTCTCTAGCCTAGGATCTTGTTCACTTCTGAAGTGATCTGTTCCTCCCTGCTGGTGCTCTAGTTCCATCTCTACCAGAGTCTTTCCCTCTGACATTAGATCCTTATATGTGATAATTTGCTCAGCATGTCCACATGATCACGGCGGACATCTCAAACTGAAGTCTTCATATGTTCACGCTGAAGCCTGCTTCTCCTGCAGCCTTCATATCTCCTTAACGGAAACTCCATCCTTTCAGTTTTAGAAAAGTTCTTGAAGGTATCTATATCCTTGAAGTTTTACTGAGTTGTGTTACAAATCCTCCCAAGATCCCAAAGACATACAGCAAGGATACAAAGCTAAAATACCCAAAAGTCTATGATTAGTGACTGTACTGGCTAATTTCATGTCAATTGGACACAAGCTAAAGTCATCTGAGAGGATGGAACCTCAATTAAGAAAATGCTTCTTTCTATAAGATCGGGTTATAGCCAAGTCTGTTGGGCATTTTCTTAATTAGTGATTGACAGGGGAGGACCCAGCCCATTGTGGGTGGTGCCAGTCCTGGGCTGGTGGTTCTGGGTTCTGCAAGAAAGCAGGATGAGCAGGCCAGTAAGCAGCACCCCTCCATGGCCTCTGCATCAACTACTGACTCCAGGTTCCTGCCCTGTTTGAGTTCCTGTTCTGGCTTCCTTTGGTGATTGTCTTAGGGTTTTACTGCTGTGAACAGACATCATGACCAAGGCAAGTCTTATAAAGGACAACATTTAATTGGGGCTGGCTTACAGGTTCAGAGGTTCAATCCATTATCATCAAGGTGGGAACGTGGCAGCATCCAGGCAGGCATGGTGTAGGAGGAACTGAGAATTCTACATCTTCATCTGAAGGCTGCTAGAATACTGTCTTCCGGGCAGCTAGGATTAAAGGGTGTTAAAACCTACACCCACAGGCCACACCTACTCCAACAGAGCCACACCTTCTAATAGTGCCACTCCCTGGGCCGAGCATATGCAAACCATCACAATGATGAACAGTGGTATGGAAATGTAAGCCAAATAAACCCTTTCCACCCTAAGTTGCTTTGCTTATGACATTTCGTCTCAGCACTAGTAAACTAAGACAGTGGCCAACTCCCTTCAGCTAGGTCGCATGCCCTCAGGGTTCCACAGACTCACACAACAGCACCCTAATTGAGGAACCAGCTTTCAAACCAAGAGTCTTGGAGGCATTGCAATTAAAGCCAGAACATCTGCTCCCAGGACTTCACTTTCCGGTTGTTCTGAAGGTCACAGACTCACCCAGTTTCAAGTCTTTTCACACTGATCCCTTTCTTTCCATCCTCAGATCTGTGTCTGGCTCCTTCTTGTCCTTCACGGTTTCAATAACCCTCCCCAAGCCTACCTTCACCTCCTCTTTTAACATTTCAGCTCCTCATCCTGAAATCCTCATTCACTGAGCTGTCATTGCAAAATAAGGACACGTTCACCACAGCCTCGTCATACTTGCTGCCTTTCAAATTACAATGCGATTTACCCATGATCCTCAGTGCCACAGTCCATTACGATGTTGGTCTCGCAAAGGCAGGTAGCTTTGCATAGCCTCGGTGCCTCCCCAAACAAAAGCTTATGGACCCTAAATCCATCCAGCTAGACCCCGTCAGAGTAGCGTTGAGCACAGGGTTGGTGATTCAACCTCTGTCAAGAGGACAGGGTGGACCAATGGTTGACCTCCCCTGGCTCCTTTCCTGGCCTCATCTTGTTCCTAGTCGATTACTTGCGGGATATTGCAATTAAATGTCTGTGGTTGACTCAAGATTTCTTATTATCTGTCAAGCTGTATTATTCATCTGGATTTCCCAGGGGGAAAATAATAAAGGTTAGGTCAACTGGAACTGAGGTTTCGTTTTCTTTGAGGGATTATTTCCTGTTTCCTTAAAGCCAGATGACAGTATTGTTAACGTTTTAGACATCCGAGTGGGCTCTTCAGTTGCCGTTGCTCAGATCAGAGAGGAGGGTTGGGTGGCAGGGATGGAGGGGAGTATTTTAAACCAATGATTATCTCAGAAGTATTAAAAAAAAAAAAAGCTCCAAAATTATTTTCAAAAGAATGCCGTCTTGATTATAGCTATCTTTAACACAACAAAAATGTACAAATTAAGCTCAGGATTAAGAAAAGGAGGGGAGGATGATGAAAGAAAATATTTCCAGATACCACTAAGCTGTGTTTTCTCTTGAATGAGACTCTATGATTTGGCTGCGATATTTTTCAAGTTCCGAAGCATCTTTGGAAGAAAACCAGTTTGTTCAGTCATCAGCTGCTTTTTAAAAATCTTTTCAAAATCCAGCGGAACAAACTCACCCTGCCTCTTCCCTTGCCATCGGTGATAGAGTCTCCAACTGGAATCAAAGCCGAGAGTCCTAACTGGCATTAAACCAACGTTACAGGTAGAACTTACCCAAGAAAAATAAAATTCTAGTAGCAGCCACATGGGGCTCTGTGTAGAACAGACAAGACACATTCAAAAGAATTACAGAAGTTGATTGACAAAGACTGAGTATATAATCTTCATTTATAACCATCAATAAAATGAAATTATTGTAATGGAGGGGTTCCTAGGGAGAATCAGCTGTCATCAATATTACCAGGAATTCTACTACACAATGTCTACAGAGGATGAAATGATTAAAACACCTCCCCCCACCCAAAAAAAATATGGTTCCCTTTGAGTTTCTTTGCAGGTGCTACTGACTCTCCCACCCATGTGGGGCCATGTGGCAAGTTCCCATCAATCAAATGATAACAGGAAAGGATTTCTTCCGGCACCCAGTAGAGGGCCTGCCACATATGCTAGACAACTAAACAGAACCCTCAGTCCCCTTCTGTTTGCTGGAAGCGACAGCAACACTAGGGAAGAAACCTACAGAGAGAAGGGGCTTGGTTTTGAGACTCACTAGCTAGAGGAAAGCTCAGGATCTAAGAACTCAGGATCCTAACCTTCTTAAATACAGATTGGGGGCCAGCAAGATGACTTGCAAGCCAGGAAGTTAACAGCCAATCCTGCAGGCCACTTATAGTCAAGAACCCACCTGCTGAAAGAAGATAATCCATTGCTGAAAGCTGTCCTCAGGCTACACACATACATACACACATACACACACACACTACACACCATACCATGTCATGTGTATATGTGTGCACACATACGTATATGCACACAATAAAAAATTGTAAAAGCATTTTTCAAAAAATGTTAAAAAATGGGCTTATACTTTCATGTCATAATACCCCAAAATCTATGAACCACATATGAAAAAGAAAGCATGCTATTTATCCTTCCCATACTAGCTTTATTTGCTAAATATGAAAATAGAAGATTAGAGAGGACCAATAGGAGAGTGGAGGGATGAGAAGAGGGAAAAGGTGTACTGGGCTGGAGGGATACACTCAACATCCCATAAGCGGTTGTATAAAATGCCCTTAGCGCAGTACCATGTTCAAGACTACGAACAGCTACAAATTGGGGAGAGAGATTTATAAACAGGTTCATTTGTGGTAATTACTTCCAGGCACAATGGAAATAAAAGTTAATAGCAGAATTGTTCAGTAAATTGTAGCTTATGCCCCCAGACAGGCACTGTGTAACTAACTCTGCAGAGGTCAGTAAAACATGTCTTAACGCTGGAGACTGTAGGAAAGGTGCTGGTAATAAACTGGTAGGCAGATAAGGAGGACTACAGATGCCTGTGTGTGTGTGTGTGTGTGTGTATGCATGGGTAGATTGATTGACAGATGGATTTCAGAAGAAGAATCACATATTCTGCAATATATGTATACACACACACACACACACACACACACACAATGTAGAATAAGGTGCTAAGTCTTCACAGAACTGGAAAAACGCAGTATCCAGAGTAGTTTCAGCTCCATCATGTTCTGAAATGAGAAATGTCCACCATAGGCTCACGTGTTTTACCACTTGATCCCCAGTTGGTGGCGCTGTTTGAGAAGGTTGTGGAGGAATTATGTCACCGGTGATGGGTGGGCTTTGACTGTAGCTTGGCCTCATTGTCCTGCTCTCTCTCTCTTTTCCTGACATAAGGATAAATGTGATCCACCAGGGTTTTGCTCCTGCCAACTGCTGCCATGTCTTCCCTGCCGCTACAGACTCTAGCTCTCTAGAACCATAAGCCAGAATAAGTTTTTACTTCTTCAAGTTGCTTTTGGTCACAGCCAACAGAAAAAGGACTTGATACACAGCTAATATGAGGAAGGCTATCTTTCTCCTGCAGTGTGGCTTATAGTTTTTATCTCCACCATTTCATTAAATTCAGACTCCACAGATCAATTCCCACATTCCATCCCTCAGTGTCTGCACACACTGGGCTAAATATATGCCCCTCTCCTTCAGTGACTTTCTTTCAGCCATGATGTCATTCTCCAGTCTTCTGCAATGTCCTAGTAAGAGTTCTGTTGCCTCAATGAAACACTAACCAAAGGTTTATACATCCTGATCACAGTTCATCACTGACAGAAGTCAAGGCAGGAATGTAAGCAGGGCAGGAACCTGGCAGCAGGAACTGAAGCTGAGAACATGGAGGAACCTTGATGTCTTAATTAGGGTTTTACTGCTGTGAGCAGATACCATGACTAAGGCAAGTCTTATAAGGACAACATTTAATTAAGGCTGTCTTACAGGTTTAGAGATTCAGTCCATTATCATCAAGGCAGGAACATGGCAGCATTCAGGCAGGCATGGTGCAGGAGGAGCTGCTAGCAGAATACTGGCTTCCAGGCAGCTAGGATGAAGGCTTTAAAGCCCATATCCTATTCCAAAAGGCCACACCTACTCGAACAAGGTCATACCTTCTAATAGTGCCACTTCCTGAGCTGAGCATATGCAAACCATCATACCTGATTACTGCATTTTTCAGTTACTTATATAGCCCAGGATCACATACCTAAGGGATGTGTCACCTACAGTGGGCTGGGCCCTCCTTCATCAATCAATCAATCAATCAATCAATCAATCAATCAATCAAGAGAACGGCCCTAAAGACAGGCCCACAGGACAATCTGATAGAGGCAGTTCCTAAGTTGAAAGTCCCTAGCTGTGTTTAAGTTTGTTTCACATAGACAGAAATGCTAAAAGGTGAGGGTCCTGGGCACAGAGTGCCAGGTCTTTGTCACCTCCACATTTACATCAGTGTGAGCACACAGCAGACTTTCCATTAGTTAATGTAGCCATCTTTTCCTACAAGTATCTAACACACCTACTGTGTGCTTGGTCTAATCCTGAGTGCTGAGAAACAGGCTGTGTTTTTTATACCTTTTGTGGAATCCAAAAATGTCCTGTAAAACAGGGCATTAAACAGGGGTCCGGGGAGGTCACCTGAAAGAGAAAGTGGGGGAAAAACAGGCCGATGCAAAGAATGGCGATCTGTCTGTAGGCAGATCAAATCGCCATTTTTACTTTTTCACACAGGGGTTATATACACAAAAAGGCAGGATGTGGGGAAGGGGATGATGCAGGAGTGTAGGTAGGTGTTCAGGGGGAGTACAGATATCTTTCAGAACAGAGTGTCAGCTGGGTGAAGGTTCAGGGGACAGTTCACCATGACTCCGCCTATGATTCACTTGTCCTAATCTAAGTTGGTACTATCCACCCAGGCTACCCAAGGTCTATGACTATTCAGGCTGGTAATTTTCCACTAAAGCTACTTGTTTACAATAGCTGTGTCAGTGTTTTTCCACAGAGACCCAAGACTTTGTGTTAGCAGGCTGTCTTAGGCCTATGGCTGATTTTAGGCCTTCAGTATATAAGCAAAGCTGTCCGTGACAGGGCTAGAGTGTCCTGTTTCCCTTTACCCCTACATAGAATTCGTCTGCCTTAAGAACAGTACAGCCACTTAACCATAGCACACCAAATGCAGACTAAGAAGCCTTAAGCACTGTACACTGTGGCAGAAGGCCATGATCAAGATAGATTTTAAAATTATTGAAAAGTGTGTGACAGAATTAGAATCTTGGCATGCTGCTGCTGAGAACATCCCCTGATAGGCCTGTCTGAGAAAATAGTTGGCCAGTTTCTCAAAAGGTTAAATGTGGAGTTCCCATGTATCTGCATATGGTACAAGTTTCCCTGAAGAGATGTATGCAAACAACCCTTCTTCCTAGATAGGATACCAACTGACCATAGCAATGGTTTCACCCAACTACTCAAGTCCAGTTTCATGAACCCATAAGCTTGCTTATTAAACTTCCTTACAGGAGCATGGGGGAACCCCAGCACCCAAACAACTGCACCACTAAAAAGTCCTGTCTTGGTATCTTAGAGTTCTATTGCTATGTTGAGACACCGTGACCAAGGCAACTCTTATAAAGGCAAATATTTAGTTGGGGTTGGCTTACAGTTCAGAAGTTCAGTCCGTTATCATTATGGCGGGATGCATGGCAGCATGCAGGCAGCCATGGTGCTGGAGAGGTAACAGCTCTACATCTGGATCAGCAGACAGAAGGAAGAGACAGTGAGCCACTAGGCTGGCTTGAGCTTCTGAAACCTCAAAGCCCACCCCTCCCCGCCCCCAGTGACACACTTCCTCTAACAAGGCCACACCTCCAATAATGCCACACCCTATGAGTCTATGGCTGCCATTTTTATTCAAACCATCACACAGAAGAGCAGTGCAATGACTTCTGTATAGATGGAGTCCCTTCTTCAGCTAACCTCCCACCTCTTACATACTCTAATACCACCTAAGACCAGGGGAAGCTGGTCAGAGTTACACATAGCTGGGGACAGAGGTGCAGGGACAGGAGGGAAGGAACTGTTCTGTCTCAAGTGAAAATCTAACGACACTCACCAGTCCCTCCCTCTGTGAAGGCTCATCAACAAGCCCCACCATTTGAGGCTCTCATGGGTCCCCACAGCTACTCTGAGTAAGATGTCAATAGCTCAGATGATAGCATTTCACGATGCCTGGGACTCAGCCGATGTCCCCATAAGCATAAGCATATATCCACACAAAATCTTTTACATGAGTGGTTCCTGGCATCAATAGAAAATGTGTAAAATGTGTCACGTCAGTACTGTGGGATAGTTAGTATACAGCTCTCAAAACACCCATAGCACTATAACATGAAAAAGATCCCAGAGCCTATCTGTGCTACATGGAAACAGCTTAGTCAGGAAGGGCCATGATGCACAATCCCATTTATATGAAGGGCTCAGAATAGGGAGATCCACGAATGTTGGGTGCCGACTTGTAGCAGAATGCGGCTATCAGCTTTGCAGCCATCTCAAGCCATATACCCTGACATGAGACTTGGTTTTCAACAGCCTACAACAGCTGAGCACACTCTGATAAATATCTTGTTTATCCCACATAGCTTGTTTTGCTGTTTAGTGCCCCCAACTGCAAGGCACACATGCCTGCAAGGCATGCGGTGCATGAGCTATCCACGCCATACACGCCTGTAAGGCATACATCATATCCACATCTGCAAGGCACATGACAAAGCGTGTAAATACCCTGGACTTCCCCACAATGAGAGAGACAATAAGAGAGAGACATGAAGTGAGACAATAAAGGGAGACAATAAGAGAGACAATAAATGAGAGAGACTTGACTACACACCCTGTCTTGTCTCCATTCTTCCCGTCTCTTGCTAGGCCCTGACCTGCGGACCGGAGCAACAGAGCAGTCCACGACATTTTGGCCCCAAAGCGTGGGGCACAACAGTCTGCAACACAGTAGCTCCAAAGCATGGGTCAGAGAGCAGGCCTCGACACACGAAGACAGAAATCAAGCTAGTGATTGCCTAGGGCGGGGTCCAGTGAAGAGGTAAAGGGATGCTGATTGCTGTGTGATCACGTTTTAAGCATCTCTGTGAGAGTACTGAGAACCATTCAGATGTCCACAGAAATGAAGATATTTCGAGCCTGAATTATCCCTTGATGAAACAGTCATGTTAGGGAACCTTTCTTACCCCACTCCAGCCTCCCCAAAAACCAGACAGCATCTGATCTGATGCAACTCACAGCAGGGTCTTTATTCTATTTGAGCTAAGTCGCCCCACTCCCCCACTCCCCAGTGCACCTCAGCCACACAGGACAGTTTGGGTGGTGGGGGAACCCTGAATATTTATGGGGCAAGGCTTGATAGTAAGCAGCAAGTGGGGAGGGGGAGTAAGTGTGCAAGCACCTAACTGGAAAGCTATTGTGGGCGTTAACGTAATTGGCTGGTGCCGGGAGTCATGAACTAAATCTTTGCTCTCCTCTGTGTTGGTGGTCCTTAGGAGGAGGTACACCTGGGGATGCAGGCTTGTTGGAGGAATAACCTGAAGACACTGGTCTTGTTGAGTGAGGATGACCCTAGAGACTGGAGCTAGGCTCAGGTTGTGTTGCAGGGTAACTTGGAAACTAATGTTCAGTACCAGCCTGTTAGTGTACCTAAGTTTAAACTTAGGTCAGGTTCTCTTTTATATTAAGAATCACTCAATGTTTAAAATAGCAGCCTCTGTCTGATGTGGAGGTTGGGCCTTTGGGGCCACCATGAAATGGTCTGCGTGAAGCCTGGCAAGTATTTTGAGGAGCCAAAGCCTCTCCCCCAATGCATCCTAACTGTGTTAACAAGAGAACGATCCATCAAGAGCTTTTAACCTTTTCAAAAATCATTGGACATTGGTATCCCCTGACAATGACACATCTTCTTTGTTAAATGTCAGGGGCCTCAGGAAAAGACTCCATTGTGTAAAAATACTGCATTTTCAGTGGGGATATGGTGACCGACGTTGGCCACTGGATCATATGGATCATATCAATAAGCTGGAGAAGATTCTGTTTCCCTGACAACAGACAACATCAATGAGTTATGCAGAAGCAGATCTGAGTTTCTGTCCAACTGGGAGACTCCCTGGGTAATGGACAAGAAGAGTATTAGCTTTTGGGTTGTTCTGGTGTAAGCCTTATCGTTAAACAGTGAAACATGACAGTTGTATGTTGTATGCTTAGATGGCAATCGCTCACACACAAATGCAAACAAGACTGTAGCTGTGAGGTTTGCCAGTGCTGTATTTTCTGCATTAGCAAGAGTATTATGTTGAACATCAGACTAATCCATAAAAAAGATAACTAGTGTCCTGACCAAATACTATCTGTGATGGTTTGTATATGCTTGGTCCAGGGAGTGGCACTATTAGGAGGT
>JANHMN010000019.1:33294276-33318363 GCA_030674055.1 Rhabdomys pumilio
GGGGAAGGGAGTTAAGAGGGTAATAGAGGCAGAGAAAGGGAGGGAGGGAGAGAGAAGGAGAGAGAGAAAGAGAGAGAATAGAGAAGTAGAGGCCAACCATGAGTACTTGGAGAGAGTGCGCAGTGGAGAGAGGGGGGAAGGGAAGTAGAGAAAGAGCAAGAGAAAACAAGAGAGCAAGAGAGTAAGGAGGGTGTAAGCAGCCCCTTTTATAGTGAGTCAGGCATACTGTTGCCAGGTAACTATGGGGCGGAGCTTAGACAGAATGCTAAGGAGGGGTGGAGACTGTTGGCTGGTGGCAGTCTGGAGAACCATATGATCAACACCCTGAGCTCTGTGGTACTTCATAAGAGGGAGTGCCAGGATGTCATGGCACCGTGATGGGCTGGCAATGCATGCCCTGCATACAGGAAGCTGTAGCAACACATAGACCAAAACCTAGGAGAAGACCCAGAACCCAAATCAAAAGCACCCAATCCCTAGCAGACAGATTCTAACCACTTGGAGTGTGAGCCAGTGACTGGGGATTCCTTTGACAAGCAATTAGAGCCCTAGTGGCTAATGGCTGGTGTCTGGGAAGCTATGGGATATTGTGAGATTTGATACCTCAAGATACTGAGCTGAACTCTTGACCCATGCAAACAAAACCTCACCTGAGTGGTCCAGGGTAGAAGGGCTAGGTAACTTTTTTTGGGTGCCACAAAGGACCCCTTTCCCTCTCAGGGACACTATTCTTTTCTTCTTGCTACAGGTAGCCCACCAGAGATGAACATTCAGAAGAGTTTATAGCCAATTGAAAGCCTTTATGCCAGCCAGCTGGGACCACACCCAAGTGTTGGCGGGTGAGGGGAGAGGAGGAAGGGAGTGGGGGAAGGGCATAGGAGGAGGGGATGGGGGAAAGGACACAGGTGTGGCCCCACAGATCCAGAACATGAGGCTTTTAAGGGAGAAACCTTGTCAAGGCTTCTTGCTCAGCTGGGGGTGGGGCTTGGCAGACTAAGCACTTTGAAGCTAGCAATTTTAACAGAAGCTACTAAGTTAAGGGGTTAGGCAGGCGGAGGGGATTTTGAACAAACAGGCAGCTAAGATGAACAGTTTCATAGAGCAGGTCCTGACATACAAGCAGTTTTAACAAAGGCTAAGCTAAACTAGCTAGGACACCCTGACCTTGGCTCTAGAATCAAGCTAGGTAGTTTTCCTTGGGATTCCCCATTAATGCAATCAGAGTCCAGGTAACCTGGAAACGGCCTCAGCAAGGATAAAAGATGGAGGAACTTCTGCACGGCCTTGCCCTGTCACAGATCTTTCTCTGAGATTTTGCCCAGTCTGTCTCTGCCCCACATAAGCAATTCTTTATTAAAACCTGCATAATTTTGGTCTGATAAAAACTTCCACCCGGGTGCCTCAGACTCGGCTTTCCCACCACAACAGAGCCAAAGCGAGAAGATCCAGTGTCGTCTCCTGGCGGTTACATTGTGTCTTTTTCTTCCCAGTGGGGAAATTAACTCTTTCAGCTCAAACAAAGCCCACGGACAGGTGGTCCCTAATCAACAGTATCGGTTGCCCAGGACAACCATGGATTGACAATATTAGTGGAAATTTTTCAGAAATATGCAATTCATCCCTTTGAAATTGCTCACTGTTTGAGTAGCTTGAGGGGGGGGTCTCACACCATCCCGCTCACCGTGAGCCACCACCCTATTACCACAAATTATCCTTTGTCCAGATCACACTTGTTAAACGTCATACTTAGATAGAGCACGGTCACTCACTCCATCACCCTCTGGGTCAGTGGTCCTCAACCTTCCTAATGCTGCAACCCTTTAATTCAGTTCCTCATGTTGTGGTAAGCCCAACCTTAAAATTATTTTCATTGCTACTGTTAGGGATCCCAATGTAAACATCTGCGTTTACTGATGGTCTTAGGACGACCCCTGTGAAAGGGTCATTTGACCCCTAAAGGGGTCTCGATCTACTGGTTGAGAACCACTGCTGTGGATGATATTATCAACTGCTGGAGCTCCACTGTGCTTGGTACTGAAAAATCCTTCCTAATCGTGAGAAGGGTACTACATAATCCTTCTCACAATCCCCACATCTTGGTAGTGGTTTTTCCCTAATTGAAGCATTCCATCTCAGAGGGAGGTTCTTTGAGGCTCAGAAACTGAGTACAACTCACAAGTCTCAGGAAACTCCTGAAACAGAAGAGTCACAAGGCTTCTCCCCCAAAGTGATACAATCAAATAGAAGCTCTAGAAGGAAGAGACTCTCCAGCTGGCTGATTTGATTGCAGTCCTGTTCTAGCACTATGTGGCTTTTGGAAGTCCTTACCTGAGCTGGGGTAGTCTTTTCAATGATACAGCTAACACTGAGCTACCTATACCCCTATAAGTAAATCCAGTCAGCAGCCTCACTATGCTAGATTTGGGTGCAATCATTTCATTGGTCTGTTGTTGGTACCCTGTCTGGGTGAACAGGGTTTGCTCATATGTCCCTGGGTGTTATACACAGGACCAGATCATTGACCTGCCTCCATTCCCTACACAGGCTTTACAATCCTCTCAAAGTGTCACAGAAAAAGGTGAGTGTAGTATTACATTAATAGAGAGACCACTTCCATGTAACTTTTATATACGTAATTATGACTGTCTTATTTTATTGCTAATTATTAATCTCCAGTATGCCCACTTTCTGAATACATCTATTCCTAAGTGCATATATAAGGGAAAAAAACATCACATATGTAGGAGTCAGACTATTTACACCTTCACACAATCATTAGGATGATCAGAATATGTGATCTCAAATAAAGGTGACCCATGTGACCTGTCCTACTGTGTCATCCCCCAGAGCCCAGCATGGTGTCGGGTGCATTCACCCACATATCCTGCCTGTTATCACTAACCTCCTGCAGTTCTTGAACCGCAGCCGTGAAGCTTGCAGAGCCAGTTATTAACTTGTTGCATAATCTCTGAAGTCTCACATCCATCCTCTCTCTCCTGCTCTCTGTTGATGCATTCCCGACTCTGATCGGGGTGATAAAAATGAAGTCTATTAGAACACATTACCGTACAGCATACAATCAGGCACCGAACCGTGTGTTACAAATTGCAGGAATTTAGAGCTCATGGACGCAAACACGTAGGGATACCCAGTTTGTGAGCAGATTCTCCAGTTCCACAAATATTTAACTGAGCCAGGTTTAGCAACAGGCAGACCAGTTCCTCCCTGACCCCTGACCCCTGACCCCTGACCCCTGACCCCTGACCTTGTGGCTTAAATGGACTGGTGCAGAGAACTGCTCTGGCATCTGTCACTCACATCGGATCTTACCAGCAAAGATCAGTGGTCTTTCTCTGTGCCCAGTTCATCAGAAAGCCTCCTCCATTCTAGATTTCTCTCTTTCTTTCTTTTTTTTTTTTTTGGTTTGACTTTCCTTAGATCTGTTGTGCCTACTGTACAGCCTGGTATAAATAGAGTCCTTCCCCTCCCACCCCACCCCCACCCCCATGCATGTTCTTGTAGGCATGGCTTCTTTCCCTTGTCATGGCACATCTGAAATTTACAGGCACCTTGTATATTTTAATACTTTATTCACTGGGGTTGCTTCATGGCGCTCTCTAGGGAAACACTGCACAGCGTATTTATTCCAGAACAGGGTAGAGCATTGAGTTCTGGCCACACTTCGGGTTTCACCATGTCTTTTGGAAGCTTTAGAATTGATGAGTGCTTCCATAGTAAAGTTAAGGTTTTCATGTAGTTAATCAATTATGTATCACTTCAACAAGAAGAATTGATTTTTTAAAATGTAGGAGGAAGATTAGCAATGGTTTTCAGATTTTGCCCTAGCTATAAGAGAATACCACAGACCAGGGGGTACCACAGAGACCAAGGTAGGGAGACCTCTATGACTTCAAGGCTAGCCTGTACTACATGGCAAGATCCAAGCCAACCAGAGCTACATACTGATACCTTGTCTCCGAAAACCACACATGAAATAGCAAAACATGCTTGTTTGTGGAATGTTGGAACATTCCCCTAAGCAGAGAGAAGCTGACTGTGAATTACACCAACCCATTCCAGAGTCCTTTTGTTCTCAGTGCTGTGATTCAGAAGGGGAAACACCAGGTTTAAAGACCTTGTTTGTAGGATAGTTGTGCTAGTAACAGCATGCTGACTCCCTTTGTGCTTTTATTGTTTACGTATCTTGGTTCTCAGGTCCTTGCAGGACCTAAGAACATCAAGACCAGAATCACAATGAGATGTTCGACCCAGCTTCACTCTTCCCACCTACCCATGGTAGGACACACAAGCCTGACTGCTGTCTTCTGACAGTCTTTGGCGGTTCTCAACCTTCCTAATGCTGCAGCCCCTAATACAGTTTCTCATGTTGTAGTGACCTGCAACCATGAAACTAGCTTCGTTGCTACTTCATAACTGTCATTTGGTTACTGTTACGAATTGTAATGATACCCCAAGGGGATCACCACCCAAAGGTTGAGAACTGCTGCTCTAGGACTGGCCTTAGCTGGAGCTCGTCCCTTGCTCTTTCATTTTTATTTGATTCTAGGAACGTTTCATTTCCTCCATGATTTCTTCAGTGACCCACCGGTCACTCAGGAGTGCATCATTCAGTCTCCGCCCATCTGTATGGAGTTCCCCTTGTTCTTGGCTTCTAGTCTTATGAAAGTGTGATCTGATTGGTTAGCAGTGTTAAATAGACAGAATGAGGAATGAGATGGGGGCGGGGGTGAGAAAGTTCCGAATGGAGAGGAAGAGAGACACAAGGTTGAAACGGGGTGGAAATGACTAGAGAATTCCAAATGATGAAAGGCTCAAATTATAAGATTAGATAAATGTAAGAAGACTAACAAATAAAAACCAGATTGTTAAAAACGGAAAACCCAGGGTTGGAGAGATATCTCTGTGGTTAAAAGTGTGCATTTGTCTTGCACGGGTTACAGGGCTTGAACCTACATTAGGATTGCTCTTCCCTTCTCAGTAAAACATCTCGAAACTTCTTCATGGGCTTGCCCAGAGGTTTGTTTCCTAGGTGATTTGAATTTCATCAAGCTGACAGTCAAGATTAAACATCAAAATATACCGACATGTTACAAACATGTGAGGTAGGGAGACAGACAGACATACAAACATGCACAGACAGATTTAGCTTCCCTTCTAAATCCCCCTTGCAAATGACACATCTTTTATTTTTATTTATTTATTTATTTGCATCTGGATGCATTCCCAGTGAGAAAGAAACATGTCAACAATAACACTCTAATGGTCACTTACGCACATGCTTAATTGACTGAAAGAGAGAGCATTAGGTGCACGGGACCAGGCTACACGCATCACTTTAAGCTATTAATCGAACTAGTTTTGCCTTGCACCCATCCCTGCCAGGCAAAGGTTAATAGAGTTTATGAAATTCCAAATGCAATTAAGTCTCAGAGGAATCTCAGCTGGAGGCCATGTGGTTTCTATGGCAACCCAAAGGCTCTGGACTCAAATAGGGAGGGGTTGATTCAAAGGCTAGGTGAGCACATAAATACATCTCCTCTCTACCTCCACTTCTGAGTGACAATAAGCAATGGTGGCTGCATTTAAACTAATCTGCCAAGGAGAGGATCAATCAGATTGTTTTCCTAGAATTAAATACATTTTCCCGGGATGTTTAAAGGTAATTCTCAGGTTGGAGAGATGGCTCATCCGTTAAAGGCTAGGCTCACAACCAAAAATATAAAGGTAATTCTCTGCATAGGCAATATTCCAGTGTGTTCGCTGAGAGCCTCAAGTCCTCTCTGGGGAGACTGAAGGAGTGGAGTGGGGTGTTGAGGCTGACAGTAGATACTGTGGATTACCTTCTCAACACAGGCTAAAGAGGTTTTGCTCATGCTCTGAGAAGCTGCAATCGGGATGATGAGAGAAAGCATGGCCGTAGTCAGAGCCGGTTTTTCTATTGTTAATTGTGCAACAGTAGCGAATTCCAGGAGACATTAGCTATCGCCAAAACTTTGACAGTATCACCAAAATCCACACCGAAGCCCGAAACGAGGACCAGAAGCCACAGCTTGCTCTGTGCACTGAGACCTTTTCTTCATTTATTTCAGAATCCCTTGCTCTGCACTGAGTGAGACCCTTTTTTCATTTATTCCAGAATTCAGGAACACTCTTAACTGATTTCCCTACTAGGTGGCCCGATCATCATCAGGAGGCTGCTAACTTGCTGACTCAAAATTTAAAGCCACATCTATCCTATCTTGCACACGATGCCAAGTTCTTAATTTGTTTCATGTTTGCCAAGCGGCTTCTAGTCTGCTGGGAGCCCCAGTTTATGTGATGTCTACAAAGGCCCATCTGTCGTGAGCTGTCAGCCCAGGAGCTCTGAGTTCACTAACAGCAGCCCGCACCTGCATGCACCACACTGTTCTCTGTACCGAGAGCCTGAAAGAAAGAAGGAGCTAAAGAAACTGACCAGAGCCAGAGCATCATGGTGGTAAACAGAAAGCTAGGGCCTGAGAGACGGTTCCGAGGTTAAGGCATTTACCGTTCTTCTAGAAGACCTGAGTTTGGTGCCCAGGCCAACATCCAGTCCCTTACAAATAACTGCTTATAATTCCAGCGACAGGGCATCAATCAGATTCCCTCTGCTGGCCTCTGCAGGCACCTGTACACAGGTGGGTCAACCTAAGAACAAGTGTTTTTTCTTTCAGGGAACACACACATACATTCACACACACCACCACCACCAGCAGCAGCAGGAGCAACAACAACAACAACTAAACAAAAATCCCAAAAGCCAATGTTTTAGAAACAAGGCTTGCTGAGTGGTGCTCACACCACCATCATAATCCCAGGGAGGCTCAGTAGTTCTACCAGGGAAACACCTGTTGGATTGCACAGAGGGGCTCTGCAATGCCACATTTCCCAGCCTGCCCTCTTATGACAGGGGCCACCATCCAAGGTGATCTGCAGGGATCAGCTTCGGACTGACTTGTATTCACGCCTAGATAGAGTTCAGTGGATGAAATCCAGCCATTTGTTTTCTGTGGTCAAAGCTATACGCCTGTCACACAGTATTTTAGCTGGAGAGATAATGATCATACACTTTGTCACAGTCTGATTTAAGCCTCTGGCTCAGCCTCTGCTCCTACCTTTCTAATCCTCTCTCCTTGCCACGCACACAGGATGGTGAGTCTCCTCCATGAAGCTCCTCCCCCACCCGACTTCTCTGACACTCATATAATATCATACACGTCAACATTCTCATGCTGCCCTGGGCTCACAGATTTCTGTAGGAATTGGATCCTCAAAAGCTTCCTAACAACTTCAGATGGGCTCTGTGTGATTCACACTATGTGGTGGTTTGAATACGCTTGGCCCAGGGAGTGGTACTATTAGGAGGTATGGCCTTGTTGGAAGAAGTGTATCACTATGGGGGGTGGGCTTTAAGACCTTCATCCCTGAGAAATGATGAATGCTGTCTCCCTTCCCTCTGCATCCCATTTCCATGGAAGTCACTCACTTACCCACCGTGGGTCCCCTAAGCCAATGTTTCTCAACCTGTGGGTCTCGACCCCCTTGGGAGTCAAACTACCCTTTGATAGGGGGTTTCCTAACTCTGTCCTGCAGATCAGATATTTACATTATGATCGATAACAGTAGCAAAAGTACGGTTATGAAATAGCAACAAAAATAAATTTATACTTTGGGGTCACCACAACATGGGGAATTGTACTAAAGGGTTGCAGCACAGAGAAGGTTGAGAACCACAGTTCTAGGCAGACAGAGTAGGGAAATGAGCAGAAAGGCAGGCCCAGGAATACAAAGAGACACAGAGAGGAAGCTGAAGTCAGGGACTCACCATGGGCAGCTACAGCAGATCTAGGATGCAAAGTAGCTATACTCTTGGTGCCTCAAAACCACAGTCACAGAGACAAATGAAGTTCAATATTCCATGGGTCCTGGGTCAGCCTGTTTGCCTTCAAGGTAAAATTGCCAAGAAATAAGTTGGACACACAGAGGGTGTTTTTAACCCCAAGCAGGCTCAGACCCTCTTAGGACTGGTTAGCATTTAAGCAACAAAGCTCTAGCCAATCGGCTGCCTGACCTTGAAAACTGCCAGAGGTGGGGATCTTTAGAGGGCACCTGTGGGTATCAAAATCACTGGGAAGAAATGATTTTTCAGAAATGTTTTAAGATCCCTGCTTTACAGGTCCTTCCAGGGGCCTCATTTTTTATATATGAACATTGGCACCTGTGGTGGTTTGAGTATGCCCAGCCTATGGAAAGTGGCGCTCTTAAAGGAGGTGTGGTCTTGATGGAATAGGTGTACCACTGTGGGCTTGGCCTTTAAAATCCTCATCCTAGCTGCCTGGAAGCCAGTCTGCTCCTGTTTGCCTTCAGAACAAGATATAAACTCTCAGCTCCTTCTGCAGCACCATGCCTGTCTGCACGATGCCAGGCTTCCTGCCTTGATGATAATGGACTGAACCTCTGAACCTGTAAGCCAGCCCCAATTAAATGTTGTCCTTATGAGAGTTGCCTTGGTCATGATGTCTATTCACAGCAGTAAAACCCTGACTAAGACACCACCATTGATTCTTTTCCTGAGTGTATTTTGTGTATGTGAGTGTGTGAGTGAGTGTGTGTGTGTGTATGTGTGTTTAAGAGACAGAGAACAAACACAAAGTTAGGTGAGCAGGGGAGAATCTTGGGAGCAGTTGGGAGAGGGGAAAGACTGTGATCTAAATATACTGTATGGGAAAACATTTTAAAGGCAATAAAAGCCAGGATTGGTATGGCACGTCCCTTGAATCCCAGCACTCTGAAGGCAGAGGCAAGCAGATCTCTTTGACTTTGAGGAGAGCCTGGTCTATATAGCAAGTTCCAGGATAGCCAACACTACAGAGACCCTGTCTCAAAAACAACAACAACAACATAGACATATCAGAAAAGAGATTCGGTTTTATGGTGCACATTTCCTTCTGGGTAAATTTATGTCAACACTGGATGCTCATTATTTCTTAAATTACTTATTTGATAAGTATACATAATCTTGCTTTGGGGCGCTGCGAGCTGACTGAATTGAGATGTCATTTTCCTCTGTAGAGGCCAGGAGAGCTTGTTGGATCCCATAGAGCTGCGGTTACCAAGTAGCCAGTGTGAGTGCTGAGACCTGAACTCGGGTCCTCTGCAACAGTGATATAAACTCCTAAGCACTGAGCCACCTGTCCTGCTCAGCCCCATTGACTCCAGACATAACACTCTGGGCTCCAGGCATCTCCTGCCTTACTGGAGACTCACTGACATAATAAATAATAATAACAATTGAATAAATAATTCCTCATTGACATCTCAACGCTTCTGGTGTTAGGAGACTCCATACAAGCCTTCCATCTTTTATCTTTCATATTTTTTATATTTCATATCTTTTACATTTCAGCGGGTGAAGCTGGGCTCTTACATCAACACTTCCCCACCAGAAGGGTGCAGAGGTCCTGGCTCCATTCAGTGGCCTACTTCATCAGCACCAAGTACTTGCAGTGAACACTCGTGTTCCAAAGGAGAAACATCTCTTTAACATGGCGAAGAGGGAGAAATCCAGGCTGGCTGACATTCATCCTCTTTCAATGGGCCCTCTGCAAGAAGAGAAGGGGACCTCATTATCTTCAGCCAAGGTAGAAGGAGATCTAGGCCCCCTGTTTGCACTTTTTTTTCAATGTGTGAGTGTACTTTGATTCCCTCCCTGTCTTATTCAGGGTTTGTATTCCTGCACAAAACATCATGACCAAGAAGCAAGTTGGGGAGGAAAGGGTTTATTCAGCTTACTCTTCCACATTGATGTTCATCTCCAAAGGAAATCAGGACTGGAACTCACACAGGGTAGGAACTTGGAGGCAGGAGCTGATGCAGAGGCCATGGATGGGTGCTGCATACTGGCTTGTTTCCCCTGGTTTGCTCAGCCTGCTTTCTTATAGAACCCAGTACTACCAGCCCAGGGATGGCACAAAACCACAATGGGCTGGGTCCTCCCACCCTCAATCACTAATTGAGAAAATGCCTTACAGCTGTATCTTATAGAGATATTTCCTCAAGGGAGGCTCCTTTTTCTGTGACAACTCCAGCTAGTGTCAAGTTGACACACAAAACCAGCCGGTACACTCCCCCAACCTTGTGTTTTGCAGGAATAAGGTCTTGATTGTCAAAAAGTTTTACTGTGATGGGTTAGCCATAATGTCGTGGCTTTAACTATACATAAGAGTTAGCCCTACAGTTCCACCTTCTTTTCCCCACACTTCAGAGACTGCTCTGTTTATCTTATAAGCAATGCCCAGGGCCTGGGATGCATTTAATAGTAAGATGAGAGGCATGTATTCACCCCACGCCTGAACAGAAGACCATATGGTCCACTGTTTAAATGCTGAGTCTACTTTCCACCCTTCTATGTCATTCTGCATCCATGGGGTATTAGATAATTCTCTATCGCTGTGATAAAACACTACGAGAAAGGCAATGTATAAAATGAGTTTATTTGGGCTTACAGTTCTAGTGGGTTAGAGCCTGCAATGGCGGAGAGAAGGCGTGGAGGTGGGGTCAAAAAGATGAAGGAGGCTCACATGAACTTGAACTGCAAGCATTAGGCAAAGATGGAAAATACAAGATGGCAGTAGTCCTTTACACTTTCAAAGACCGCCACCTCCAGGGACATACTTCCTCCAACAAGGTCACACACCTCCTAAGGCTCCCCAAACAGTGTAACCAACTGGGAAACAAGCATTCAAATGCCCGAGACTATGAGGAACATCTTGTTCAAACCGTCTGACTTGACTTCGGCATGGAGCCTAGTTAACAAGAGGTGTCAAACCCAGAAATAAAGAAAAAAAAAAAAAAAAGAATTAGACTGGAGCGATAGCTCAGTGGTGAAAAACACTTGCTGCTTTTCCAAAAGACCCAGGTTCGATTCCCAGCATCCACATGGTGGCTCACTACTGTTTAATCCGAGTTTCAAGGGATCCCATGCCCCCTTCTGGCCTCCACCGGTACTGCATACACACAGCACCACATAGACACATGCTGGCACCGTGCTCAAATGTGTAAGATAAAATAAATTACTAAGGCCGGGCAGTGGTGGCGCACGCCTTTAATCCCAGCAGTTCGAGGCCAGCCTAGTCTACCAAGTGACAGAGAAACCCTGTCTCAAAAAAACCAAAAATAAATAAATAAATTAATTAATTATTAAGAGAATCGCGCTCAAGCTCCATAAATACAATTTAATTTAGTATTGTGGTCATGGAGGTAAATCTAATAATAATTATCCTTAAGTAAGTATTATATTTCATGACCTTTGACCTTTAGCATAACAGGGAAAGAACACCTAAATCACGGTGTGCCTTGTTCAAAGTCACATTCGTCACCAG
This sequence comes from Rhabdomys pumilio, assembly GCA_030674055.1. Lineage (NCBI taxonomy): Eukaryota > Metazoa > Chordata > Mammalia > Rodentia > Muridae > Rhabdomys > Rhabdomys pumilio. Next base: position 33,305,697 of record JANHMN010000019.1, read on the forward strand.
AACAGAAGGAACTAGAGTACAAATCTTCTGATTTATGGCTCATTTTAGCCTTCCTTCCTTCCTTCTAGAATCAGTCTGTAGTATAGACCCAGCAGTTCAAGTGTTTGTTTGATACCAGCGACTCAACTGGTGTTTGACACTGGCTTTAACTCGAGAAGTTTAAAAAGTGTTCGCATCTGAAGCCCTCCACCTCTCATCTCTTTTCTTGCTAAAACCTGAGTGGCAAGATTTTATTCGGTCTTCCCAGGAGACTCTGATGCACAGTCAAGAACAGTAACCCCTGGTTTTTATCTCCTCCATAAAATAATTAGTTGTAAATTAAAGTTTCAGTGATTATTATTATTTATTTTATTTTATTTTATTTTATTTTTTGCTAGTCCTGATGAGGAGAAACCGCTGGAGATAAACACCGTGGAGGCGTCCTTCACAGCAATGCCCCAGTCCCAGTTGTGTGGATTCTAAAGTGCGGTTGCTGGTCACTTCCCCAATGCATTTATGAGGGAGGAACGGGTTCTAGGGAAGTGATAGTGGATCCGCCAGTAAGTCTGCTACCAAGTGAGTCTGCAGCTACCAAATGGAGAGAGAAGTAGGCAGACTCGCCACAAGCGTTTGATTTTTATCACTATACAGGATTTTATTTCTATTCCGTCCCCAAATAACTTTTTTTAAACAGTTAAAAAAACAAAAACCAAGACCACCGCCGCAATCAGGAACGCAACACTGACCCCTAGTGGCAGGAAATATAATTTTTACATTCTGTGTTTACCAGAGGTGAGAGAGCCTCTCAGGCTGTGACCAGAGGGAACAAAGCCACAGGGCTCTGAGGAGATTAGTCTATTGACGTCATCATCTTTGATGAGCCTGATACAATAGAACTGGCTAGCCAGCGGGTGGCTGCATTTCACCTCAGCATCCCACAAGGCCCTCTGCCCACCACCAAAGCCGGTCCCATGATCAATGCATGTGAATGAGACGCATCATTTTTAGCTTAGATGGAGGTGATCTAACTAGTCTGGGGGTTGGGGTTGAGGAAGCTTAGTCATCTGCCCTAAATATCTTTGCCAAAATATTATAAAGAGAGTTTTGTGATTTGACTCAAAATTTTTGAAACTCATTTCTGGGTTTAGAGTTTGTGACTAGACGTTAAAAGGCAGAGAGAGCCATGTTCCTAAGACATGAGAGAAATCCTGAAGGCCCAAACCCTTCCCAAGGTGCCTTTCCATCACCTCTTGACCTCTGATGAGCTTTCAGTGCCGTGATGTGATGTGGAAAATCATGCAAGATGCAGGATGGCTCAGACTCAGAGAAGCAACTGGGGAAATGCAGACTGGGGGAATCCCTGAGGGAACACAGAATTTCTAATCTCTGAGACTAAGGCTTTGAAGTAGAGGATGGCAGATAGACTGAGTCTGTTACCAGCCGTGGGCACAGGGAGCACAAAGGAAGACAGAATACCAGCAAGGGCAGACTTCTCCGCCTTTGAGCCCCACCCCCACCGCTCATTCTCCCAGTTCTCCAATCATCTTGAAACCCCAATTCTGGTCTGGCCCCCCTTGGAATAATCTTGCCTATTATCAGCATTCCCACTTAAAATATCTTCTTGTCTCTTTCTATTTGGGTTAATTTTTTAATCACTTGAAAATATTCATTTGCGCCAGATTGCTTGCCCACCACTTCTGGTTTCCTAGGAAATAAATGACGGGCTCTGTAGCTGCGCTCGCACCCAAAGAAAAGAGCCCTTTGCTGCAATTTTTTTTTTCATTGCTCCTTGTACTTAACTCCGTTTAAATTAGCTAGGACTTGATTTTCAAATTAATGTTCTCAAGAGAAAATGTATCACGTCATGGCTTTTCCTTTAGAAAGCCACAGTATCCGATTTCTTACCATCTCAACAGCCACTCAGATATGAAGGTGATAACTTGTGCTGTAGGGCACGAGCCTGAATCCAGGCCGGCGACAAGGGAGGAGCCTTCTTCACACTCCTAGGTACCGCTGTGACCTCACCTACCCTGTCAAGGCCAGGGCCTATCTTCTGACAGTGTTGGGAACAGTTATTCAGACGCCACCCCACATAACTATGACTTCGTTAGGCCTGCCAGGATCCAAACTCTGACGCCAACACCATCAGTACCAGCATGGTGCTTCCTGCCGTTGATTTTCGAATTGAAGTGTGCCTCTTCAGTTTGAAACGAGTGCCTCTCTTATTTTGGGAACAGATTGGCTCGGTGAAGTTGATGGAGACCTATGAGGGGGCTTCCGGGTGAGACTGGTGTTCCCCGAAATTCAAAGGCTGGGAATGTAATCCCTCTGCAGTCGCGTTGAAACGTAGGTTCTTTGGGAGATGTTTGTATTGTCGATGCATATGTCCATGTGGGAGCAGGACTGAGGATGGGGGCAGGGCGAGAGGCGACGGAGTCACGTGACAGATCCTGGCTCTAAGACCCTAGAGACTAGCAACTGGGTGCAGATCTGAGTTTATTGTGCAGTACATAAGCTTATATACAGTGTTCGAGCCAATCAAATGCCCCTAAATCTTCAGCCAATCAAATCTCACCACACTGTCACCATGCTCCAATGAAAGCCCTGCCTGATGAGGTAACTCAGAAGGAGCGAGGGGGTGGGACTTCCGTGAAGATGGGGCGAGTAGCCACCGCCCAAGCCTCTGTTCCTTTTTGCTGTCCCCTCCTCACCCCCAACCCCGTTCCAGGAGCCATCTTAGATCTAATGCTGTATAGCAAGTCATTCTCCAATCTCATTTTTCCTTCACCTCTATATCCCCCACAATACCACTATAAAGTAGCTTGATAATGAAGCCGGCCCACCCCTTGACTTTCACCTTCCACCGCGTGAAAAAAAAAAACTACAGGGTCCCTAGAGCTAGGACACACACACATACACATGTAAATAAATGCCAATATGCACATGCTAAACAGCAGAACAGCCCCTCCCTAGAACTTTCGCGGGACAGCCTAGTTTAAACACAATTGTTTGGCACATGGGATAGACTGCAACCACAACCAGGAATGCACGAAAGCAAGGCAGAAGGCCATATCCAGATTCGGGGTACACTGACCAGATAGGGCATCCACCTCAGGAGCCAGGGACCAGCTCTGGGCAAGGAGGGAGGGCTTTGGCCACTATGGCTCCAGACAGAAAGATGCCCGGGAAGCATGAGGTGGTATCTAGTTCCGTTTCTGAAAGAATACTCTCTCATCTGAGGGAGGCGTGGGCAGTAAATTTTTAATATCATTGGAAGTGCCAGAATGTTCTCATAAACTTGAAGATGTGTGCCTTCAGGGCCCGCAGAGAACATTCTGTACCTGTTCGGACTATCAGCCCTCCTTCGGGAACAGTAAGGACGGTGATCTTTCCGGCTGGATTCCTCTACCTTGGCCTTTCTGAGCTGCCTTCAGGAGTTACTGTCTCACACCCTTCGCTTCCCATACCCAGTGTGGTCCCTGGCAGCTGAAGCCACTACAAGCTCATACACTAACAAGCCACGCCCTTGGTAACTGCCTGGGAGGGTCTCTCCTCCATCCCGCAAGATTTAAAGGAACACGTGACCACCGTTGCTCTGTCTAAAGAGCTCGCCTCCCTGGGAAGCTGACAATCCGACCCCCTTTAGGACCGCTCAACAGATGTGAAGCAGGCAGCGCTGGCCTGAAGTCTGGGAACACCATATCAGCGGCTATAAATTGGACATAATTGTTTGTCACAAGAGGCACAAATTGCATACATATCAATCACCTATGACCTCCCTGCCCCCCCCACACACACTTCCTTTTCATCGGCCCCAAACTAGCCCTTGTTTGGCTCAGCAACTTGCCAGCCTACAAAGCTCTTTGAACTGCAGGCAGCAGGTAGCAGCTCAGCCGGCCAGCAGTGTGACCCCTGACGCCTGTCCTTCTGCAGATCCTGCCCACCCTTACTTGAAAACATCCTAGATGTCATTCTCTCTCCCCGCAGCCCTATTGAGAACACAGGGCGTCCTGAAGTTGTTGAGACAAGACAATCTACTAACCCTGCTCGACACCAGGTCACCCCCAGGCCCCATACTTGGCTATTCGTTGTCAACTTGTCATTTTAGCTGCTGGAGGAGGTCCGGTTTGTCGTTGTTGTTGTTGTTGTTGGTTGTGGTGGTGGTGGTGGTGTGTGTGTGTGTGTGTGTGTGTGTGTGTGTGTGTGTGTGTCAGCATTAGAGGAACTTGGAGATAGTCTTCCAAAGTCTCCTCTGATAGAATTTTACCCAGTTTTTTTTTTTTTTTACATTCCACGACAGTATCATTAGTATCAATTTATTGTTCACACTCAAGAAAAAGGTTTCCAGTATTCCCCACCCCCCACCCCCACAGTGGGTACCACTTAGTACCCACTGTGATTGAGACACTACTGATCCCAGGAGAGGGTTCTGAGACAGAATAGATCCAGGATGAAACCAAGACAGCAAGTGATGGGCTGGCATTGCCACCTTCCCCAAGGACTCCTGCTCTCCTTTCTGAGGCTACAGGAACTCTCTGCATTCTCTCTAGCCTCCACAAGCAACCAGGAATCTCAGCGTTCACTTAAGGGTGCTGGGCCCCCAAACCAGGAAATGTCAATGAGAGAGACAGTAAGTTGACAACAGCTCAGGGTGGCTTGACCCAGAAGGCCACCTTCTCACTTCTCCTGGATTCATGGGTTAAAAAAACGGACACCCAGCCTTACTGAGTTCCTGTTCTCCCCCTGAGAAAATGCAGAAGTCCTCTGGTTCTCTGTTCTGGTTTCTTGTGATGTAGCCCGACCGAGCCATCTTCGTTCAATTTATTGCTACATTAGTCCCAAACTTGGCGAGGGAAACACATTAACTTTTAATAACACGCCTTATGATGAGTGTAGAAAGCTATCCCTGCCAACTCCTTCCCAGTGTTTACCCTTAAAAATCGGGGAGAGGTGAGCAGAAGGGCAAGAAGGGCACACGGAATCCTGTGTCCTCTGCAGCTGAGGGAAAGGAGAAATCTGGAATCCATGAGGGGAGTTAAAATATATATTTAGTGTTCGGTGATCTCCTGGAAGCATGGAGCAGTGAACAGCTTGGTGTTAGTAGGTTTCTGAGACTGTGTATATATTTACTCAAAACCTCAGGAAGCCAAGAAAGGATTCCTCTTAGTAACTCCTGTGGGAATCACTCACCCGGATCATAACTCTGCTTTCCAAGGTTAGGGAGCAAGTTTTGTTTTGTTGTTGTAATAAGCCTGAAATTAACTCAAACCCTAATCGTAACAAGAACTTTGAGAACCCATCCATCATCAACAACAAATGTTGGCATGGCATCTAGGACACCAGATGCTGGCAAGGCCGAGGGGTTTGGGCACTTCGTCCCTCTCCAGAGAAAAGAGAAAGGCGGGAAGAGGGGGCAACAGGAGGACAGGTATGGGGACCACTGCCCAGAGAGCACAATGCTGGTGGAGAAGGTTGGAGGCAGGACCTTACAATCCTTAAAAGAGGAGCAGTTTGCAGCAGTGGAAGCTAGTGGGCTGTCGTCTTGTCTGCTGGCACTAGGGTGTCGTCAAAGGTTCTAGAGCAAGGGAGTGACTTAATGCAGAACACATCTAGGAAGACCTCTGTGGGCATGCGCAGTGAAAGACTGGACAGCATGAAGACAGAGAGTCCCTTAGAAATGGTCCCTGGGGTACTAAGGAGGGTATGGATGTCAGACTTGGCCTTTGGGATTATGAAGTCATGGGCATTGTAGACAACAACAAAATAAATGAGGTACCCACACCTCCCCTACACACGCCTCCCCAATTCTCAGCAATCTGTTGCTTCTCTTCCTACCTGTGACGATACACTGACAGGCCAGAGGGGAACACTCCGCCTGTCTCTCCTGACTCCTCCCCTCAAAAATAACTGTCCTCTGTTTTGCTGTTGTTTGCTTCTTTGTTTGTTTGTTTTGATTTCCTACCTTGGAGAGTTCATTAACTTCTTTACATTTTATCTCTGTCTTCGTCAGGGTTTTCTTGTTAGGATCAAACACCATGACCAAAAAGCAAGTTGAGGAGGAAAGAACACAATGGGAGGAAGTCAGGACAGGAAACAGAACTGAAACCTGGAGGCAGAAGCTGATGCAGAGGCCACAGAGGAGAGCTACTTATTGGTTTGCTGCACTGGCTTTCTTATAGAACCCAAGACCACCAGCCCAGGAATGGCATCACCCACCATGGGCTGGGCCCTCCCCTCACTGATCACTAATTGAGAAAACACCTTAGAGCTGGATCTCATGGAGGCGTTTCCTCAACCGAGGCTCCTTCCTCTCCGATGACTCTAGCTTGTGTCAAGTTGACACATAAAACCAGCCAGTAAGTACATCCATGTTGGTGAATCTGGAAACTTTGGATACTCTCATTTCAACAAGACACCTCCTCCAAGGAACTTTGTAGTGTTGGAGACATCACTCAAGTGATTGGACTTTTGTGAAGAAAGATGTAGAGGACAGAAGACCATAAGGGCAAGGCTGTTTCTGCACATCATGGAGCTGGTATGGATCTCCTGAATGGGTAACCTGAATGGCTACCACTGGGCATCTCGGGAAATGATAGGCACCAGACATCTAGGGACCCCAGAAGCAAACAGAGTTCTGTTCATAACTATTCCTGGCAGAATGCTACTTTTGTGTGATTCTCTAGAAATATGCCCTTGAGGTCAGATGTGAATGCCTTTGCCTATGCTGCTGTGTGTTGGTCTGCAGGTGTGCCCTGGGTGTGCCTGAGTGTGACTAGATGCCTGCCACTGAAAGGCCAAACCTACTCCATCTTGGGACCAAACTCCATCTTTTTTTTTTAAAAGATTTATTTATTTATTTTATGTATGTGAGTACACTGTAGCTGTCTTCAGACACACCAGAAAAGGGCATCAGATCTCATTACAGATGGTTGTGAGCCACCGTGTGGTTGCTGGGAATTGAACTCAGGATCTCTGGAAGAGCAGTCAGTGCTCTTAACCGCTGAACCATCTCTTCAGTCCTCAGACTCCATCTTAAAAAAAGAAAAAAAAAAAAAGGCCTGAGAACTTGACTTTCAGCTAAACTCGAGCTATACCCAAGTATCAGGAAGGACCCCATGGCTTGTCCTTGGCCCGTACCCCAGAATTATTCCCTAGCTACTTCCTAGCAACCGTCAATCAAAGATTAGTCTGATTGCTTCAGATGTACTTTCAGACCGTTTGTGATTATTCATGGTCTTGCTTCAGAGTACCTACCAGTCGGTTTGCAATAGTCATTCTATTAGATGCTTGCCAGGCTGGACACTCCCTCATTTGCTCCCATTCCCTATAAAACCCTGTCCCAGTGAGGGTTTGGGGATGCTTCACAAAACTGTCCTGTGGGTCGTTAGTGAGTGAGCCCAAACTCGAGTCTGTAATAAAGAGATTCTAATGTGATCACATCAGAGTTGGCTCCTTGGTGGTCTTTGGGGGTTCATGAGTGCTTCCTGGCACAACAGCACATCTCTCTGCTTAGTGGCCTCTGTCCCTGTGAATTAAGTATGTTCTATGTGTCTGTGACTCTGAACGCTAAACCTCCTGGTCTCCTGTGACCCTCTTCCATTCATGTTGGAGCTCATGGGCACTAACCACTGCCCAGAGTAGGCTTTGTTGGTGCTGTTTGCAACACACTCATAGCCTGATCCCTTCTCACCAGCACAGTTGTCTCTAGCCAGCTTTTCTACAACCCCCTGAGGTTAACCTTGGTTCTTCCCATGTCTTAGAATTTCCACTGCTGTGAAAAAAAATCATAACCAAGTCAACTCATAGAGAGACTAATGTTTAACTGGGACTGGCTTACAGTTTCAGAGGTTCAGTCCATTATCATCATGGTGAGACCATAGCAGCATCCAGGCAGACATGGTACTAGAGGAGCCAAGAGTCCTACATCTTAATCCAAAGGCAGCCAGGGGAGATTGAATCTGTTTCACACTGGGGATAGTTTGAGCATTTAAGACCTCAAAGCCACACCTCCACAGTGACAAACTTCCAGTAACAAAGCCACACCTCCACAGTGACAAAGTTCCGGTAACAAAGCCACACCTCCCAATAGCGCCACTCGCTAAGGGCCAAGCATTAAAACTCATGAGTCTATGGGGACTGAACCTATTCAAACCACCACATCCCATCTCTTTTTCTATCAAGAAACCAGAGAACCTTTTAACTCTCCACAGGACAGAGGACTCTTCTGTTCAAAGCCCTCTCTGATGAGACATGTCTCTCAAAGTGGAGGAAACCCAAAGTCCTTACCAGTGACCAGTCATCATATTCTTCATCCTAGTTAGTCTGCTCAGTTGAGGAGTTGTCTGGATCAGATTGACCTGTGGAACATGTCGGTGGAGTAGTGTTTTGATTGTTAATTGAGGTAGGAGGGTCTGCCCACTGTGGGCGTCACCATCCATAGGCTGGCGGTCCTGAAAGTTAGTGGAGTACGAGCTGCCCTAGAAGCCAGCTAGCAATCATCATTCGTTAGGGTCCCTGCTTTATTTTGGAATTTGTGAAGTGAGTTCCTTGGTCAGAGGTAATGTCATGTGGTAATAGCAAGCAGACCCACCTTCAAGTTCTGCCTTGACTTCCCTCAGTGATGGACTAAGATCTAAAAGTATATATCATTTCCTTCCCAAAGCTCCTATTGGTTATATTTTTCACAGTAATGGAATGAAACTAGGTTATTATTTATTTCTAGTCCCTACTTTTGGGGTCACTCCAACCCACACTTTGAATAGTAGAAACTAGGTCCAATATCTATTTTCCATGCCCTGAGAAACCATTTTCCAGAACTTTGGGTCGGGTGACTAACATGAGTTTTGGAATTATCTGAATCTTTGACATCTGACTTTGTATATCAGTTATGCTACACAACCAAATAGCTGACCAGAAGCAACTTAAGAGGTGAATGTTTTGTATTGGCTTACAGTTTGAAGGATACGGTTCATGGTGGGGGCAGAGGGAGACTCAGCACAGGAGAGTGAGACATTGGTCACATTTTGTCTGTAGTCCAGGATTACAGAGCAGGAAATGGAGCAGAGCTATAAACCTCAAGGCTCACCCCCAGTGACGCATTTCTTTCAATATAAAACTCCAGCTCCCAAAGGTTCTGCAACCTTCCAAAGCAGGCAGGTCTGCCAGCCAGGGACCAAGCATCCAACCATATGAGCCTTTTGAGGGTCATTTTGCATTTAAATCTCAATTGTTTACAACAAAGTGCATGCTGGTTATTGAATAGACCTCCGGCAAATAGCTCAATGTCAGTCTGTGTACTGGAGGCTATCCTCTGAGACCTCTGGCCTGGACAGAGTCGGGAGGGTTCAAGCAAAGGGGAAAGGGCACCAGCAGGGAGGGGAAGTGTCTTTGCTGAGGCTGCAGTGCTCTGAGACACGGCTTGGGTTGTGCTGAGCCCCAAGCCAAGCTGAGTCAGCAGAAGGCTAGCAAGTAAGCAAACAAACAGAGTGCAGCGGAGCTTCTGATGGGGAAAGCTTCAGGAGAGCGATCTCTTCCCAGGCAGTGACAGAAGCTCTCAGGAGACAGAGTAATTCTCACACACCTTGATTCCTGCTGGAGAGGATCTTATATTCAGTTTGGGGATGGGTTGGGTCTGACAGCAGGTGCTTCCTATTGGCTTGGCCTGAGATGCTTTATCTACAAGAGGAAGGACTTGTAGGCGCTGCCCCTATGTGACTAATGGATGGTTACAATTCTCTCTATGGGGAGGGGGGTGGCTAAGTGACAGGGGCCTGGAGTAGGGAGCAGGAGACGCTCCTGCAGTCCCTTCTCAGTCTCCAGGGCTTCAAGCCCTAGGCTGACCTTACCAGGCTTCCCCTCATGGCCCACCCCACAGTTCAGTATGCATGGTCATCATAAATTATAACCACTGAGGGCTGGAGAAATGGCTCAGTGGTTAAGAACACTCAGTGGTTCTTCCAGATCTGGGTTGTTTCCCTGTACCTACATGGTGGCTCACGACCATCTCTCATGCCCAAGGGATCTGATACCCTCTTCTGGCTTCTGCTTGAGAAACACACACACACACACACACACACACACACACACACACAATTATAACTGGAGGCTTTTCTTGCAAAGGACCTGGGTTCAGTTCCCTCACTCTTTCCTCAGGCACCAAGCGTGCATGTGGCAACACTCAACTACACAAAATAAAATAATACTATTTAAGGCTGGGCAGTGGTGCATACCTTTAATCCCAATAATCAGGAGGCATAGTTAGGTGAATCTTTGAGTTCAAGCCCACCCTGGTCTACAGAGTAAGTTCTAGGACAGACAGGACTAAGCAGAGAAACCCTGTTTCCCTCTTTTCCCTCATACACCCCCCAAAAATAAATATATAACAACTGAAAAAAATGAACATTGCTAGGAATATTAAGAAATACATACATTCATACTTACACATCATACATGTAAAATATATACTAACCTAACTGACAATTTTGCCTTTTGTTGCCTTAATTTTTACAGATAAATCCATAAAAATTAACTTCCTGTGAATTGACTCAAAATTAACTGTTTTGCTCCTATCAGAATGCATTCAAAAGAAGAGATGAGTGAATCTGTAGAGACCCTGCCTGTTGGGGACTCTCTCTAGAGCTTTCCTATCATGGTGTTTAGTCAATCCTGATAGTCATGTGTAGAGAACCACACTAAAGCTCAAAGACATTGATTTGCCTGGTGAAGGTTACCCAAGTGTCTGAATGCAGGAGAAGAAAGAAATCTTTAGATGCCAAAGCCCATATATTTAAAGTGACAAAGACATAATCACTGTGTGATTTCAATTCACCAATCATAATTCAAAATAAATGGGCTATTGGCTGACCTTGAAAAATGTTTTAAAATAAAGATGGCGTGGTGCTCTTTGGTAAAACGGAAAGAATAAATTATTATCTGGGGGCGGCTTATTAATAAATAGCTGCAAATCACCAAACAGAAAAGACACATAGTGAGATGACATTTTAAAGAATGAAACTTTGTGGGTGGAAGGAAAAATAGCATTTTTTTTTTTTTTGCTCCTTGTTTATTCTAGGTCAGAATAACCATTATATTGCCTCTTCCAGGGACAGAGATGCAATGCCAAGGGACCACCAGAAAAATAAGGTGTTCATTTGGCTGCTATTTTGCTTCTGTCTGCTCTGTCTGTAAGCATTGTTGCTAAGCTACTGGGAAAGGCGACACAAAGATTGCTTAGGGGGACTTGAGATCACCAATAGATAAGGAAACGGTGAAAGGGAGCTTGGCCGCCTCTAAATGAGTTTCAAGCTGGACAAAGAATGAATCCAGGGGACGCAGACGATCTTTGGGGGATAGGAGCATATAATTACAGACCCCACCCTCACAGAATAAAGGAGTGACGTCGTGTCTGCTAAGATGACTTGAGTTCAAATGAACAAAGAGAGATACTAAGGAATACTTGATGCCACCTTGATGCCATTGAGAGAGGGTACTGGCAGTGTGGCCACCCGGGAGGTAGCACAGGAAATGAGCCAGTTCCCACTCATCCAATGAATGTCACGTCCCTGCTTAAAAGAAAGTAATAAGAAAATGACTCTTCACCTTATGTTTGGGGAAAAAAAAAATCTAGCAGTTTGAAGCATTGATTCATAAAATGGCCTCGGTTGAGCCCCTGAGGTCCTATGGAAAGCATATCCTATGAACATGGATTAACTAAAAGGGAGGAGGGTCTAGCCTGTGCTCAGACAGGAACAGAGAAAGTGAGAGTCCCAATCCCACCCCAGGCACGGATATAGAGACTTGAGTAGGAGGCGGTTGTGTCAGGGACAGCATGCTACACCAGAGTAAGATCAGCAGATGTTCCCTGGATTGTCCCAGCTAGGGAGTACACCTCCAGACACCTCAGCAAAGACCATGGATCCATCCTTACAAAATTCTGTTGTGTAGAAGAAAATCACCGCTGTAACATTGAGTGTGCATCAGGTGCCGTGTCCGATACAACCACAACTAAGCTTTCATCTTTTTTTGTTTGTTTTTTGTTTTGTTTTTTTGTTTGTTTGTTTTTTGTTTTTTGAGACAGGGTTTCTCTGTGAAGCCCTGGCTGTCCTAAAACTCACTCCATAGACCAGGCTGGCCTCAAACTCAGAAATCCGCCTGCCTCTGCCTCCCAAGTGCTGGGATTAAAGGCGTGCGCCAAGAAGCCGATCTTTAGAGAGCTGGCCAACCTGGTCCACAAAACACAACTGGTTCATTCCAGTCAAGATCTGAATCCTGGTTCGTGTGGCCCCGCCGTGAGCACTGCTTCTTTCATCTGAAGAGACATTTCGACAAATCCTCATCTTGTCTCCACCTGTGACCCATCTTTGAGTCAGTATGCCATGAGGGAGGGCCATAAGGTGGGATTAATGTCATGGTTAAAGATAGAGTGGGGTGGGGTGGCTCCTGCACACAGGAGGCAGAGGCAGGTGGATGTCTGTGAGTTCCAAGAAAACTACCTGGTCTATACAGTGAGTTACAGCCTAGCCAGGGAAATGTAATGAGTCCTTATCTAAGGAAAGCAAGAAAGGAAAGGTGAACCGTTGGTGTGTGTGTCTGTGTGTGTCTGTGTGTCTGTGTACGTGTCTGTGTATCTGTGTCTTTTTGTGTGTCTGTGTGTATGTTTGTATCTGTGTGTGTATCTATGTCTGTGTGT
>JANHMN010000019.1:33318373-33335992 GCA_030674055.1 Rhabdomys pumilio
GTGTCTGCATGTATGTCTGTGTCTGTGTGTGTGAACACACTGTCTCCCTCTCTCCCTCCCTCCTCTCCCACACGTTAGCATATAACTAAGAGGCAAACCTCCCTGTGACCTGACCATGTTGGCTTTCCCAAATTTAAATGTTCAGCTTCTAGATCAGTAAGAAAACCCTTCCTGTGGCTGCAGCCATGTCCTCTTCTATCAGCCTGGACTGATGAAGACCAGAGCGGTCTAGCACAGACCCAACACAGCCCTAGAGAAACAGATGCAGTCACTGGGCTGCTTACAGCACAACCTTAGTTAGGGTACTTAACTGGTAGGCTATTCCTTCTCAGCAAAATTCGCCTCCTTCTGCCTCTCGCTCATGCATTTCATTAATGTCACTTACCCTCAGGGTGTCCCCATCCCAGGGAGAAATAAAACCTTTCTGTTTTTCAGAAATGCATGCTGAATTTTTTGGGTAAGATGATGTGGTTTCTTGGCTTTGCATCAAAATAATCTGAGGAAGCCGAGAGAGAACTCTTAATATTTACTATAAGCCTTAATCACCAATAGAGCTAAATAGATATCTACCCTCCATGCTATTAGAATCGACTCTTATTGATAACCCCAAATGATTACTTACTATTTACAATGTTTTATCTGGGCTCCTCTCAACTCGGATTGGCCAGCCCTCAGGGTCAGGTTTTCATGGTTCACCTAACCCATGGCGGCTTCTCCTTCCTCCCATACCTTCTTCTTCCCCTCGGGGTTCACCTCCAGCCCCAAGACCAGGAATTGGAAACCCTGCCTATGTCTCTTCTTCCCCGCTATTGGCTATCTGCTTTATTCATCAATTAAAATTAATTTGGGGACAGGGTCACTCAGTGTCACTTGGATCTATATGCAGATTTTCTCATCTCTGGGGCAACCAGGTCTTGGGGACCCAATATGAGCATTAGAATACAAGCAGCTTCAGGCCAACAACAGCAGTGGGTACCATGAATCCATCATCACTAAGACTACAGGATGAAGGGTATCACTAAGACTACGGGATGAAGGGCATCTTGTTCTGTTTAACTTTAGCTTGGAATTCTCTGTTGCTGTTATAACATCTTCATTTGAACTAAAATTTTTAATTAGCCAGGCGGTGGTGGCGCACGCCTTTAATCCCAGCACTTGGGAGGCAGAGGCAGGCGGACTTCTGAGTTCGAGGCCAGCCTGGTCTACAGAGTGAGCTCCAGGACAGCCAAGACTATACAGAGAAACCCTGTCTCGAAAAACCAAAATAAATAAATAAATAAATAAATAAATAAATAAAATAAAATAAAATAAAATTTTTAAGTAAATAGATTTCAATTAAAATTAGAATCTTATTCAATAAACAGAATTTAACAAAAACATTAATACTTATTTAGGTAAATAAGATTTAGCAAAAAGTTTGTATTAAATACATATTAAGTTTTGATAAAATCAATATGGAATTAAATAAAAATTAATAAAAACACCATTCATTAATGAATAACACTAAGATTTTCATTAAATAACTAAATTTTAATAAAAGTGAAATTTTTATCAGTAAAATAAGTTAAATATTACCAGTAAATTTTAATAAAAATTAAAATTTTATTAAGTAAAGTTTTAATAGAAATTTGATTCAAATGAAGACGTTATAACAGCAGCAGAGAGTATGGAGAAGTAAAAAGGACCCTAAAAGTGTCCTAAAACTCCCAACAGGGAGACCCAACCTCAAGCAGGGAAGTCACATGACCGTCCTGGGTTGGGGACACACTAAGGCTAAATGACATTAGTGAAATGTGTGGGAGAGAGAATTTTATCTAGAAGAAAAATACTTGAAGTCCCAGAGCCCCCCCCCCCCACTCAAAAAAAATGGGGAGGGGAACACCCTGTTCAAGGGACACCTTCAATGACGGACACGACACAAGAAGGAGACTCTGCCAGGAGCCTTTGAGCTGCGCTGAGGGCGACTTCATATCGTCTGGAGGGCAGCAGGGTCAGGCTTGCAGTCCTAAGGCAGCACATGTGCTTTGGGGTGAAGGACTGACCAGAAGGCGGCTATGGGGGATTGAGGTGACCACTCAGGACTGCACCCTCTGTCCAGATGAGGGGTGCAGTTTGGTCTTGGGTGAGTGGAGTAGCTGGTGAATTTCATAGATGCCAAGGAGGCGGAAACCATAGAAATAAGCAAAGAATTGTGTGGAGGGGGATGGGAAGAGAAAGAAGAGACTCAAGGATAAGTATCCTGACTTCTACAACGATCGTGGGGTACAGAGCTCTGAGTGTCTGCATCCCTCCCGAATGTAGATGACAGACCTTTGGGAGTAACTACATTGTATGTGTCAAAATATACCTGTTTAGTTGAGTCCATTCTCACCTTCTACCATGTGGGTTTGTGGGAACCGAACTCCCATTGTTGGGCTTGGTTGCAAGTGCCTCTGCCCTACTGAGCCATCTGGTCGACCCACCCAGCAACACTTCTGAAGGTTGTGATATTGTATTTATTATCAGCCTTTGTGCCTTCCTCTCATTCTGTGGGTGTTTGAGGCTCAGGCATTTGAATCATTGAGTCAAGTTAGTTACTGCTGTTAACACTTGGCATTCCTTCAGGGGTATCTGGGCTGGGGAGAAGGTTAGTTAACTCAGAACAAAGAAACCATTAATAGTGTGATTATGCTAAGCTGGTAATAATGTGGGGTGTGCGTGTGTCTGTGTGTGTGTGTGTGTGTAAGTGCGTGCACATGTGTGATTTCCTATCTGAGTATGGCATGCAAGCATGTCTTTGGAACACAGAGTATGAAATAGCCCTGGCCTCTCCCTCTTGTGCCCTCTTAGGAAAAGACTGCCAAAGCATACAGGGGCCTAACTTAAAAGAAAGATTAGATTGTCTTTAGGTATCTCTCTGTCTGAAGGCTGCCCGAGAGCCAATGGTTGAAAGAGAGAAAAATGTATTTAGACTTACTGTAAGGAAACTGTTTCCATTGCCCCCTACTGGCCTCCGTGGGTACTGCATGCACATGATAACATACATGCAGGAGATGCTCATATACATTAATAGTAAAAAAAAAAAAGAAATATGTGATCTTCATGCATGAGTTAAGGATGGAACCAAGCAGTGACCTTGAGTCAGCCATCTTCCTTGTCTGTGTCTCAGCTCCTACAACATCTGCATGAGTTAAGATCTAAATATCATTATAATTTGATTTTAACAAATTAGCAAGCTCAAGGATACACTGTGAATTTCAGAGAGACAGCTGTGCCTCTCGGTTACCACTTCCTATTCTGCCACGTGCTCGGCTGATCTATACCTCGCTTCAGGGGCTATCTCGCATTACCTTAGAAAGTCCACACTCCACGATCCATTTCTGCAGGGACCAGACGGTGACAGGTTCCCTCTCTATTACCCATCTTTGCCTTAAAATGAGAAATGACTTTCACCCAACCCTTGTAACATATATACAATGTAGAAAAAACACTGCTTTTCCGTCTGAAACGCTGCAAAGAAACTGGTAAGAGCAGACTAATGTAGCCCTGAGCAGCTGTAATTCTCAACTCTAGGTATGAGTTAGACACCGTGTGTAGCCCACCGATCCCGATCCGGCATTACAAGATGGCACTGGTTTCCTGTTGCACCACTTGCAAACAAGTCTACTGCGCATGCGTCAGCAGATTCTGGCGCAAACCCCTCCTGAGTGGGTATATGCAAATGAGGTATTGGTGCCTTTGCCAATCCCTGCACAGCAATCCCTCCCTGGGCGGGGATTATGCAAATAGGTCTATGCTAATTAGGTCCAGGTAGAACGACCAATCAGAGGGGTAATGCAAATTAGGTCTGACAGGGCGACCAATCAGAGAAAGCCACGCCCCCTCTCCCCTCTATATAAGCAGCACTCTTTGGCTGCTCTGGGTCCCGGCTTCACAATGGGGTGCTCCTGCAATAAGCCTGTTGAGAAGATCCCGGTGTCGCGTCCTTCTTCCTGGTCGAGCGGTCGCGACAACTGTGTGTCAAAGTTCCATTAAAAATGCAGTTGAAGGGGCTTGATCAATGGAACAGGAACACAGAGAAGCAAAATCTGCCTTGTGCCCTCTTCCACAAGCACCATGCAGAACTTGGGGATACAGACAGGAGACATTTTTCTTATTAATTTTTCTTACTCATTCTGTAAGCAGCTGATTCGCGATTCCAGAACTTTCCCTCTTGGGACTATTTTGCCTCACATGGCTTTCTTACAGGCTACCTCACACAAACATGTAAAAGGTTGCTGAGATTTGTGTAATGAGGAATTAAACTCTCATCCCCAATATCCAAAGGGGTTTAGCTCTCGGGATACACACAACACTCTCACTGCAGAAAGGAAAATAAATGTGTTAAAACTGGCTTTTTCAATTGTCTCCTCTATTCTGCTCAGAAATGAAGGATTGGGCTTAAATAGTTCTGTGTAGTTCTAGAAGGAAGGCCCCATTTCTCTCATTACCTTAGGATCAGAGACACACAGAGTTATAGAGATTTTATCTCCCTGTGGTGAACAGGGAGAATACAGGTTCAAAGGCCTACTTTCAAACTTCAGTATGACATTTGTGTGTTCTCTGCCTCTCTATTTTCTCTGCAAAGTATAAAGAGGAGTACCCCCTCACAGGACTAGAATGTCAAATGGGGTGACATAGAAAGCCCACCACCACCACCACCCCCAGGTAGTCCTTAGGTCAGTGCCATTTCCAAGAAAGAAGAAGTTATATGGTTACCCTTATAACTGGACTTGATTTTGACCTAATGAAATTCCATTTTAAAAAGTGCATAAAAGCCCATTTTAGACTTTTAGTCTGTTATTCCAGAATATGCATGACTTTTGAATGCAGAAAATGACATTTGCAGGGAAACGAAACACCCCAAAAGGAGCACCGGCGTCATAAGCAGAGACAGTGGCTGGCCTTCCCCTGCTTGGCATCGGAGATGATAATTAAACAGGGTGTAAATTCAAGAGTCAATGAAGAAAAGCACTCAACTATGCACCCAGCGAAAGGTACATAGTTTGCTGCAAATGAATACCTTGGCCAAGGAATACCGCAAAAAATAATCGCACCATGCCACAGACCTCAAGTAAGAGACTTATTGGGGGAGGGGAGGTGCAAAAGGCTGCCTCTGAGCAGGAATGGAAAGAGAGAGAGACCAGGAGGTAAGCAGCATGCACATAGGGAAAATACAGGGAGGGTAGAAACCTGTCACATTAATGATTAAAGGCAGGGTATGGGATGGGAGAGCATCTGGTTCTGGAATGTGGGTGGTCCCTAGTTAACTAATACCCAGAGGCCTTTGTCCCTTGTCCCTGCCTAGCTCTCTCTCTTTAAATACTTACAACCCTTGGCTTCGATATTCTTGGGAAGAGATGAGGGAGGTTCTTCTCTCTAACTCCTAACAAGAGTCATATCCTGTGTGCTTTGAACAAGTTTCAAAACACATTTCTGGGACCCTGCTGTGATGGTTTGAAAGAGAAGGACCCCAGAGGCTCATATGTTTAAACGCTTGGTCGGCAGTTGGAATAGTTTGGGAAGGATTACAAGGTATGGCCTTGGTGAAGGAGGTGTATCTAGTTCTCTCTCCTCTATCTCCTCTATCTCCTCTCTCTCTCTCTCTCTCTCTCTCTCTCTCTCTCTCTCTCTCTCTCTCTCTCTCTCTTTCTCTCTCTCTCTCCTGCCTGTGGATTAAATATAACTCTAGGCTACTTCTCCAGAGCCATACCTGCCTGCTGACGTGTTTCCCCTCATGATGGCCATGAACTTACCATCCAGAACTATGTGCCCCAAACTAAATGCTTTCTTTCATAAATTGTCTTGGTCGTGGTGTTTTGTCACGGCAATAGAAAAGTAACTAAGACACCTACCAAGAAAATGCCACTGCTGAGTCTGGAGTGGGCAGACAGACTAAGGCTGGGTGACTGCCGCCATAGAGGACACACAGGCTGCAGCTTGGCCACAGCCTGCACCAAAGCTTCTGCAATGGAAGAGGACGGACGAGCAATGCAGCTGTCCTTCAAGGCCGTGCCCTTTGAGCCAGGCTGCAGCAAAACTGACAGCCGACCCAGTTTCTCCTACTTCTCTGTGTTCGGTTCAACAATTTTAAATTTTTTAAGCAAACTGATATCCTAGGAACAGAATAGAGTAGAAAATGGTAAAATGCAAATAAGTGACTTTCTCCCATGTGGCTTCAAAATGTCCTTGGGCCAGTTTGTTCGAAGCCAAGATCTCACTACAGAAAATGATGCTATCTTTATATCCATTTTCTCTCTTCCTTTTTAAATATAGTTCAGCTCCCAGGGTGTGTGAGACAACAGCCTTAGTGACCCTGGAGAACATTACCCACGGCCAGAACTGTCTTTGCTGCTCCGTCATCTACTTTTTTTTTTTTTTAACTATTCAGGTGCAGCAGATGTCTAGTCTATCCAGATGTGGTGGATCACACCTGTAATTCCAGTACTCAGAAGGCTGAGGCAGGAGGGTTGAGATTCCGAGGCCAGCCTAGAAGACTACATAGAAAAAGTCCACCTTAAAGGAAATGGCAAGTTCAATCTCCACGCTTCAAGGGTTCAAGCTGCACCTCATCAAGAGATGTGCAGCGTTTAGCCGTCGTGGGTGACATGCCCACATCCTGTTACTATCCCCTGTGGGAGTCTGAGATTTCCCCTTCAGCAGTAGAAGTTTTTTTAACCACAAACTGACCCAGGAAGGACTGGATTGACACTGTTTTTCTGATTCCCAAAGGCATGTTTTTCTATTTCTTTCTTAAAATTCTCCCCTTAAGTCTCCTTGCTGACCGTAGGCACTTAGTTTCTTTAACCCTCTGTGCCATGAGGCACACAGGGAGCTTGATCTGGCCACCTCTCCATGAACAGTCACCTCCATGTGTGTGTGTCTTATGGATGACACTATTTGAAACGGCACCATATGAAAAGCCAGGAGACAGATGAGTCACTTTCTTTCTCTCTTTCTTTTTCTTTTTCTTTTTCTTTTCTTTTTTTTTTTTTTTTTTTGAGACAGGTCATAGGAAACAGTAAATGCCATCCATACCTGACATATTATCCCATAATGGTAGGGAAGGAAGCTAGGGTTTAGATCCCAATCTGTCTCTGGTCCAGTCAAGAGCTTCAAGTGCCTCGTTCTTTTTATAGGTAGACCGTAAAATATCCAGAGTTGTTCTAGTTAGGGCTTCTATTACTGTGATAAAACACCATGACCAAAAGCAACACAGGGCTGGAGAGGGTTTACTCAGCTTACACTTCCACATTGCTGTTCATCATCAAAGGAAGTCGGGACTAGAACTCACACAGAGCAGGAAGCTGGAGGCAGGAGCTGACGGAGGCCATGGAGGGGTGCTGCTTCCTGGCTTACTCCCCATGGTTTGCTCAACCTCCTTTCTTACAGAACCCAGGACGACCAGCATCACCCACAGTGGGCTGGGCCCTCCCCCACTGATCACTAATTGAGAAAATGCCTTACAGCTGGATCTCATGGAGGCATTTCCTCAACTGCGGCTCCTTCCTCTCTGATGACTGTCGCTTGTGTCAAGTTGACACACAAGGCCAGCCAGTACAAGAGTCAAAAGATACCTACTACAGTTCCTACACAACTCTATTCAGTTACCACACACATGTGCCTGGCACTCAGCATTCCACCTGTCTGCCTTTTTTTTCTGGGATTTATTGATTTTTATTTTATGTGTATGTATGAGTGTCTATTTAACTGTATGTTACACTAAGTGCATACCAGTGCCCTCAGAGGCCAAAAGAGGGTATTAGATACCCTGAGCTGGAGTTACAGATGGCTGTGAATGGTCACTTGGGTGCTAGGAACCAAGCCTGGGTCCTCTAAAAGAGCAGCAAGTGCTCTTAACTGTCACGCCATCCACCCTGTCCCATCTCCAGCAGTTCCAGGTCCCTCCCTGAAGAGACCTTCCTTTCCAGTGCTGTGTTTTGTGACTCACTGGCTCAGGCTGCCTGCAAGCCTGCTCCCACATCAAGATGTGAACTTGCATGTCCTGAGTTAGACACCTCAGCTAGCAACTCCTCTCCTGATGCCAGGACTAACAGAAGATCTTAGGCACGGTTCAGAAGCTCAAGCTGAAGAACGTGTCAAGCCTGGGCAAGCATCCAGGTCTTCCTTATGGCGTTCATGCAACAATACTTTCTGCCCATAAACCGCTAACCTCTGTCCCTCAGACATACGTATGTAGACATACAGGTGTATAAAACTAGAGATGATACAAAGACATCCTACCCCTTGAAGTGCCTCATGCTGACATACCCTTCCTGAGAAATGACCAAATTCTGTCACTGGCTCCCACTGTTGCACGTCTCCCACAGAGCCCACATAATGAGAACTCTTATGCTAAGGTGAGGAGGTCAGTGAAAATCGTAAATTGCTTTTCTAGCAAAATTGAACTTTTAAGGCCTTCGGTGCCTTAACGGAAATGAGAGATACACTTAAGAACTCTCAGTGCTGGGGCCACCTGGTGGGAAGGACTCTTTATTGCTGAGGTATTTTATTTAGCAAGGCCATATCCCTTCCTGCCCCCCCACTCCCTACCCCCCCCCATCGCCACAGTGGCCTCGGGGAATCTTATGCGATGGCAGTTGTAAGTTTTGGCAAAACCTTGGAGCAAGGAGCAGACTCAACTTCATGGGATCATCTCTCCTCTAAGACCCTGCAAAGCCAGGGTCTTGGGGCTGATTTTATTTCCAGTCTGAAATTGCAGGTGGCTTATGACTTGGGGTGGGAGGCAGGGGGTGGGGTATGCAGCATACAGAAACGCCATTATTGAAGGAGAGGGAGGGGGCGTGTATTAAATGGCTCTGTTGATGAAAACCACTGTTCCTGTCCCTCCATGGAATATGACTGAAGAACCTTCTAAGAACATTTCTGTGTGTTCAC
Source organism: Rhabdomys pumilio (assembly GCA_030674055.1). Lineage (NCBI taxonomy): Eukaryota > Metazoa > Chordata > Mammalia > Rodentia > Muridae > Rhabdomys > Rhabdomys pumilio. Next base: position 33,327,290 of record JANHMN010000019.1, read on the forward strand.
CTGTGTGCATATGCATGGAACCCAGAGGACAGCTTTGGGTGTCATTACACACACTCCATCCATCCACCTTGTCTTCAGAGACAGGGTCTCTCACGGGCCAGGAACTTACCAAGTAGCCTACAGTGACTGGTCAGCCAGTGGAATCCACTTGTCTAAACCATCCCAGAGGTGGGATTACGAAAAATGTCCCCGTCCCCAGTGGTTCAAACTCAGATTCCCCCTCTGCAAAAAAAGTAGTTAAGTGACTGAGCCATCTCCTCAGTCCTCACACACCTTCCGTGAAATGAGGGATTTCCACTCACTAGTCAAGCAATATAAAGCTGCCGACAGCCTTTTCGGAGTTTATTAGCTTTATTTATCTATCGTTTATTTTATTTTACTTATTTATTTTCGTTGTTTGTCGTCTGTTTGCTTTTAACTGGTCATGGCCAGAGCTTAACTCTGATGGACAGACAACAACATTAAATCACATTCAGGGTCAGTCTCCTGTGAAGTGTAGACAGGATTCTGTCTGAACGACAGAGGAGCAGCCTGGGTTTATGCTCCCACTCAGTTCGCGCTGCAGTTACTACAGTGTCTGAACTCTCAGCAGGCAGCTCGATCCCTAAGAGACCCTGCATATTCAGTAACAAATCTCATTTCCTCTTAGATTGAAGGATAACCAAAGCCAGCTGGTCCTTCCAGGCTGTCCATTATGCTGGGTGAGATGCAGGACGCCATTTTCGGACTTTTTTTCCTCCTGGACCACAGGGAGGCGCTAGAGGACAGGGAATAGCTCTTAAAATTACAGGGCTCGCCTCTCTGGAGAAGACTAGAAGAAAAAGGCTTGAAAGGGGGGCCTGGGTAAGCTCACGCCACATCTCTACCTATCCTCAGGAACCCGATGGCGCCTACGTTCAGGAGCTCAAGGGTATAAGTAAACTATACCTTAGTCTTCAAGGAAGCTTTAAAGAGGGGTAAGTCTCAGCTCCCATGGCCAAGGAAGGGCTAACGGGGCAGGTAACTAATATAATTGCACCGAGAGCTGAGCCAGCTACTATGATTTTGGCACAAGCTGCACTTGGTAAGGACTGGGAAGGGAGTTGGGTGAGGGGCAAATCCTACAGGAAGTTTCCAGAAAAGAGGGTGGCTGCTACTCCCAAATCCCAGAAAGCTGATAAGAAAGAAAGAAAGAAAGAAAGAAAGAAAGAAAGAAAGAAAGAAAGAAAGAAGACAGCCTTCCCCCACAGGCCTATGGGGAGGGATCACCACATGTGGCCCCAGTGCTCTCTGGATTTTGAGATAGGCTTTAAAAAAAAAGTCCAAAGTCTCTCATTAATCATTAATCTCATCAATTAGTCATATATTGGTTATATGTTTAGCATTTTGGGTCTCTTGAGTAAAACAAAATAGTAAAATTAATTTCTCCTGTTTCTTTTCTTCTAAAAAAAAAAATGTTTCGCTGTGTATTTGGTACACATATCTTCTTCAGAGACTGCCATTCAGGGGCGCTTGAGAAAATACTGAAGTGCTTCTTGTCCACTGAGGAAAAATATAGTCTGTAGTCCACTGGCTCCTGTGTCCTGACTGCCTGCCTGAAGTCCTTACCCAGATAGGTTGGGGACCCCCTGTTTCCCTGTGCCCATTCCAAGGCTGCCCACGATGTCCTGGACCCGAAAGAGATTAACACACTTGGTGGTAGCAACAGACCCCTGAAGACAACCGTCAGGCTCTTGTTCTGGACTCCTTCCTTAACCTGTCATGACTGCTGCATAGGTATTGGTCAGCTTTTCATTGCCAGGGTGAGAGTCCTGAGAGAAATGATTTGATAGGCTAACGGTTTTAGCACCCTTGGCACCCTCCCTCAGACTTCGCAGGGCACCTTTGGAGTGCACACTGCATTCTGGGACTCCACACAATGCCCACCTTCATCCCCAGCCTCTGCCTGGCACCCTTGGACTCTTGGGCTCTAACCACCTCTCATCTTCAGAATGGCAGCTTTCTCCAAGAAATACTGAGATTAGTGTCCGGTCCTCGGGTTCCCCACCAGCAGCGCCACCTTCAGGTTAAACTACGGAAGCGCGCTTTGACACACATGCACAAAAACCCGAACTTTTTATCTGACAATTAAATTATAATTGAGCATCTTAAATTTTATCTGGCAAGCAACATAACATGCTGTTTAATGCTGTAAACCAAGAACCTCTCCAGCTTCTCCCCCCCCCCAACTTCCCGCCTACACACTCAGCGCCTTCATTAACATTTTTCTCCTTCATTAACATTTTCTCCTACATCTTACATGTATATATGAAATACATGTGCACCTGAGAAGAATATTGGCGGGGGTGGGGGGCCTGGAGAGATGGCTCAGCGGTTAAGAGCACTGACTGCTCTTCCAGAGGTCCTGAGTTCAATTCCCAGCAACCACAGGGTGGCTCACAACCATCTGTAATGGGATCTGATATCCTCTTCTGGTGTGTCTGCAGACAGCAATAGTGTACTCACATACATAAAATAAATAAATTTTTTTTAAAAAATTTACTCTAATGATCAGAAGAAAAGGAAGGGTAAGATTTCTCCTACAAGAAGCAACCATTCCATTCTGTCTTCTTCTATATCATCCCAAAACAAAATACATAAGTACGTATATGTATTTTATACAATAGCGTTGATGACAAACTAACGTACAATTTCATCAACGCTCCTCAGGGAGAAATAATGAGTTTACGGTACATACAGGCTGTCTTTCTTAGGGTCTCTATGGCTATGATCAGACACCATGACCAAGGCAACTCTTATAAGGACAACATTTAATTGGGGCTGGCTTACAGGTTCAGTGGTTCAGTCCATTGCTGTCACGGCAGGAAGCATGGTAGTGTGCAGGCAGACATGGTGCAGGAGGAGCTGAGGGTTCTACATCTGGATGAGCAGGCGGCAGGAAGAGAGAGTCACACTGGGCCTGGCTTGAGCATCTGAGATCTCAACTCCCTTTACGCACATGCACACGCACACGCACACGCACAGGCACACGCACACGCACACGCACACTTCCTCCGACAAGGCCACACCTCCTAATAGCTCCACTCTCTACAAGCCTATGAGGGTCATTTTCTTTCAAACAAAGGGTCACAGACATGAGCGTAGATAACTTTAAAGTTGCCATACTGTAAACCTGTACCCAGCAGGGGTGTTGACTTCCTAGAACCCGTCCTCTCATCCTTGACACCTCCTCCCAAGAGCATTAGGTCAGAACTGAATACTACTGGCTGAGAGGCAGGGCTGACTCCTCAGGTGAAGCCCCCATGACCTCCTCTACCCTCTCCTTCTAGGAGGGAAAGTCCACAAGCCCAGCTGTGGTGATCTTTTCCCAGCAGCCCCAGCTGAATTCCTGAAGATGGTTGCTTCTACACAACAAAACGCACTTGTCTGTATTTCTGCCTCCTTCCTGTTTCTGTCAACAGGCGACACTAAGCCACCTTCTTCATCGTTTGCGCCTCCCTCTCACTCATGCCGGTGTTTTTTGGTTTTCCTCTTAGAAATCGTCCCTGAATACCTCATTACCCAGAATGCCCTGCTGCTTTCTTTTAAGGGACAGATACTGGGAAGGGACAGGAGAGGGGAAAGAGATTTGGTGACCTCGCATTTTTCAATGTTGGCTCCATGTCCTGTGGGAGCTGGATACTTTGCCACCTAAGCTCCGTGTGCAGTCTCTTCCTACACCTTTAGTTAGGCCCTTGGCTCCCGCACCAAAGGCCTGCCCTTAGATTTCTAGGAAGCAGGGTAAGACACGACTAGCTTGTAGGTAGATTTCTGGGAGACAGACAAGACAGTGGAAAAGCAGGTTACTCAGGAGAAGCTGACCTGAGGAGCAATTCAGTGAGGTCCCCCTTGCTGGCACTTCAGGGGCCCTTAGTGGTCCCAACTGGAGGAAAGGTCTGAACCTGAATGGGCTGGCCCTGAGGTAACCCCAGGCAATTCACAGGCGTGGGTGGGGGCCACAATTGGAATTCCCAGGCACTGAAAAGAAGGCCTCGAAGACTGAGCAGTCCCGAAGGTGTAATGGCTTCCCGTTGCTGCTGGTGTCCCAAGTATGCAGCCTGCCTTGTCCACCCTGTATTCACAGCCCGTCCATTGACGTCCTAGTCTCTGATGTCATAGTTACCTGCTCAGGGGTAAATTCTGGTTCTACACTGGAATCTTAATTCACACATTCACACTCTTATGCAGTTTCATGTACACATGCCAATTTCTCCTGTTTTCCTCATGGGCTGTTCAGCAGCTTTCTTTGTCATTGAAAGGCATACACACCACCACCTGACATTTATCTCTGATGTTCTTGGATCTTGGGTTGGTGGAAACTGGGGTTCTGCTAAGTTAATAGCTTCTAAGAGTTTTTTGTTGTTGTTTTGTTTTGGTTGGTTGGTTGGTTGGTTTTGTTGTTTTGTTTTTGTTTGTTTGTTTGTTTGAGTTTTTTCTGTCTGTCTTTCTATTTGTTGGTTTGGTTTTTCCAGACAGAGTTTCTCTGTGTAGCCTTGGCTGTCCTGGAACTCACTCTGTAAGCCAGGCTAGCCCTGAACTCACAGAGATGCACCTACCTCTGCCTTGGGAGTGCAGAGAATAAAGGTGTGCACTGTCACTGCTCAGCTTCTAAGAGGTCTTTATATATTATCATGAAGTGTTAGTTCAGACACAGAGTGGGTCGATGAATGGCTGTCCCAGAAGGCTAAAACAAACCCAAGATAAAGTAGCCTCCGAACCTACAAAACTCCAATTTCTACACACTACTGAGATTCTCATTCGTCCATCAGTCGCTCTGCTGACACAGAAGCTCCTTCCAGGAGTTTTAGGGGGATTGGTTTGGCTTGGTTTGCTCATAGCCAAACATAGCTTAAAGAATTTTTATTCACACCTACAGCAAGCACAAACTGAAATTGTATCTGTTAGGTGCTATGTCATTTCATCTAACGCTTTGATCTCTTGATTTTAAGGGAGCCACATTTGATTCTAACAGACCTAGCTGGGAATCCAGTATTATCTGGTAAGAGTTACAGTTAATTCTTAGTCCAATCTGAGGTATAGCCTGTGGAAAACAAACAATCAGAAGAGATCAAAAAGAAGAGATGGAGAGAGTTCAGATTGACTGGGCAGGGTGACGCCGCCCCAGGCTGTTGATTATCTCAGAGGGAGCCAAACTTCTTTTCCCCCTTCCTGTACCGAGAAAAAGTTCTCAGCAAAGCCAGTTCCAACCACTGCTCACAGGAGCTAAGAGCACCAACCTCAGATCTGACCAGTCTGCCCTGCAGGAGACAGTAGACCAGAAGGCAGGAATCCCTTAGCCACAGGAATCTTTAGTTTCCTTCTGTGTTTTCTCCTGGGAATAAGGGTGGTAGCATCATCTGCTTAGCCTTGTCAAGGTTGCTATGGGGACCAGATGGAGAATGGATAAGAAAGTGCTTCCTGGACCAGACAGTGCTGCAGAATCCAAGGGGCTGTTAGTCCATGCCCTCATCGACAGACGGCCTCCAAACAGGTACAATTGTAATCCCTTGTTCATTTGACTCCATCCCCAGAAGGCATCTTCCATAGGATAAAAAGACTAGCTCCCTCCCCCACCAGTCAGTCTTATCTGGGAACGAGTTTATAACTGTCTGTCTACACTCCCCCAGGCCAACCCCAGTGGTGGGTACCAGAAGCCATTGCTGGAGCCTGCTCCTTGACCCACCAGGGACTGGGGAGGGAAATGAGTCAGATGATCATGGATTAGCAGTGACGCCGAGCAAGGGGTCTAGGAGGGAGGCCCAGGCTCCCACTCACTAGTCCTCACCCGGGAGAGTGCCATTTACCTCCCTCGATGCACTGTATCCTCTTGGTCACCCTGTTGACCTACCTACCATGCCGGTGGGCCCTTCTGCCCGCCACTGTACCCCCACTTTAAGTCATTTCCAAGCACCAGCATGGATGAAGGTAGAGGACTGGCGGACTACAGGAAGCTAAGGTCCTGCATGGAGGCAGCGCCTCTTCACCGGCACCTTACCTTGTGACTGAGGGGGATGGGGACCGTGAGAACCTGCGCAAGAGACACTCAAACACATCACTTTTAGAGGAGAGTGGTTGCCTTTAGGATTGCCGAACCACGAACGTGTGTATATGTTCACACGCAAACACACAGAGATCAATTCGATGATTCCTAACTATATACAAGAAGAAAAAAAAAAAGACGTTCGGTGCTCAACTGTAATAAAATGGATGGCAGGAAATACAAAAGATTATGGGGTAACCCCGGGTGCTTTCCAGGAGGCGGGTGTGCCGGTTAGATTTTATTAACAACAAGGCCACCTCACTTGAGAAGAGGGAACTTTAAGAACTGCCAAGATCAGCCAAGATCAAAGTGGCCTGTGGCCATTTCTGAGAGAGACAAGTCTTGATTGGTGATGGATGTAAGAGGGCCAGCCCACTGTGGGTGGCACAATTCCCTAGGTCTGGGCTGTATAAGAAAGGCCTGCAAGCCAGACAGTGAGTGACCAGCAAGCAGCTTTTCTCCTGGATCCTGCCTGAACTCTCACCCTGACTTCCTTTGGTCACAGACTGACCCGAAAATATAAACCAAGTAAACTCTTTCCTTCACAAGGTGCTTTGATGGCCATGTTTGTCCCAGCAACGAATAGGAAACTAGATCGCCACAGTCCTGGTCAACTTTAACCATTTTTAACTCTAGTCCCAGGGGATTTGACACCCTCTTTTGGCTTCTGTAAGCACTAGGCAGGTACAGAGTCCACAGACATATAGGAAGACACAGATGGTAGATAGACAGACAGACAAACAGACAGACAGACAGACAGACAGACAAACAGACAGACTTAAAAAAAAAAGAAGAATCAAAGGCTTCAATAAGTAAAAGCTGTTGTCCTGCAAGCTCGGTGGTGAGCTAAGTTCAATCCCCAGAGCCCACAGTGGAAGAAGAGACCTAATTTCTAAACTTGTTTCACGACACCTACATAACATGTATGTATACATTCGCAGGCAAACACACAGAGATCAATTCCATGATCCCTAACTATATACAAGAAAAAAAAGACGTTGGGTGCTCAAAACTGTACTAGAAGAAGGAACGTCCTATAAGAAACCACGACACACAAATAAACATTAAGTGGCAGAAAGTGGGTGGCTTTGTCACTCAGACAGCCGATTCTCAAGGATGCCAACCAAATCTGGTCAGGTCATGCTAGGGACAAATGTGCTACAAAGACACGCTTTTGCAATCATGCCGCCAGACATAACGATAATATTACTTTTCAAATGACACAATTCACGCACAGTAGGACAAGCAAATACATTGGGGTGTGTTGGGGTCATGAGCCGAGATTTTAAGTCACAGAGAGTTTTAGTGTAAAAATCAAGTATATCAAATGTAAATTGTTTCAATTAGAAACGCCCAGGAGGAACTAACTCATCCTGAGTGTTTTTTTTTTTAAAGACAAAAACAAAAAGTGCTTACTACACAGAAGCATCCCCCCAACTGATTATCGGTGAGTGTCTTTACAACCCACTAATGGTCCAAAAACCATCCCCAGGAGATTCTAGGAGGAATGCCTAACTCCATATCTGACCGAGAAAACACACAAATGAGCCTAAAATATCTTGTCTTAACAGGAACTAGGGAAAGAATCCGAGACTACTGGATTCCTGTCCTTAGTGAGGTCTTCTGGTGAGAAACAACCCATCAAAATGAGCTTGTGCACAGGAAATTTGACCGCCTTTCTCCTCTTTATTGCTAGGGTCTTGGAGTCACCTGTGGACAGCGTCCCATTAAGGCTGCAGATTGTCTGGATTTTTCTGAGCCCAGCCTTGGAAATAACGACTTCTCTTTTATCAGGAACATTCCAGAAGAAGAGGAGGAACCTGTACTCCTGACTATGGAGCACCGGGGATATCTTTTATTGAAATAGATTGCTTAGTAAATCTTCCAGAATACCGCTTAGAAGAGGGGAAAAAAATGATAAAGGATTTTTTTTAAAGATTTATTTTTATTATGTTTCTCAGATTTTATTTATTTTTAAATGTTTTTGTGTGTATGTTTGGAGGTGTGTAGGTGTGAGTTAATGAGCACCGTGTTAGTGTGGATTGACAGCAGAGACCAGAAAAGGGAATTGGATCCCCGAGAACTGACAGGCAGTTGTGCTGGGAACCAAATCCATATCCCTTTCAAGAGGCTCCTAACCGCTAAAACATCTCTCCAGCCCCCTTTTCTCAAAAGAAAGAAGCACACGATAAATGAATCTGACAACCAATGTATGTGGCGGGAAACAAACTCAGGCTGCTGAGAGATAGACGAGTCCCAGAAGCCCTGGCCTAGAGCTGCATCCACCCCCTCAAAAGTAAATCACAAAGGCATCCTGGAAAGGAGTGAGTCATGTGCGCGCCTGTAGGTATTGTGTTTTATAAAAAGACGTTTTGTAGAGGCGCGGTGAGGTGGGGAGGGGTGCGCCCCACCTCAGACCCATGCTAGGCGTCCCTTCCCCCTGAGGTACCAGCAGTAAGACGATGGGTATATTATAGAATAGAGTTTATTTAGTGCATTGGAAGGAAAGTTGAGAAAGTGGGGAGCAGGAGGAAGAGGAGAAGGGAAGGGGGAGTAGGGAGGGAGAGAGGGAGGAAGGAGAGATTGAGAGAGAGACACGGAGGAGGAGGAGGAGGAGGAGGAGGAGGAGGAGGAGGAGGAGGAGG
>JANHMN010000019.1:33343690-33398240 GCA_030674055.1 Rhabdomys pumilio
TGTCCCTTTGTGTGTATTTGTGTGTGTTAGTGTGTCTTTGTGTGTGTTAGTGTTTATATATGTGTTTCTGTGTCTTTCTCTATGTGTCTGTCTGTGTGTCTGTCTGTGTGTATGTGTGTGTGTATGTGTGTGGGTACGTGTCTGTCTCTATGTATGTCTATATTTGTCTGTGTATGTGTATGTCTGTCTCTGTGTGTCTGTCTCTGTGTGCATGTTAGTGTGTCTGTGTGTGTCTGTCTGTCTCTATGTGTGTCTGAATCTGTCTCTCAGTGTGTGTCTTGTCTGTCTGTCTGTCTCTATGTGTGTCTGTCTGTGTGTATGTTAGTATGTCTCTCTGTGTGTATCTGTCTATCTGTGTTTGTCTCTATGTATATCTGTATCTGTCTCTTTGTGTCTGTCTCTATGTATGTCTGTGTCTGTATCTCTGTGTGTGTCTATCTCTATGCGTATTTGTCTGTGTGTGTGTTAATGTATCGACGTGTGTGTCTGTCTCTGTGTATCTGTATCTATCTCTTAGTGTGTGTGTGTGTGTGTCTCTATGTATGTCTGTGTGTGTGTGTGTGTGTGTGTGTGTGTGTGTGTGTGTGTGTGTAGGTCAGAGGACAACTTTTGGGAGTCTGTTCTTTCCTATTATGAGAGTCTTAGGACTTAAACTCAGTAAAGTTGCATTTACCCACTGAGTCGTCTTGCTGGTCCTTATATTCTTGGTAAACACTCTTTGGCTGCATTTTGCATTTAGTATGTAGTGAGCTTCTTGCTACATTCTATTGTCTTTGTAAAAGCAAATTTCTACATTTCATTTTTAAGGTGACTGCTATTGGGTTAATTTTAGGGTATTTATGTTCATTTGATCACTTAAATTCATTGCAGTATCACCAGAACAAGTGATTTATATTCGTAATACATTAATAGAAGTATAAGAGAAGGCAGGAGTGAGATTTGATGGAGTATTTCAATTATAGTAGACATCGCACAGGGACAAAATGTCTCCTCTTCACCACCGATCTCCCTAAGCACACTGCAACGCTGTTTAATTTATGCTGTTCTAGTTGGGTTATTTCAATTTTTTTTTAAATTGAGTATTTAAAAAATTTAAATATCACTAGGAAATGTCATGAAACAGCAGGAAAATGTAAACAAGTTAAATTTTAAAATTCTGCACTAGATCTTAGTAGATACACATGCTCTAAAAACTCATCTCATCAAAAACTATTATAACAAGGAGCAAAGGGATATATATGCAGCGATTAAGAGCGCTGACTGCTCTTGCAGAGGACCCAGGTTCAATTCCCAGCACCCGCAGGGTGCATATATAAATATGAAGTTCCCCCGTTTCAGGTGGAATCCAGCGCCCCCTACTGGTCCCCTTAGATACTGCATAAATGTGGTGCAAAGATACACATTTATGTTATGCAGGCAAAACACCCATAGACAGAAAATAAAAATAATTAATAAACAAATTCAATCTCTTCCCTGTCTTTGAAAAGTGGTGCATGCTTCAGCAGCTAAAAACGGTTCAGGAAACAAGGAATGAAACGGAACGGGGGAACTTCAAGGCATGTTCTTCCTCGTGGAACCGTTAGTGACTTCTGTCTAATCCACTATACAGATTGTAATAAGATGCCGCACCGTTAGGACACTAAATGTGCTCTTTTAAAAAGATTTAAACTTATCATGGATGGGTGTTTCGCTTACATGCCTGTCTGTGCTCCACATGCGTGCCTGATTCCAGGAGAGGCCAAAGAAGGCATTGGATCCCCTGGAACCGCAGTTACATATGGTTTTGCCCTGCCATGTAGATGCTAGGAACTGAACCCGGGTTCTCGAGAAAAGCAGCTTTGTTCTTAAGCTCTGAGCCATCTTTCCAGCCCCTTAGACATGTTCTCAATGTTTTTCAAGGTCTGTTTGGAGGGCAGAGAGTTGGATTGGCACACCTGAGTATCTGAGTTCAGCAAGTCTTCCTATGACCACTGCGTGAGTTGTGTGTGGTAAGTGTCCATACTCACCCATGAATGTGTGTGGTGTGCGCGCACGTGCGCGTGCACACACACACACACACACACACACACACACACACACACACGGATATAGAAATACAAGTTATATCATGAAATAGCAAATCACTTCAGCCCAACTATTGAACTACTGCACTGCACTGTGTAGTGGGGCAGGCCAAATTCACTATCTCAGCCTGTATCCCATGAGAACACAGCGGTGACTTAGAGAAGATGCAGGAATTCTTGGGGCGACGGGAACCAATCTCCGTGGAGTTTTCTCGTGGAGTTTTGGAAAATGCAAAGCTCTAATTTTTAATTGTCTACAAGAACATTTTAATTGAAAAATAGCGCGAAAGAGCAGAGTGAGAGAGCACTAATTACGCTTTCCTCGGAAGTCTAGATCTTACGCGGCTACAGACAGGAAAAATAATTGGTGCTTAGGGAACCTCAAACAGTAAGAGGCACACGTGTGCATTAATTAGCTCATCGATACCAATTGTTTCAAGCTTTTCCGTAAGAGACCAGAGAACAAACACTTAAGACATTAGTCATCCAATGCCGGTCTGTCCTCAGTACTGAACTCTCCCGGTAAACACGGAGACACCAGACAGCAGATAGCCTGCTATATTTGGACACTCGGTTTCCCCGAATGTTTACACACCATGAAATGTTCTTTTCACTTTTTAAAAATAGGGCTAAAAATAGAAAAAAAAAATCAAGCTTATGCAATGTACCAGAACAGACAGTGAAGCAGACTGGACCAGAGGCCAGTTTTCTAGCCTCTGTCCACCACTGAGGAAGATGACAGCCCCACTTTCTTCACGGTTTTGTTGCTGCTTGTTTCGATACAGGCTCCCCCAATGTACCCAGAGCTAACCTTGAACTCACATTCCTCCTGTCTCTGCCTGCTGAGCACTGGAATGGTGTACGCCACCACATCAGGCAAAAACCTTGGCATTATACTTAAACATCCACATTTTCCCTTTCTTGACCAGACGATCATGTTTCAAGAAACATGGCTCGTGGTCTCTTTTAAAAAACTTCAACTGTGACTCTGTTTTACTGAGATCTCCTTAGATGGCAGGGAATCATGCCCGGCTTTAGATTTAAATCACCAGTCTCCGGTAGGTTGAAACCGAAAACCCCTTCAAATCTCGACTGCCCGTGGGTGTGGCCTTTTGGATTTGCCTTGCTACATACAGTGCAGGCCCTCTGCCCTGCCCTCTGCACGGAGTGCAAAGCGAGAGCCACGCAACGGCAGGACATCAGTAACTTTAGCATCCATGAATTTGAACAGGATGGGAGATTTTGATCACAGCTACAATTACTGGCTCTCCTACAGTCTGTGTGTGCCTCTACAGTCCCCAAAACCAAGCGTCGTGTCTGACACTACTATCGCCATTTTCCAGTTCAGAAAACGGGAGGCCCAGAACAGAGAAGCATCTTGTCCAACACCAACCAGCAAATGACGGAAGTCTAGCTTCAGGGGGACAGCTAAAAGCACTTCCTCCAGGAAGTGACCACAAGCCACGCCCCTACCCTAGCCACGCCCCCATCCCCTATCTCTAGCCAGGAAGCTCCAATGATAACCACTTGTAAAAGAATAGTTTTCTCTAGCATATGGCCAACACAAAACAAACTCGATGGTATTTTTGGAGGTGATTTTGATTATTATTATTATTATTATTATTATTATTATTATTATTATTATCATGTTTTTGTTGTTGTCTCATAATGCTTTTTCTGGACATTTCTTTTCTTTTTCTTTTTTTTTTTTTCTTATCCTGCAAATCTTCTACTTTTATATGATGGTTTCCGATTTTATGTTTTGAGGTAACTTCTATGCATACTAACGTGTGCTTCTCTGTGTCTATATGTTTTCTAGGCTCTTCTTTGGCTCTTTGTTTTTGTTTTGTCGTATTCAGGTTTACTTGTTTTTATTTGATCATATTTTATTTATTTATTTATTTATTTATTTAATTAATTTATTTATTTAATTTATTTATTTTGGATGCCTGTTTTCTAATGAGAAAGGATGTGGATTTGGGTGGGTTGGGAGGTAGGGAGACTCTAGGATGAGTTGAAGGAGGAAGAATCTATGGTAAGAATATACTGTTTTTAAAAATCCATTTTTGGTCGGGCAGTGGTGGCGCACGCCTTTAATCCCAGCACTTGGGAGGCAGAGGCAGGCAGATTTCTGAGTTCGAGGCCAGCCTGGTCTACAGAGTGAGTTCCAGGACAGCCAGGGCTACACAGAGAAACCCTGTCTCGAAAAACCAAAAAAAAAAAAAAAAATCCATTTTCAATTTGAAGTAAAACATTTCCTGCTCTTGCAGAAGACTTGCATTTTCAAGTTTGTGGAGAACATACGGGTTGTTGCAGCTTCAGGGAATCTGACGCCCTCTACTGGCATCTGTGGGTACCTGCACTCACATGCACAAACCCACACACAGACATACACACACGATTAAATCTTTAAGTCTGGCTCCAGGATGTGTGTGATAACTGTTTTTTAACTACACACACACACACACACACACACACACACACACACACTTTATCCTTCAGGTTTCTGGACCACAATTACTTCACATTTCTGGGTGATAGTGACAGGTGTTTTAAACTACATCCCCACTGCTCTGGAATCCCACCATTTGCTTTTGTGTTCCTTCTCTGGTTTCCATCTGCTCAGATTCCAGCCTCATCTCCTCCTGGACCATACCTCACACTTCCTACCTAGTACCGGTACATTCTTAGACAAGCTGGGTCAGTATCCAACTTGGTGCCAGTTGAGGTCTGGCAGCCTGGCTGAGCTAGACCTTTCAGGACCCCTCCCTACCCTCAACCCCCATACCAACAACTAGCTTGGGTAAACAGAACTTGTTGCTAACTTAGCAGCTCGCTCCCTAAATGAGTGATTCTCAACCTTCCTAATGCAGCGACCTTTTAATACAGATCCTCCTGTTGTGGTGACCCCCAACCATAAAATTATTTTTATTTCCACTTCATAACTATAATTTTGCTACTGTTATGAATCGTAATGTAAATATCTGATATGCAGGATGTCTGATGTAAGGTCCCTTTGAAAGGGGTAGGTTGAGCCCCCAAAGGAATCATGTCACAATCCATAGGTTGAGAAGCTCTGCCCTAACTAGACTGATAGAATATTGACCACAGACATTGAGACTATCGCAACATGTTTTTAAATCCATCTAAAACATGAAGTAACAACACTTCAAGATATCTAAAGGAGGCCAGAAATTATATTTAAACCTTATATATGTTTTTTATTGTTGGTTTGAGATAGGTTCGTACTACATATAACCCAGACAGGTTCCATGATCACAAACCTTTCACACCAAACCCCAGTGTAAAATGAAAGAGGTGTGCTACCCCAGTCTGGCTTAAAATTTATATTTTATGCCTTCAGGGGTCATCTGTTAGATAAGAGTATGTATTGCTTGAATGTGTGGATAAGTCAGTGAGTCCCAGTCAGAGATCAAGCCCTTAGGCATGCTGTGAGTTTTACATTATGTGGCAAGATTGACCTCGGACTCTCAGACAGAGGCTTCAGGGAATCTTTGTTCCTTCCGGTCCTTCCTTCTTCTCAGAGCAGGAGATTTCAGGATTCTCTGCTTTTCACCCAAACCTCCCCACTACCCCCACCCCTCGAAGATAGTTGCCAATTCCCTGGGGGCCTGGAATTTTCTTCTACTTATATCACACTGAAGTCTAGAACTCAGATTCACCATTTACAGATCTTGGCAGCAGGTGTGTGTATGTGTGTGTGTGTGTGTGTGTGTGTGTGTGTGTGTGTGTTTGTGTATGTATCTGTGTGTGTGTGTGTGGGGGGGTGTTTTCCAAGACAGGGTTTCTTTTCTGTAGCTCTGGCTCTCCTGGAACTCGCCCTATACACCAGGCTGGCCTAGCCTCAAACTCAAGAGAGATTTGCCTGGATCTGCCTGGGATTTAAGCCATGGGCCACCAGCTCCCGGGTTGGATCTTGGGGTTTTGAAAGCTATTCCCAAATATACAGTAAAAAAATAACACTTTCTTTCTAATAGTGCTGGAAAAACCATTTTGCTTTCTGGTTGGCGGCAGGTAGAGGTTGGTTCACACACGTTTTACACCTCTTCACCTGGCTTAGAACATTATCCCGTGACAATACTCGACTTAATTTTGAAAAGGTACCTGTTGAAATCAGGCCGAGTGCGAGGCCCCGGCGGCTGTCAAAATACTGGCATGTGATGGTCACCGTCGCTGTGTACAGCAAGCCACATCCGAGACCTGAACACAAGAAGACAGCGGGAATTCAGACAGGTGCACAACTTCAATGCAAAAGAAGAGAATGCAGGACTCCCCATAGGAAGCTGTGGAACTGGCTGCCTAAGCCCCAGAGTCCCGAGATGCCTCCGCATTAGCACTGTGGACTGAATGGACATTTGGGAAAACATCCAATTGGGAAAACATCATTTTTCACCCCCCTCTCCATTAATATCAGGGTCAAATTACAAAAAAAAAATAGCCCAGTTTCTGAAATACAAAAGAATAATTCATGTGTGACAGGAGACACGGGGAGGAGACAGGAAGTGGTTAAGTCATCCACCATATATCAAAACTTAATTGGGACCATAGCTCAGCTCTCCACCTTGGAAGAGTGACTCTGTTCTTCCTCCTCGGCCTCTACACAATTAAAAAAAAAACATTTTACTTTTATTTATGTGTATGCACACGGTTGCACACATGTTTGCAAATGCCCATGCAGTCCAAAAGAGAGAACTGGATTCCCCTGGAAATGGAGTTACCCAACATGGGTGCTGGGAATTGAACCCACATCCTCTGAAGGAACAGACCGGAGCTCCTAACCACTGAGCCACCTCCTTAGCCCTCCCTAAACACCTTTAAGCTCCAGCCCCTTCTCACCCCAAGCGATTCTATTGGAGTTCATCTTCTATACCCCAGCCACCAAAACAAAGGCTCTGAAGAGATCGTTTGGGATCCCAGTCAGCCCCACAAAGCTTTTTATCTGTAAGTCCCTTTGTTTACAGATGTCCAGTAGCCTATTTAACAGCAAAATAAAAGTGACTATTTAGTTTCATCTAAAATAACTTGGGAGAAGAAGAAAGAGAAGGAAAAGGAGAGGGAGAGGGAGAGGGGGAGGGGAGGGAGAGGGAGAGGGAGAAGAGGAGGGGGAGGGGCAGGGGGAGGAGAAGGAGGAGGAGGAGGAGGAGGAGGAGGAGGAGGAGGAGGAGGAGGAGGAGGAGGAGGAGGAGGAGGAGGAGGAGGAGGAGGAGAAGGAGAAGGAGAAGGAGAAGGAGAAGGAGAAGGAGAAGGAGAAGAGACACAAATTCATTAAGCTACCAGCAAGTCTCAGGCACATGGTTCCTTGCAATAATATTTTTGCAATGATATTCTCCATTTCTCGGTAAATTTGAAATTTTCCATAATCAAAAGCAGTCTTGTGGCTACCTTTGTCTCCTTGTCTTGTCTCGTGATCGGTCCTAGCTTGTTAGCTTTATTGCTCAGTTTCTATCCCTGCTAAGAAACTCTGGCCAGGTATGCCAGCGTCCCATTAGCATCTCACCCGGCTTCCTGGCATTTACTTTTTTACCTTTCTCTGTTAGGTTATCCGGTCTTGACAACTACTCGAGAAATAACACATAAAGCCACTGACAAAAATGATTCCCTGGCTCAGTGAGTGCACTGAGATAATTTTCATTGCTTAACTATCTAGACTCTGAGTAAAGTGATGGTGTAATGGTTTGTATATGCTTGGGTCAGAGACTGGCGCTATTTGGAGGTGTGGCCTTGTTGGAGTGGGTGTGGTCTGATTGGAGTGGGTGTGGTCTTATCGGAGTGGGTTTGGCCTTGTTGTAGTAGGTGTGGCACTGTGAGCATGGGCTTTAAGACCCTTGTCCTAGCGGCCTGGAAACCAATCTTCTCCTAGCAGCCTGCAGATGAAGATGTAGAACTCTTAGCTCCTCCTGCACCATGCCTGCCTGGATGCTGCCATGCTTTCCACCTTGATGATAATGGACTGAACCTCTAAACCTGTAAGCTAGCCCCAGTTAAATGTCGTCCTTATGAGAGTTGCCTTGGTCATGGTGTCTGTTCACAGCAGTAAAATCCTAACTAAGACAGCCAGCATGGTTTTAACAAACGCACGAGTAAGCACCTTGGGAACTCGGTACTCAGCCACACATTGCAAGACTCGGTCTGGCCTCAAACTTCCAATTCTGCTGGAACCTCCTGAGTTCAGGCATAGCCAATATGCACCACCATACCCACTGAGTTGGTGACAGTAATAAAAATGGCTTTTGAGTGTTTTATCATAAAGTGTGTTAGCGTTTTAAGGTTCTTTTATTTCTTAGAGAACCAATAATTTTCAAACAAGCAATTTATGATATTATAGAACCAGGTTTGGATATAGAGCTTCTCCAAGCACAGAATAAACCAATGAACCCCACATCACAAAGGATGGAAACATGCCCATGCATCAGGGGGCATCAGGTTCTGCATCACAGTGAATCTATCTCCTACCAAATTTTGCTATGCTATCTTATACAAATATCTATAGTAACTTGAAAAAAAAAATAATAACCTTGTCCCTGAGGCTGGAGAGATGGCTTAGCTGTTTAGACAGTACACTGCTCTTACAGAAGACCCGAGTCCAGCTCCCAGCCTGCAACTCAGGCTGCAGAGGACTGACTCCCTCTGCTGACCACTGTGGACACTTTCACTCATGTGCACAAAACCACATATAGTTTTGTTTATGTGTGTGTGTGGAGGGGATATGTGTGTGTGCATGTGTGGTGTGTGTGTGGTATGTGTGTGGTATATGTATGTGTGTGGTATGTATGTGTGTATGTGTGGTATGTGTATATGTGTGTGGTATGTATATTATATGGTATGTGTTTGTGTGGTGTGTGTGGTGTATGTGGTGTGTGTATATCTGTGAATGTGTACATGTGTGGTGTGTGTGTATGTGTGTGTATGTGTGTGTATGTGTGTGTGGTATGTGTATGGTGTGTGTGTATATCTGTGCATGTGTATGTGTGTGAAGGAATGTGTATATGTGTGTGAGGGTGTGTGTGTATGTGTGTGGTATGTGTGTGAGAGTGTGTGTGTGTATGTGTAGTGTGTGTGTGGCATGTGTATGATGTATGTGTATGTATGTGTGTATGGAATGTGTATGTGTGTGTGTTCATATTTTCCTCGAATGCTTCAAAAGCACTCACTGACACAGGCTGAGTAAAGGCAGACACAGAGAAAACGTGTCTTTTAGGAAGCCAGACTCAGGCGGTGAATACTGACTCTCAATTTGATTGCATTCTGAAGCACCTAAGGGAAGGCACACCTCTGGGTGTGTTTGTGTAGGCCTTTCCTGAGGAAAGACGCAGCCTGAATGCGGGTGCCACATCCATATGGCACTCAGATGGACCAAAGGGAGAAAGTTAGGAAAATCACTGACAGAGAAGTTTCTCTCTGCTCTCTGGTCTCTCCAACCATGATGGTCTGACACCTCTGAAAACAGAAGCCAAAGGAAATCCTTCCCTGTCTGTGATGCTCAGATGTTTGTCACAACTGTGATAAACTAAAGCAGTCTGTGAACGCAAGGACAAGACCACTGTCTCGTGGATAGGAGATAACTTCCTTAGCGTACATGCATGGTGCCAAGTTCAACTCCGGCACCCCCAAAACCCCTCACACAATACAAACACAACTGTCACTAGGTTTGTTTTGTTCCAGAAAATATAACTTTCACAGTAAATCTGTTCCCAATGTCGACATGCACTGAGGCTGTGACCTTTAAGTAGACTGCTAAACAAATGCTTTTCGATTTATCTTCTAAGCGGGTAGAGAGATGGTTCGGGGGTTAAGAACACTTTAGTGCTTTCACAGAGAACCTGGGTATGGTTCCCAGCACCCCCATCAGACAGCTCACAACTGCTTATCACTCTAATTACAGGACATCTGACACCCTCTGGCCACCACAGATACTCACATACAGTGCATATAAACTCATGCAATCACATGCACACATACACTTAAAATAAAGACAAAGAGTCGAGTGTGGTGGTGCATGCCTTTCATCCCAGCACTTGGGAAGAGGCAGGTGCATCTCTGTGAGTTCAAGGACAGCCTGGTCTACAAAGTGAGTTTTAGGATAGCTAGGGCTATACAGAGAGACCCTGTCTGGAAAAAGAAAAGATAAATAAATAAATAAATAAATAAATAAATAAACCTTTAAAAATTAATCTTTTAAATTCGTATTTCTTTGCTGTTAATATTTATTTTATTTTAAATGTATATGTATCATGCGTGTTCGTGGTCTGTATGTTGGTATATGGCGGGTATGCTATGTCTGTATAACTGCCTGAACCCTGTTGTCTGTTGTCTGTGGAGGACAGAAGAGAGCAACCAATCCCTTAGAGGTGGAGTTACTACGGGCAGTTGTGAGCTGCCTTCTGAGAGTGTTGTTGGAAGCTGAATGTGGGTCTTCTACATGAGTAACTGTTCTCTTAAATGCTGAGGCATCTGTCTCCTCAGCCCTAAATTTCTTATATTTTATATGTAATATATTAAAACACGATACAATAAGTAAATATATGATCCATATCATCTAAAGTTCCTATGAGATCTAAGTAAGAAAATTCAAAAGTCCTAAGACATTAAAGTTTCCCATCTATTGTCTTCAAGCACTCTCTGGTGGTCACTCAGCTTCGATCAAATTCTAGCAGTGAAAATTGTCTAAGTAGCATGATAATTTTGACATCAAATAACCATATTTAGGCAAACTCAGCCAATGTCAGGAGCATCTTTTTTTCTCTCAGCTGTGGCACCTAGATTCTAGAGGGTCAAGGGAACTAATGGGAGGCAGAGGGGAGGGACAAGGGACAGGAGGTTGAGAGGACTGTATAATGTGTGTGTACATATATATACACATATATACGCATATATGCATATATACATATATTTGACCTCATGTGACATAGTACCATGTACAATGAAGAGATACAACAGATTCTTTAAAGCCTGCACTGCTGAGTCTTCACGGTACAAACACAAGTGAAATGTAAGTGTGCCCTGTGTTTATACAGGTGAACACCGAATGTTATTCAATGGCCTGCTGAGTCTTTTTCACCCAGCGCATGCTTTTGCATCTCCATCTGGATAAGACCCAAGTCCAGAATCTTTCTTTTTAACATAACCCCACTCTGTGAAAGTGGAATCCAAATGGAGTTTGTTTTATCCAGCCATAAAACAAAACAAAAATATACACATACATACATATATACATTCATACAAATATAAACACATACATACATACACATGCATACATACACATGCATATATACATATACATACATATGCATACATACACATACATACATATATGCATATATATACATATACATATATACACATATACACACATATATACATATACATACAAATATACATGCATATACATGCATACATTCATACAAATATACATACACGTACATGCATACATTCATACAAATATACATACACATACATACATACATTCATACAAATATACATACATATACATACATACATTCATACAAATATACATACATACATACATACATACATACATACAGCTAGGAGGTATGAAGAACAGAATCTCAGGCATATGTCCCTGAAAGAGAGCTGTCAAGAGCCTTTCACAAATGACTTTGCAAACCATGACCTGTATAAAAGCCATTGCAGATAACACACACACACACACACACACACACACACACACACACACACTTCCAACAAGGACAAGGACTTCTGCCCAGCTACAGTTTCATTTTGGACCAAGGCCACCTTAGAATAATAGATCAGCGTGGCCAAGGATTTTTCCTTCAAAACAGCTTATATAATTCTCGTTATCTCACCTTTACAGACTTTAAACACACCCATCATTTCCTAAGGTGTGTGCGTTCTCATTGCTACTCTCTTCGATTGCTCAGAAAACCGTAGATGATCTCTGAAAGCTTTCCAGTTGTTATTCAGAGAGCGCTATAACTCAGTCAGATGCTAACCTCCCCATCACACCCACAGCCCAAGGGATCCAGCTACCAGTTCACCTCAGCATTTTTCTATGACCGTCTGAGGTCTTGGGAACTCTGACTTCCTTGTAGTTCCCTGAGGCTTTAGCACAGTTCCTGTCTATCTAAGCTGCCGTGTGCATCGCTCCATGGTTTGCAATTAAAAAAAAAAAAAAAAAAAAAAAAAACCCCGACAGAAGATGCAACATTTTCCCAAAAGGCTGCTTCTATCAGGTGCTTTGACATATCTGCAGACTCTCAGATGATATGTGGAATTTCTTTTAAAAATATGTAGGAAAAGGCTCCCGCTGGGGACTGGAGCTCTTAGCTGCTCTACTGGGGAGCCTGAGTACCTTTGGTTCCCAGTACCCACGCCAGCAGGGACTATGACGCCCTCTTCTGGCCTCCACAGGCACTGTATACACGCACACACGCACGCACGCACGCACGCACGCACGCACGCACGCACCATCTTTTTTAAAAGGTTGCTATTTCTTATCCAATGCATGCATGCACACACGCATGTTATCCACCGTATCCCATTGTTTGGGTCCGTGCATCCTCCACTACCCTCCTTTCTCCTCCAGTCTGCATCCCAGCCTGTCTCAGCAGACACATAGCACACCAGCACGGGGCACTGGTTTCACTTTGCCACTGGCCTCGCTTCTGCCGTGTGTCAACAACTTTTATCAGGCCATCCTTCCACCTAGATGACCAGCAACTTGCCTCACTGATTCTCGCTTCTGATCTTTAGCACAATCAACCGCGTAGGATCAAGACATTGAAAACGTAACTACGCATTTTCTATATCTAGAATATAGTACTGAAAACAGCCCTGGTCTTGGCATTAGCTTTTCTTTGCCATCTGAGTCTATGGCCTGTATATTGCAGAGGCAGCCTCAGATAATACTAAAAATCATACTTATGAGCTAGACAGAGTGAAACACACATGCAATCCCCAAACTAAGGAAGCTGAGCCAGGAAGATCTAGGGTACAGGACCTGGCTGGGTCATATCAGGAGATTCTGCTTCAACACAAAATAAAACCAACCGAAAATCCTAAGTTCCTTAGCACAACTGGACATCCATGAGAATCAAGATTGTCTTTGGCTGGAACTGGTGACATATACCTTTAATCCCAGCACTCAGGAAGCAGACTATCCAAAAGCTTCCTAGTGAGGCCTGTCTCAAGGGGGGTGAGGGGGGCGTAGTGGGGAGAAATAACCATCTTTGATAACAAAACTATTTAAATAAGGCCTGGGGGGGAAATCTTATGACACTGCTCTTTCTAAGGTAAATGTATAGGAAATGGTCACTATTTAATTTGCATAGTTAAAGTACACAGAAGCTCATAGGAACTCACCTGTCATCTAGTAATGTGTCATCGAACACATTTAAATACATTACAAAGGAATTTTCAGGATTAAGACTCAACTCTTGGCTCATCAAGCATTCCCACTATACCATCTTTCTTAGTCACCTGCCTTATTTTTAAAATCCATTTTGTGCGTCCACTTGAACTTCTGGATTAGGTGCTAGCAATAAAGTGAAACTCTGTCCACTATTGCCGAAGTCTCAGTAGCAAACAGGGAGAAGTGACCAACATCAGGAATGTCTGAGTTTACCGTCTCCTGTCTCACTTTTCCTTGCTGGAAACAAGAGATAAGATCTTAGAATACCTTCCTGGACATGCCCCCTTGAAGAGGGCATAAAGGAACTATCAACTGTGCTTATCCCATGCTAGAGAAATGGATTTACTGCTGAGCCGCCGCTCTCACTGCCTGCTCTTCCGGAAGACCTGGGTTAAGTGGGGACCCGGCTCCTTACCTACAACGATGCCATAGGAGAAAAACAGAAAGTAGATATTGGGGGCAAGACTGCTTAGCATCAGGCCTCCAGCCACCAAGAAGCCACTGAAGATTGTGACAGGTCTCGCTCCAAAAGATGAGACGAAGAGACTGCACACCGGACCTAGAAGAAATTGAGACCTTCACTTATGTAGCAGTGACCCCTTTCTTATAACCACACGATCTATCCATTGTCAGTTCTAGAGGATTCCATCACAACAACGCAAGGTTAGATGTACAGTTCTGAGCATGCGCGGTG
Source organism: Rhabdomys pumilio (assembly GCA_030674055.1). Lineage (NCBI taxonomy): Eukaryota > Metazoa > Chordata > Mammalia > Rodentia > Muridae > Rhabdomys > Rhabdomys pumilio. The sequence goes on from JANHMN010000019.1 coordinate 33,357,858, forward strand.
CGTTAGCTCGTGAGGGAGCTGTTCCATTTGAGCCAGGCACGCTCCACTTTAGTCTTCCTGCAGCCCTGGGAAGTATCTTAGTCCCATTTCTTGAAAAGAAATTAAAGACCGGCAAGTTCACTATGGAGAAAGGTGAGTGTTAGAGCCAAACTCGGCTTGGTTTTGGATCTCCCTCTAAGTTGTAGGATCTCAGGCTTAGTTTCCTCATCTGAAAATTGAGATCAAACACTTGGCACCTCCGAGAGTTCTGAGCAAGCACTTGCTCACTTACCGGCCTGAGTGATTCGTGTTTGAATTTGTTCGGCCTAAGAAACCACTAGATATAAAATAGGCCTTGGGACAGGTTGTATCTTGGGGCGCTCTGCCAGGGGAAGTGCCCAGGGGAAGTACCCAGAATCACAGCACCCAGCAAATTGGAAAGAAAGGGTGTTGGGTTATTCCCCTTCTCCCTCTCCCCTTCCCCCTCCCCTTTCCCTCTCCTCCTCCCCCCTCCCCCTCCTCCCCCTCTTTCCCTTCCCCTCCTCCCCCCTCCCCCCTTCCCCTCCCTCTCCCCATCTCCCCCTCTCCAATAAACTGATTTCACATGGAAGGATCTGCATACCAGATATTCATATTAAGATCCATAACAGTAGCAAAATTATAGTTATGAAGTAGCAACGGAAATAATTTTATGGTTGGGAGTCACCACAACATGAGGAACAGGAGGTTTCCAGTATTAGGAAGGTGGAGATCTAAATGTGACAGGCCCTTAAAGGGGAGGAGAGGCGTCCCTTTAAAACCTGGAGAGGTAGTTCATTAGGGGGGAGGAAGGAGGAAGATGGGGAGGGGAAGAGGGAGAGGGGGAGAGAGGGAGAGGGAGGGGGAGAGGGAGAGGGGGAGATGGGAAGAGGGAGGGGAAGAGAGGGAGAGGAGGAGAGAAGGGGAAGGGGGAGAGGGAGAGGAGGGGGAGAGGGGGAGGAGGGGGAGAAAGGGAGGAGGAGAGGGAAAGGGGGAGGGGAAAGTGGAGAGGGAGAGGGGGAGGGGGAGGGGGAAGGGGAAAAGGACAGGGGGAGAGGGAAGGGGAGACAGCAGCAAAGACTATGAGGACACAGGAGGCCAGAGAAGACTCTTCAGAAAGCAGCATCCAAAGTAACTCCCCAAGCAAATTCACCTGTGGCCTCTGGGACCAATCTTTTCAACAACAAAAAAAAGAGATCTGACTTTTTCTAGTCTCTTATGGGTGGAGGGAAGATTTCCTGTCACATGATTTAATGCAGTATAGCTTATGCAACAAAGACCACAGAGAAAAGGAGCCAGGTACCATTTAAGACCATAAATCAGGGGCTGCTGTTAAGTCACCTCTCGATCAGCAGACAATGTCTTAATTCCGTGTCCCAGGAAGAGCTACAGGAAGGCACAGGCCTGGTGCCTTCAAGCTGTGGGAATTTGGCTTTTTTCAGTAATCGCTGTCTTTTAGGGTAGGCCCATGTTCTAACAGGTTTCAGTGCATGGTTGGCTGGCTCTACCAATCCTGGGCCTGTGGTGAGACACAGCGTCATAGCAGAGGGCATGGGAGAGCAGAGATGGTTACCTCACAACAGCTGGAAAGGAGAAACATAAAGGGAGAGAGAGAGAGGGAGAGAGAGAGAGAGAGAGAGAGAGAGAGAGAGAGAGAGAGAGAGAATATGCAAGGACAGGATACCCTTGAAGGCATGGCTCCACTGACCTAATTCCCCCTCCTAGACCATCCTTCAAATCTCCACATGTACCCCAAAATAGGTCCCCCACACACACCTGGAGGCCAGTCCTTTAAGACATAAGCTTGTGGCCTTTTAAATTCAAACCATGATAGATAAGCAGAGCCCAGAAATGAATGACTTTAATCAGTGCCCTCTGGATAAAGGTCACTGTGAGGCAGGCAGATCACTATGAGTTTGAGGCCAGCCTGGGCTTCATAACAAGTTCCAGGCCAGCCAAGACTACATAGTGAGACTGTGTCTCAATAAACTAAAACTAAAAACAAACAAACAAACAAATAGAATATATAGCTTTAAGAAAAAAATTATGCGCTTTGGGGAAAAACAGTCCTTATAGTTCTCTTCTTGTATCTCTCTCTCTCCTAAAATGTTTCTGTGGACCCAAGGACCAAGGCTGCTACGTGGAAGCCATAAGTTAGCCAGCATACATGAGTGGTAAACCTGTGGACCCCGTGTGCAGGGAAGATTTCCTAACAGAAGGATCCCAGTCACGTGAGTTCCCTGAATCTTCCTCAGTGGCTAGGAGTCTAGTGTGGCTGGCTTCTTCCTCTTTGCTTCAGCTGATATCATGAATCTTAAACTCATTCGAAGAAAGACAACCTTTGATCACGTAAGTATTGGCTGATTTTGCTGGCTGGTTGCTTTGCTGGTATTTGTACGTAACGGTAATAAAAAAATAAAAAATAAATAAATAAATAAATAACCAAAACCCATTTAGTTGCCAGCCCAGAAAGGCTTGAAACATGGGAACTTGCCTATGCCACAGATTCCTACAGAAGGATGCAAGTCAGTCCTTGAAGGAGTTAAGGGTACTTCACAGCACAGGGCTAATCCTCAACTGCCACCCTGGCAGCGTTCAAAACATGTTGAGCCAGGGGACCTGCCTGCACCAACTTGGTGACTTAGTCGGCTACTGACTAATGATGGCAGGTGGAAGGCTAGAAGAATTAAAAACCAAAACTGGAGGTAGGGGCTGCTAAGTCTGCTTGAGCCTCAAACCAGAGGACCAGAGAGTCTCCCATTGCTTCCGTAATGATTGGCTCCATTCCCCTCCTTGTACTTGGAGAATGTGGATGGGGTGGAGTGTTGGGGAGGGTGGGGATGGGGCATTAGGGATTTGGGGGGCTGCAGTCGTCTGCTTCAGTGACCTACCACCCCTTCTGTGCTTGTCTGGATCAACCAACCACAGAAACAAAACCAACAGGAAATACACACTGAGAGATTGATTGCAAGGAATCCATGGGCTAAGGGCCAGGTGATGCTTGCCTAGGTAAGCAAATCTAAGATCAGTAGGGCAAGCCACCAGGAGAGGCAAGCTGGGACTCTCAGGCACAGGCCGAAGCTGCAGGCTGCAGGCAGAACTGCTTTTTCTGGGAAAGTTCCATTCTTCTCTGGAGTCCACCCAGATCTCCTAGGATAAGCTCTTTCTCTGAAAGCCGATTGCATACTTAACGTCTTAAAGAAAAAACCCAGCAAGGCCAACTTTAGGACTTTAGTCACCAGAAGAGGAATGTCCCTTAGTCAAATTGACACAGAAAACTAACCATCTCCTTTCCCAGCATACGCTTCCTTCATCAGTCAAATTCATCTCACTGGAATTGGCCGTAAACAGTGCATGCTCCGGGTCTTAGCATCCAAAGATTCTTCAAGGCCTGCTGGCTCCCCGCCTGCCTACCCATGACAACCCACCCTCCTGGCACCCCACCTCAGATGATCTCAATAAAACTAGCCAGAAAAAAAAAAAACTATAGAAGTAAGGACTGGTGAGATCACTCAGGTGATAAAGTACTTGCTTTGAATGAAGAGAAGACCCAAGCTCCTCTCCAGAACCTAAAAAATAAGGGTTTGGTGGGTCTATGCTGTAATCCCATTGCTGGGAGATGGGGAACTGGAAGTTCCCTGGAGAGTTTCCCGTGCCTGCTTGGATTACAATCTCATTTAGCTTCCAAATAAATACAACTTTTTTTTTTCGAGACAGGGTTTCTCTGTATAGCCTTGGCTGTCCTGGAACTCACTCTGTAGACCAGGCTGGCTAAATACAACTTTTTTGCCTTGGTTAATTTTATACAAGAAACTCTAGGGATGGCCCCACTCCCGCTAGTAACCTTGGTATTTAAGATGTATGAGCTCACTAGTTTGCTTTCTCTTCCTGTGTCTACTCCCTGAGTCTACAGAGACCCATCGTAGGCATGTGTTTTATAAACTCTCTTGGCATGCCCACAGAGATAGGCTGTGTCCTGCTCGACATGACTTGACTCCACCCTGTATAGTCATTTTGCTTTGGCCCCAAGTGACTCCTTATAAAACTGAAGTTTGCCCCATCTCCAGGGTAAATGCTGAGAATGGATTCTACATCTTCTTCGTATAGATCAACAAAAACCGTCTACTCACTCACGAGCTAACACAGTTGACTCGGGAACAGGAAGGTAGATGAAGATCCTATCAGATAAACCATACCGGTGAGCTTATCCATCACATCAGATGTAACTCTCTTTCTTGGGTCATGGAAACGTAAAGGACACCAAATGTTGGGGCATGGAGACACACACTGACACGTCGTCAGACAGCAGGTGTGGATCATATGGACATCAGGTGATAGACTCTCAACCGTGTGTCCACGCCCTGTAGCCTCAACTACTCAGTGTGATCCCCCTGCCTGAGGCAGACCACCTAAACTGCTATTTACCCAGGCAGGCTCAGCTCTGCACCTTGAGCCTTCAAGGCTGAGAGCCTTGAACTAACTATATGAGGAAGCAACTTTGTAGTCTCAGGACAGCTCCATGACAGGGTTCATAGGTCAATATCCACTCATCTACAGGTACTCTCACCTTCACTAAGCACTTGGAATTCCACAGCTCCTTGACCCACTCCCTCTCGCTTGTTAGAATTACTTATTTATTTTATGTATATGAGCACACTGTCGCTATCTTCAGACACACCAGAAGAGGGCATCAGATTCCATTACAGATGGTTGTGAGCCACCATGTGGTTGCTGGGAATTGAACTCAGGACCTCTGGAAGAGCAGCCAGTGCTGTTAACCGCTGAGCCATCTCTCCAGCCCTTTCTTGAACCTCTTTTCAGCCATATTAGCAGATAGAAAAGTAGACAGATAACAGACAGACAGTCAGACAGACAAATTGCGTGACATGCAATGTGTCATCTAAGAGGTAATATTTATTAGTCAAAGTAAAACCAGAATGTAAGGCTCCGTGCTCGCCCACAGCAGCGACTACTAAGTAAAATCAGTCGTGGGTGGATAATTAAAGTCAGCAAAGCACACACAGTTTGTGAATTTGTCATTCAGTAAGTTCTGACATTCTGGAAAGATACAACATGTTCATCTATGTTTCCAGGAGAGCTTCTCACGGCATCACCAGCACAGAGGGGACTCCATGATCATATATCATGGTACTGAATTCATTTGTGTCATGTAACCAAGGAGGAAGAACCCTCACTGGCCAGCTGGAGACATCTGAATTAATTAATTGTGAACAATCAATTCAGGCAAGTTGGAGAAGTAGTTTGACAGATGCTGTCTCAAAAAAAAAAACTATATATGAATATTTGTGCAGTCCATCTTTTACTAAAAGATGCATGTATGTGAAAATAGACATACATGTGTAAATGTATCTTTACTGAAAAGAACACAAAGATGTCTATTTATTTGGGTAGCGGTTTTGACCATGAGAGCTACACCAGAACCAGAGTTATATGGTTTATTTCTCAGGATCTAATGGTAGAAGCAAAGTCATTGCCAAAGCAGGGACTTACCGTATAGCCCATCTTACAAAAAAGAATTTTGTTTTTCAAGCAAATTACACATCATGGTTACTCTACAAGTGCCAAATTAAAATCTAAATAGATCTGGGCATGGTGGCACAGGCCTTTAACCCCAGCATTCCAGAAGCAGAGGCAGTTGAAGATCTCTGTGAATTAGAAGCCAGCCTGGTCTACACATTAAGTTCCAGGACAGTCAGGGCTACATAGAGAAACCGTGTTAAACAAACAAACAAAAAACCCCAACAAAACAACAATAACAACAAATAAAGTCTAAATCCAAAGGACTCACAGAAGTGGTGGTTCCTAATTTAAACTCTCTCGTGAGACCTCAGGGGGAACAATCCATTGGTTGTGGGTAGTGGGTGTGGCAATGTATAGCATGCACGATGACCTAGGTTTAAACCCTTCAAACCAAAAAAAAAAAAAAAGAAACAAAAACAAAACAAAAAAAAAATCACGAGTCTAGGCCTCCTCTCACAGCGACTTAATTGGAATACCTGAGAGTCAACAGCTAAGCAATTATGTGCTTTCATGATTCAAATTATCTCCCTAAGTCACCAACCAGCAGGAAATGTACTTGTCCTGGTCCCAAGATCATGACATAGGGCTTGGGTGAGATGCAGAGAGACCAAGGCAAACAGCAGGAGAATAAACAAGAAGAGAAATTAAAACATCCAGAAATGGCTTTGGGTTGAAGCACAGAGCTGCAACTGCAGACCCATGTCTGACCTTCCAACTTGCACCGCAATCTGACAAATGTCACATTGTGCTCCTCGTCAAACCTTGCTAGTCAAAAACTGCCCAATTAACCCCATACATCATACATCACTCCCCCAGGTTTAACAAGAGAGAATGCTATAAAGCAGGACTATCTAAGAAGCCCACCCTGCTTCTTGAGTGTATACTTCTAGTCTGAAATAAAACCTTCCAGACCATTGTTAGAGTGGTGTGAACCTTTAATCCCAGAACTCTGGAGGTAGGCAGATCAGCTCTCTTGTGAGTTCGAGGCTAGCCTGGTCTATATAATGAGTTCTAGTACAGCAAAAGCTACATAATGAGACTGTGTGTGTGTGTGTGTGTGTGTGTGTGTACACATATATAATATATATTTTATATAAATATTATATAAAAATTAGACATACACATATATGTAACCTCCCAGTTCCTTATTCTGAATGCTTTCTTGATGTTAACAAAAACCTGGAAAACACGAGGTCTCTATTTGGCTTCTCTATATCTGAGACCTCCCAGCCTTCTCTCCTTCTCTAACAACAAAAGATATGCTGGGTGATTTTCCCAGAACAAAGGCATCAGGCAGGAGGATGGTCATAGTAGTTCTGCAGTGAGTACACACGTACACACACACACACACACACACACACACACACACACACACACTCTTCCAGAAGTGTTTGCGCTCTCTCTCTCTCTCTTTCTCTCTCCCCACCATTTCTTTTTAGTGAGATCCTCATTAAAGAGTTCTCAGCTCTTCTCTTTCCTATGCTCATCCTCAGGAGCTTTGAGCTGCAGGCTCAAATGCCTCCTTATCTAGTAGCTGGCATCAGGCTCTAAGAAGGTGCCTAGCCTGCCCAAGGTCGCCTGCCTAAAAGGTGGTTGAGCCAGAACTTGAGTTTGACTCAGGTTATCCCAAGCGCACTTGAGTACTGGTTTTCAAACTAATTTTGTCAATGTTTCAAATTCCGTATATTTTCATTTTTTCTTTTCTTGTTTTTTTCTTTGCCTCAAGCGAAAAGTTCTAAAAGGCCAGCAGTTTGGAGCTGCCTCATTTAGAATACATATGCACTTTTAGTTTGATAGTCCCTCACACTGATGGTATCAGAAGAATGTTCGGTAACAGTCCTTCAACTTACACTTAAACATTAATGAGATAATTTATTATCGGCGCTCTCGAGAGCAACAAAGGAGGTTAGAGAGATGTGAAGGAAATGACTTGACACCACCAAAGTGGCTTCCCGATACACTCAGGATTTCCTGGAAGCACTGTGTGATGTGATTTGTTCTGCGCAGTCAACGTAGTTGTTAGCCAAAACTTTGCCTATACAAAAATGAAATTCATAACAGTTTCTGTGTATGTGGGGTTTTTTTTTTTTTTTTTAATGACCTCATGCTTGGGAAATACAAACATTTGAAAGAAAAATAAAAAAATTGGATCAGATAACTAATATCCAAATAGTAGGTGCTTAACTTTTCCAAAGACCAGCCAGCCTACCGTGATTCTTTCTTCTCTGTGTTGTTCTATTAAGATGTGAACATTGACACAGATTATCAAAGTGCTACATTCAAGCACATCCAGAGTTCTTGGCATTCCTAAACATCTTACGGGACTTAGAAAGGCAAGTCCAACATCACAGAAGCCTAGACCTGAAGGACAGCTAAGGTCAGGCATGAGTAGGTGACAGTGGAGGTCACACTTGATTCTGTGTCAAAGCGATCGAATGGTTTCAAGGGAAAAACATTAAGATGAATTACCTACTTTGCCCCTGGGTAACAATTCTCCCAACTGCCCTTTAATAATCCCAAACTTTTCCCAGAACTCCACTCACATCCATACTCTAGTTCTAAACCAGGCTGATTTCTTAGACTAGATAAGGCCCAGTTTTTAGGGCCATAGTCTTTTGTCATTGTCATGAAACACTTAATAATTTTTTTTTTTTTTTGGTTTTTCTGAGACAGGGTTTCTCTGTGTAGCCCTGGCTGTCCTGGCACTCACTCTGTAGACCAGGCTGGCCTCGAACTCAGAAATCCGCCTGCCTCTGCCTCCCAAGTGCTGGGATTAAAGACGTGCGCCACCACCTCCGGGCTACTTAATAATTCTTAAGCAAGGATTCTTATTTCATATTGCTCTGGGGTTGATAAATTATGTAGACAGTCCTATTAAAATGAAGATGGCTGACCCTCACCATTGAGAAATGTGGTTGACCTAGGAACATGGAGATGTTGACCTAGGGACATTATGATGTTGACTTAGGGAAGTAGAGACATTGACCTAGGGACATAGAGACATTGACCTAGGGACATGGAGTTGATGACTTAGAAACAAGATGAAGTTGACCTAGGGACATGGAGACATTGACCTAGGGACATGGAGACGTTGACTTAAGCACATAGAAATATTGGGGGGCTGAGTCAGTTTTTAAGGAACACCAACTTTAGCTTCTACCCCAGTGCCCACCTTCCACATCCCAGATGACACCTACCCTCTCCTCCCTCCTGAACTAACTCTGGGACAAGCCTTGTTCTACCATGTGCTAAGAAGCATAATCGTTGTAATTATCCTTGGCTCCTTTTCTGGGAACCCCGATAGTCACGGCTCTGTTTAAGGATTTGCTAATAGAAATGATGGAGTATAAGAACACACTGTGAAAAATCTCCTCTCCACGCCAGGTTGCTCTCCAGAAAGCCGTGTGTTCAAATCTCTTTATGAACGGGTCAGTTACTAGCCACTTGTGCTCTGACAGTTTACAAGCAATCTTGCTTTAATTTTACAATGGCACGTGTATATGTGTGTGTGCCTGAGTGTGTGTATTGCATGATATGTGTGCAGGTACCCACGGAGCCCAGAGGACATTGGATCCCCAGGAATTGGTATTACAGGCAGTGTGGACCACCTTACCCTGGTAGGAAGCTTCTATAAGAACAGCAAATACTGTTAACCACTGAGCCATCTCTCCAGCCTCGCAATAATCATTTAAAAACTCTTTCAAACAAATCCTGGGCAAACTTCCTGTTTCTCCTGATGCTGCGACACCAACATTTCTCCACTTGTTTAGTCATGCTTAGTTTCTTATCTAAGAAGGCCAGAGGAGCCTGCCGGGTTTCCCCCACAGCTATGTATCCTGTTTTGGATTTACCAACTGGATGCCATTGGCTTTTGTTCATAGCAACCCCTTTAATAGAGACAGACATATCTTTTAAAAGGGATGACTAATACGGGGTTATTTTAAGCAGACTTTCATAAACCCATTTTAAAACTCAAAAACACCTTATGAATCACCGCACCCCATGTCCTGAGTTTCTCCGCAGGATAGAGATCAGGTTTTGCTCCTGGAGTCATGATAAGTTTATAATATACAGGAAGACTCCAGTTCCACCTATGTCTATCTTAACATACAGGAAGAAACTCCATGTGGACCCTCGGAGGCTACGCCTGTCTTAGCCCACTTGGTGCTTAAATAGTGCCAGATAAGACGAAGCAAAAGTCATTAATAACCACTGCAGAATTCAAACTGTGACCCACGGTCAAAAAGTTAACAAGAAAAAAAAATCTTTTCCTGTTTGCTTTAAGCACAGCAACCACTACAAACCTCAAACAACTGCTTATCGAAACAGATAGTCATATAACCCCTGTGAAAAGCCCAAAGAGTGTCACTACGTGAGAGATGACTGCCCTTGATGTGGGCTATTTTTCTGAGGAGGCTGCTGTGATTGGCCGGCATATGGACCGACCCTAGTGCCGAGTCTGAGAAGCAGCCAGAGCTTGGAAGACTCGGAGATCGCCACCATACGGTGGACATCCCAGCACACTGTAGACATTCTGTAACTTATTATATTCATGGGAATATGTGTGTGTTCCTCATTAGAGGGTGTGTGTGTGTTATGAATAATACTCAAAATGTATAAAAGCCTTCCATGCCCTGTGCGACATTAATGACATGGCAAACACAAACCATTATAGAGTAAGAAACTGTACAAATTGATCCACTTACTTGCAAGCAAGCCGACTCCGCTTGCCAGGGATCCCACCCAGGCTGTTTTTCCTTTTCCTTCCCCGAAGGCATCCAGCCATTCTACATACAAGACCCCAACAGCTAACGGGGATCCATAAGAGAGGAACTGGGTGAAGAAGGAGACAACTACAATCACCCAGCCCCACCCTCCGTCAGGTGACTTCTGAAATTCCATTGTGAGACGAAATCAATGCAGTGGCTCGCTGAAGGTTCTAGAAAGCAACCAGAAAAGAGAGAGAAAAAAAAACTTTATAAGGTGTTGGGTCATGAATTCAGGCTTAAAATACCTCTTCCTAGGATGGAGAGATGGCTCAACCGGTTAAGAACACTGATTGTTCTTGCAGAAGGCCCCAATTTGGTTTCTAGGACCCATGTTGGGTGGCTCACAGCTGCTGGTAACTGTTACAGCTTTAGGAGTTCTAACGCCCTCTTCTGGACTCCGCCGGCACTGCACTCACATCTCTCCCTCTCCTCTTTCCCCCTCTCCTCCCTTTCCCTCTCTCTTTCCCCTCTCCCTTCCCCTTCCACCACAATTAGAATAAATCTTTAAAATAAATAAAAATTCAATATCTTTTCCCGACTTAAAGAAAATTCTCTAAACACTTTAACATGGATAACTACATATTTTTAACTGCCTTACCAAGTTTGCCTCTTCACTTTTCTGTTTGGTTTGTTTTGTTTTTATTCCGAGACAGGGTTTCTCTGTGTAGCCCTGCCTCTTCACTTATAATCTACATAAACCACACAACTACTGGAACATTTTTTAATTATTAGAAGGCAGATAGAGAAATGGCTTTCCCCAACCTTGATCTCCTTCACCTGGGTCTCTCCTTTTCCCAGTCGTAAGAAACCACTGATTTTAGCCTCCGTACCCTTTCATGTCTGAGACTGCCCAGAAAGTAGAGGATTAATAAGAAGAGACGTAACAGGAGTGTTCTTGGGTCAGAACAAAGAGGCTTGAATCAGGTCTTCTGGCTTGAAGATAGGTACCCTAACCTGCTAAGCCACCTCCTCAAACACAGCCAGTTTCCCTGGAACCCTCGCAGTGCAAGACAAGCTTTGACCTTCACACACACGCTGGGCTATTCGAATGCCTGCCCCATAATAAGTAAAATGAAATTTTTGAAAAGGAAGAGGCTTAGACACTTAGGATTCGTTGTTTTTTTTTTTTTTTTTAGTCCTGCCTTGGGGCTGGCCCACATGCCACCAGTACTACCCACTTCTGATGACCATAGGATGTCCTGGTGACCTCCTGTGAGGTACTCTTGTCCCCAGAGGCTGTCAGCTGAAGGCCTTTTTCCAACTGTGATTCTTGCAGCACCAGCAAGGATGCATTCATTGCCTCTGGGAGTCTGGAGGGAGGCGAATGGTACCTCTCTACCTTTGGCCCTGGTTTTGTGTGTCAACTTGACACAAGCTGGAGTTATTAGTGAGAACAGAACCTCCCTTGAGGAAATGCCTCCATGAGATGCAGCTGTAAGGCATTTTCTCAATTCATGATCAAGGGTGGGAAGGCCCATTGTGGGTGGTGCCATCCCTGGGCTGGTGGTCCTGAGTTCCATAAGAAAGCAAGCTGTGGTGCACGCCTTTAATCCCAGCACTTGGGAGGCAGAGGCAGGAGGATTTCTGAGTTCGAGGCCAGCCTGGTCTACAGAGTGAGTTCCAGGACAGCCAGGACTACACAGAGAAACCCTGTCTCGAAAAACCAAAAAAAGAAAGCAAGCTGAGCAAGCCAGGAGAAGCAGTTTAGTAAGTGACATGCCTCCATGGCCTCTGCATCAGCTCCTGCCTCCAGGTTCCCACCTTGTGTGAGTTCCAGTCCTGACTTCCTTTGGTGATGAACAGCCATGTGGAAGTGTAAGCTGAATTAACCCTTTCCTCCTCAACTTGCTTCTTGGTCATGTTTTGTGCAGGAATAGAAACCCTGACTAAGACATTCACATTCATGTAAACAAAACCAAGCAAGCATTCTTATATTTTGTTTTTGTTTTTTTTGACAAAAATCACCATTTGGACATTCTATTATGTAACAGCCTTTGAGGTGTCACATGATTCTAGTCTCTTTTAAAATCAGTACACAGCAGCTCACCATGTGGCTATCTGCTTACTCCTGCACTACTTATGTTCTGATAAAAAAAAAAAAATTCTTTTGCAATGGTTCAAAATTAAAGAAAAAAAAAAAGCTTAGATGTTCATTCTCGTTTATGTCTGTTATTTTATTACTTTACTTTATCATTTTTGTCTCTGTATGCACACCTGCATACATGCCCACAGCACATATGTGTGGACATAAGAGGGGCCATCTGCGGAAATCATTTCTTTTCTTCCAAAGTGTGTGCGGGAAGTTGAACTCAGGTCATAAGCCTTGGCGACAAGCACCTTTGCCTGCTGAGCTATCTTGCTAGTCCCTAATTTATCTTTTGGAGACACGGTCTCCCACTGACCTAGAATGGATCACTGAAGCTAAGCTGGCTGGCTGGTGAGCCCACAGATTGACGTGTCTCCTCCTACCTCGCCCTAAGCACTGATATGGGCCACCAACCTGCCTTATTTATGTGGGTACTGGACTCGAATTCAGGTCATTGTGTTTCTCTGTCAAACACATTACTCTCTTCCCATCTGTCTTCCCCAGCCTCTCTAAGGACCTGCACTGACGATTCCTACCGAGAATCCCATTTAAGAAACACAGTCTTGCCGGGGCGGTGGTTGGCACACACCTTTAATCCCAGCACTTGGGAGGCAGAGGCAGAGGCAGGCGGATTTCTGAGTTCAAGGCCAGCCTGGTCTACAGAGTGAGTTCCAGGACAGCCAGGACTACACAAAGAAACCTTGTCTCAAAAAAACAAAAAAACAAAAAAACAAAAAAACAAAAAAAAAGAAGAAGAAACACAGTCTTAATTCCCCAAACCTGGCGCTGGAGCAACCAAACATCTTATAGGATGGACAGGCTCTGTAAAGACAAACACCAACTGAGAGCCTATTTCATTTAAGTCCCCGAATTATAACACTTTGGGAAAGTGCCGGCTGACAGGTAGAACAGAGGGGGGAAAAAACCCTTGATTTTCAGGAAGGAAAGAGTAAAGACTGTGTGTGTCTCTTAAAACTTACGAAACTCTTTTTGTCAGTGACTACCCGTCTACTTTGCCATGGGTGATATTTCAACATGCAGGACAGAAATAGGGTAATTTCTCACAGGAAGTGTCCAGAGCAGCAAATCTTTAGAGAAGAAAGTGCTTATTAAGTTATCAACTGTGGCTTGGTAGACAAGTTTTCATGGTGTTGACTGACACCTGATCCCTGATCTGTCATCATTCCCCAGTTTACACGAGAGTCATACCATCCGTCAATGGGACGGAAATGGACAGAGATGTAATGATTTCCTGTGCTTTCCCTTCATGGCTTAGCTACTACCTCCTCCCTGCTGAGGTCCTAACAACCTCAACACATCAGAGTATCTGGTACAGCAGAGTCCAGAAACTATCGTAGGTGACTGGAAGAGAGACAGGCCAGACAATAGCTACCAAAATCCGGTTAAGGCAGGGTTCATCCTAGCATTGTTTAGCGATGTAGGGTAGCTGCATTTAGGTACATTTCAGTACGTATTTCAAGGTAACTGAAACAGGCGTACAACTATCTGAAGCAATAGAAATTATTATTATTATTATTATTATTATTATTATTATTTTGGTTTTTCGAGACAGGGTTTCTCTGTGTAGCCCTGGCTGTCCTGGAACTCACTCTGTAGACCAGGCTGGCCTCGAACTCAGAAATCCGCCTGCCTCTGCCTCCCAGGTACTGGGATTAAAGGAGCAATAGAAATTGTTAATGGCCCTGATTTGACTTTTGACTGTTATAGTGTCCCCACATGTATTTAACTATCACACCATACTCCACAAAGAGTACTATGTACAAATGCTCTGTCAATTAAAAATAAGATTCAGATACATGCTAACGTTAAACATTCGGCTGCTCTATTCATTAAAGCACAAGTCGGGGTTAACATATTAGTATATAGGCCCAGAATAAGAAGTGTGGGTTTGCACCGTCATGCCAAGCCCTCTCCAGGCCCGCTCAAGCACATAAGATCTACGGCCTCTCTGATTGCCCTGGTCTCATTTTGTTTGCTCACAGGGGTTCTTTTTCTCTTCATCAATGTCTGCCCTGAAGTTCAAGCTACAGCCAGGCCCTCTTGTTTGTAAAATAGTTCATTGAGGCCGGGGCGGTGGTGGCGCACGCCTTTAATCCCAGCACTTGGGAGTCAGAGGCAGGCGGATTTCTGAGTTTGAGGCCAGCCTGGTCTACCAGTGAGTTCCAGGACAGCCAGGGCTACACAGAGAAACCCTGTCTTGAAAAATCAAAAAAAAAAAAAAAAATAGTTCACTTAAAATAATCCACTTTCTGAAAACACCTTGCAGCTGGGTGGGATGGCGCATACCTTTAATCCCAGTACTTGGGAGAAGGAACTAGGTGAAGCTCAAGGAGTTTGAAGCCAGCCTTGTTCACAGATAGATAGATAAAATATAGTCTAGCCAAGGCTACATAGTGAGGCCCTGTCTTGATAAATAGATATAGATAGATAGATGACAGATAAAAGAAAAAAAAGATTTTAAATGCAGTTCAGTTAAAGAAGTTTCCCTTGGAATCATTAAAGAATGCCATAATTCTGTTTTCCTTTCCCCGCTTTGGACTCAGATAAATGCACTAGAAAACAATCTCAGCTGCCGTTATGATGATTCAACTCACAAGAGCAAAATCTTCTAACTCATTTAGTGGAAATTCAAGGAGATCCCCAGATTGACAGACACCACGACGTCACCCCCCTCAAATCCTAGCACTTGGGAGGAAGGGGTAGGCAGATCATTGTGAGTCCCGGGCCAAACAGGGTAAAGTAAGATCCTATCTCAAAAGAAGATGAGGGGGAGGGGAGGGGGAGGGGGAGGGGAGGGAGAAGGAAGCGGGAGGCGGGAGGGAGAATGGGGAGAACTTTTGGGCAGATCTTGCCAGCGATGCAGAGTTGCAAGCATCTTATAGCTGGCCTCCAAATACACCTTGACCAAGAGGAAGCCGGTTTACTAAGACACACTAGGATGAAGTCCAGAACAACAGCAAGGAGAGCGCTCAGACCTCTGGGTCCTGGAACTCAGCCATACTAAATGTCACTGGAAGGAACAATTAACAGGAGTCATTAGTGGCTGAAAGCTCTGATGTGATCTAGAGCAGGGCCATAAGCAAAGAATGCCTTTTGACCTTCAAGCTTGGTAGCTGTCTGAAGTTGAATCCGATGACCTGTCAATTTGATACAGCCTGAAATTACCAGAGAGGGGAATGGAAGAGAGAGAGATTACCCAGATCAAAGTGGCCCGTGGACATATCTGTGGGGTATTTTCCTGATTACTGATTGTTGTAAGGAGGCCCAGGCTATTATTTCCTAGGAAGGTGGTTCTGGCCTGGATAAGGACGCCCCTGCAAGGGGGCCAGCAAGCTGTGTTCCTGCACTGTTTCCGCTACAAGTTCCTGTTCGAATTCTGCCGTGACTTTTCCTCGGTAATGGACTGTAACCTAGAAATATGAGCTAAATAAGTCATTTCCTTCCCTAAGTTGCTTTTGGGTGGTGTTTAATCGCAGCAACAGAGAGAGAGCCCTAGAACAGCAGCCTAGCAATTGCCAGAAATCGCCACCAAAGGGGCAGGGACACATTCTAACAAGGAAGAGGCCAACTATGAGTCAATGGACTCAGGCTAAGGTCACTGAATCACATATTGCCAAAATTAAGGCCAAATCTGGCCCCAAGCTGGTTTTGTTTGACCCGCTCAGTGAGGGAACTTTTGTTCTTGTTTGGGGCGGATTTGAATGAACTGCCAATGCTCCAAAAACTGGAAGGTTACCCATAAAATTCCAAGTTTCAGGGTTCCCCTCCACAAAAAAGAAAACAGAATTTCTGTCAACATCGGGCCGTCATTTTTATGTAATAATTAGCTGGACCTGAGTAACTCTGGCCTTGGTTGAATGAACATCTCTCCAGTTTCTTCTACTTTCTAATAAGTCCTCAGCGTCTGGATGAAACGCTGAGCGAGCTTAGTGGTTTATTATCTCACCTTACTTATCCAAATGTCCTGAGCACACGACCCCGCCCTCCGCCGACCCCGCCCCTGCCCGGCCACGCCCCAGGCCACGCCCCCAACCCCGCCATCATCTTTGTTTCACCCAAGGTCTGTCACACCTAGCACTATTGACTTTGCTCATGGAGCCACTGAATAGCCACCTATCTTAAGTTCTGTCCAACCTCAGAGAAGATGTCTAACAGGATGTGTGAACTATCGGGAGTCAAAAGGTTTAGCAGAATACAAACACTCAGCCACCACACCCGGCTCTACACACAACTGCCAAGATGCCCCCTCTGGGTCCCGCCCTCACCATGTTCTTTGTGCTGCCCAGATCTTGCTACATTTGTTCCGTGTAACCCAGTCTAGAGCTTGGCCAGGGAGTGTTCTGGCAAAGATGTCCATTATGAGACCTCACTTCTGTTTCATACGCTTATACAATTTACATGTGATTATATAAAGCCCAATCTGACGTCTGAATACACCATTCGATATGACCCCAACTTGTGTACCAGGATTAACCATCCTCCCTTTCTCACCAGTCCCCCGAGAATCTATCACAGGGATGAGAAAAGCAAAGTCATACAGGCCTCAAAGGATGTGCTGATAGGGTTACCAGGTATAATGTCTCTCTTTCTCTGTGTCTGTCTCTCTGTCTCCCCCCCACACCCCGTTTCTATGTGTCTCTCTGTCTTTCTTTCTCTGTCTCTCTCTGTCTCTGTCTTTGTCTCTCTGCCTCTCTCTGTGTCTCTGTCTTTCTGTCTCTCTGTCTCTCTCTGTCTCTTTGTCTGTCTCTGTCTCTCTCTCTATTTCTCTCTGTCTCTGTCTGTCTCTCTCTCTCTCTCTGTTTCTCTCTGTCTCTGTCTCTCTCTTAGGTTTTTCAAGATAGGATCTCTCTGTGTAAACCAATCTGCCTGAAATTTGCCTTGTAGACCAGGCTGACCTCGAACTCAAGAGATTTGTCTGCCTCTTACTTCCAGAGTCCTGAGATTAAAGGCATGGGCCACCACTGCCCAGCTACAATGTTTTCTTTCTCCTTGGAATACAGTACATTTGAAAGCTCAATACTGTGTGCTAGCTACTTAAACCCTCCCTTATCCATTTCACCAAATATACACTGTATTTTATGAAGTAACTGAATGAATCCAAAGAGTATCTACCGTTCTCTACCATTTTTCCCCATCATAATGGCCAAATAGAACAGGTGACTTAAGAGAGAGATGGGGAGATTCTTGGAAATAATGAGAGCTGTGGAGACCATCGGTCCCTCAGAAACTCTGGCTGCTCTCTCATCTTCATATTTGAGGCTGTCAAGTTGGCTAACATTTTCCTTACTCCGTATCCCACGTCTGCTCAGGCTTCAGAATTTCTTTTAAAGCATAACATCATGTTCTAGGGTGTGTTGGTTTGTTTAAGGGAGATTTTCACTGTGTAGCTGGGCTGGCCTCCAAAATACAATCCTCCTGCCCCCATCATCCTGAATGCTGGTATTAGAGGTGTGAGCCACCACACCCACCTCTGTGTGACAGTTTTAAAGTAAACAAAGACACTGAAATATGCCCCAGCCCCAGGACGGAGTGTATAGAATGGCATTAATCAGGAGCACGGTAAGAGAGGACTCCCCACTCCCTGCAGGAGCCATCCACTGACACAAAGCAATATAGCTAAAGGACAGGCTTAGGCTCAAATGTTTTTTCTTTTAAGGAATTAGTTGCCGGGCGGTGGTGGCGCACACCTTTAATCCCAGCACCTGGGAGGCAGAGGTAGGCAGATTTCTGAGTTCAGGGCCAGCCTGGTCTACAGAGTTCCAGGACAGCCAGGGCTACACAGAGAAACCCTGTCTCAAAAAACCAAAAAAAAAAAAAGGAATTAGTTTATTATTTCCAATTGTGTGTGTGTGTGTGTATGTGTTCATGCATGACTGCTGGTGCCCAAGAGGTCAGAGGCTTCTTTCCCTTTGCACCTAGAGTGAGAGGCAGTTGCTAGCCACCTACCTCGGATCCTAGGAACTGAACTTGGGTCCTCTGCAAGAGCAGGACGTGTTCTTAACTCCTGGGCTATCTCTCTAGCCCCAAGACAGACTAGTTGCTTAGTTGAGTGATCAAAATTCTCAGTCTAAAAATCAAAATAATACAAAAGTTGGGTGGCTCTCAAGACTATAGGTTGGACAATTATCAAAGGTTACTAGAATTACAAATGATTGAAATAAGATACATGCTGTTGCCCTACTGGCCCAGGAAGGTCTAAAAAAAAAAAAAATCACAACCAGATGTGAAAGGTTTCTGGAGTCAAACACATTAGTTACCCCCCCAACACCTCCCAGAAATGTGGATGGGAAACAAACCTGAAGATTTTAATCCTTTACTTATTTTAGAGGCAACTCAGAAGAGCAAACCGGAGGCCAAAAACTAAGTCAAGGACACCAAGATGGTTACGACATATCGCAAGGGCGATATTCGCACGGGCTTCAGCATCTTACTTAGCATTGGGTATCCTATTTAATGCCAACTCAGCATCTTAGCATCAGATATCCCATTTAGTACCACCTCGTCTCCCAGCCTCGGCTAGTGTCAATCCCAAGGCCCAACTACTCCCAGCAGCTGTGTTTCTCTGAACACAACCCACTCTGCCCATCTGTGCTAGGCTCTGATTCAAGAGGACCCCTTCCCATCAGGGAGACTCCCCTCTCCATTCCAGTCTTGACTGAGACCCTGCACCCAGCACAAGCAAAGAAAATACTAAAAAGCCGGTCCAGAGTTCCTAATGTCGCTCTTCACCATCTTACCGCGCCCCTGGTCCTTTCCATAGACCCTTCAGGATTCCTGTCTCTCTGTTTATCCAAACACAGAAGGATAGAGAAGAAGCCTGCTCTTAGGACATCAGTGGTGCTGACTATACAAGTTGTCCTCAGTTGGCAGGTGAAATGGTTTTATTGTCTAATTTCTATTTGCTAGTCGAGGGAGGTTATGGGTACCAACTCTACTCTCTGCGCTCACAAAGTGTTTATGGGAGGCTGTAACCAATCCACACACCCTTCCTTTCTCTACCTTAGCTCACTCTGCCTGTTGCCTAAGAGTAAGTGGTTTCTGCTCTGCTCCAGGTGAAAAAGACAATCTAGGCAATTCAAGATGTCTAAATATTACCACTGAGTTGTAGCTCATCAGATGGGCCCAATAAGGTTAGTAAGACATCAACATAAATAATAACATGTAAATAACACCTGTAGTGTAAACGCTGCCTAAACTCTCCGGATCGTTTTTTTGTGCTGCCTAGACCTGGCATTCCAAGAACGAGGTAAATTCCCGACCTGATGGATGGTCAAGTTTAATGGCTTGCTGTTTTCCCTAAAACCACTGTGCGTGGCTAGAACCAAAGTAGGTTCCCTAGGCGAACCAGAGCTGAGGCATGCGCACCAAAATCCTTCTAAGTTTTGTTCCGAGTTCAGGTGGCGGAGGAGCCGCCTGGCAGTTGGGCTCCCACACTCTGGAGCGCAGCCCGGGTGCTGCCCTGCCTGGAACTCGGCAGAACCTGCCCGCACCGTGAGCTGCTGTCCTTGCAGTTTGTCAAACCTATGCGCCCCAACCTGGATTCTCCCCAGCACCTGAGTTCACCTCCTCAGGAGCGGCCTTCTGGGAGGTGAGGACACACGTGGGTCACTTGCCTCTTTCTGATCTGCCACCGGCACCCGCAGAAGGTATCCCGGGAGACTCATCCGGTGGCACCCGCCTACTTCCGAGAGATCTCATCTCCCTTGCTTCCCCCTACTCCATGCAAAATGCAGCCCTGCGAGTATTTTCGCAGAGTCAATCACTCTTTCTAGAAGGGGGTGCAGAGCGCGCCGCGGAGGCTCTCTGGACGCTTTCAAGCCTGGGCAGACACCCAAACCAGAAGCTGCCCGGTAGCCGTGCGCCCCGGGGTGACAGCGCCGCCTCCTTTCGATGCAGTTTGCGGGGTGAGGGGATAGCTCCCGCCCGGATCTTCCGATCTCCTGGGTTTTCTTTACCTGAGTCCCGGGCTCGGCTGCGGCCGCGGGCGCAGCTCCCGCCGCGGCTGCTGATCCGGGCCCAGCGCTGGGCGACCGGTCCCGCTGCGCGCAATATACGGTCGCCGCCCTCTGCCCCCGGGACACATGGAGTGCAGCCCGGCCCGCCGGCTCCACCTTCTCCACCCCCACCGTCCACCCCGGGAAGTCACTCCCGGGGTGGTCCCACTCGCCTATCTCCTCTGCAGGGCACCTTGGCCAGTCTGAACCGGCTGAGACTGCACGCCCGCTGGGGGAAGGAAGAGGAGGCGGAGGAGGAGGAGATGGAGGCGGTGGAAAAGCCGGCGGTAGGGGCGCTGCATCTACACCCGTGGCTTCAGGCCCCACTAGGAGGAGGGAAGGCCGAACCGGAATCCCCTTGGTCCCCCTAAGCTCCCCCAGCATGCCCACCGTCGAGCACCGTGTGCATTTGCGAGGAGCCCGTGTGGAAATGAATACAAGGGTCGCATGCCCTTCCTGGCTTCCCGGGGTCACTGGGAGCCTCCTGGCCGGAGCTGTATAGTCGTGGGCAGCGATCCCAGAGGAAAGTGCCCTAGAACTTTGTGAAGTTGGTACTCTTTGGCAGTGGGGAGTAAAGATGCCAAGGCCTTTCCTTTGTGACAGCTCCGCGGGAAAGGAGCGTCCAGGAGGACGAATAAGTTGTGTGAAGATGGTCAGGTGTCCTGAAGTTGACCAGGCTAACACTAGCTTGTGGTGCAACGCAACACGCTACCTACCATCAACTGCTCTCTGCACTGTCATAGAAGTCCACAGCAGAAAACCCCGGGGTTCCAGGGGCTAACGAATGTGCGGACACCATTCGCTCCAGGGATATGCCTGCACTGTAGAGTGTGCGCACCCTTCTGACAGATGCACATTCTGTCTGTTGAATTCCTGAAGGGGACTTACGTCTCTCTAACAGCTTGAGAATTCCCTTCATATCAGGCAAAGCCTGCGTTCTAACTTAGGCGGCAAGGACTACCTCCTGCAAAGCTAGAGTCGAGCCACCGCCTAGCCTAGCCCTTTTCCGAGTATTTCCTTATCTGTGAGAGTCTCAGAATCATGCCTGCATCGTGGAGTGTGGGAGAGTTGAGAATTCAGAAAAGGTACAGAATCTGGCCATATCCACAACCCTAAGAAATGGCTTTAGCTCTTCTCTCCTAAACCTCTTTCTATTCAGGTTATGGAGAAGCCCCCTCAAATATATTCCTCTTGGAGAGACAGAGAGAGAGAGAGAGAGAGAGAGAGAGAGAGAGAGAGAGAGAGAGAGAGAGCGCTTGCCATCCCTAGCACCCAATTATAAATACAGGTAACTCCAGCTGCTGGCTGGCATCACCATAGCATCAAAGAGGTAGAGGCTACCCTAATTAGAAAACCCCCAGTCTCACTTAGAGATCCTGTCTTCAAAACCAAGGTGGACTGCTTCCAGGACACACACACACCATGCTTATCTCGAAGTGGAAGAAAAATCAGAAAAATACCTGACAGTAACAGTAGCCCACTGTGGTGACTCATACCCATACCCCAATTGAAAAGGCAGATCTCTGGGAGTTCAGGTCCACCCTGGGCTACATAATGAATTTTAGGCCAGCCTTGGGCTACAAAGACCTTGTTTGAAAAGAAATACTACCAATTAAAAACAACAAATCAGTATCCATGGAAGGCAGGTAGTGTCAAAACAGAACACCAAAACAGACAAACAAAAACCTTATGGGAGGAAAAAAAAAAGAGAGAGAGAGACTATGTTCTCAGCCTCCTAAAAATGTGTGTGTGAAAAAGAAATGGGCTCCGTCTTCACTCCCTATGTGGTCTCATTTGGGATGGATGGCAAATGTTCACTCACGGTTATCTACAGCTGCCTGGAAACCTATGTCATTCCCCCCTCTGAGCTTCAATAACAGGTATTTTAGAAAGCTTTCATTGGTCTGCATAGACCCCAGCCGTCAGAGTACATGCCGATGCCCTCAGGTTCGGATCACACCAGCTACTGTCTGTGGAACTATGTTTGGGAAACCCTGCATCTTTGCAGCCTCAGCCGTGTGAAATTGGTACAACCTGTTCCCTCCTGCACCCAGTGTCTCTTATAAAAGTGAGTGGGAAGGGACTGTCTATTCAGGCCAGTCCATGCCTGTCCATACAGACTGAAAGAGTGTCCTTACGCAACGGCAAGGTTCCTGCTTTACAGTGAAACCAAACCCTGGGGGCTAGACTCAAGCAATGACAAGGCCTGGCTTGTTTGATGAGTGAGGTGGCTAGAAGGTTACTCTAGTGCTTGGAGGTCAGCTCTGGGAGTAAAGGGCATGCCACCAGGATGCAATGTGAAAGTTGCCCCCCTGTTCCTTGAGGTCCTCTGTTTAGCCACACTGTGGTGGAACAAGCAAGAGAACCCAGTGATCTAGGACAGGCCTGCCCTTGTATCTACAAATAGAATTTGACCCAGAGAAGCCCAAGGAGTCCCTCCCCCACCACACTGGGTCTGGAAGCACAGAGAGACTGGAGGAAAGGAAACTAAAACCATCTCCTGAGTCCCCAGTGTTTTCAGTACAGGGGACATGAAGAGCCAGGGACTGCAGACTCAGCTGGGGCTTCTGGCCCAGAGATCAATATACTTTTAACCTGTAAGAGGGAGAGGTCATGCCAGGCTGGTAAAGAAGCTGGGTTTAAATGAACCTGCCCTGGCAAGAAAATAATTGGAAGCAAAGGTTTTAGAGGCATGCTCGTGAGGGTATACAGGTGATGCCCCAAACTGATGGGTCTGCTCTTTGGCTTCTTTCGGAAGGGCTTTAGTAAATATTCTCAGAGGTCCCAGTTCTGACTAAATGCTACATCAGTCATTGAAGGATAAGATGGCGATGGCAATGTTAACCTGACATTGCTCTGTCTTGGTTCTCATCTCAGGGAAGCAACAGAAACCAAAAGGACAGAAGGCATCAGAGGGTTGGGAGGGTGCATCGGAGGATGCATCCATCCATTGGGCTAGCACCAGAGTCTTAGCAGGAAGACCAGCATCCTGATCCACCACTCACCCTGCTGATACAGGTCTTTTTCCTGACTTATGGAGAAAGGGCAGGTTTCTTTAAACACGTTTATCCCCTGTTTATAAGTGACAGCATAGTTGCAATGATGCTGCACTTTGAAACAACGGATAACTAAAGAAAACACAGTTTGGGTTTTTGTTCGGTTTCCTGAGAGATCTGTCAATCATTAAGTGAATTCCATTTCCTTCTCACAGGCCAACAAACAACAGAAAATAACAAAAGGGGGTAAGTTGTTTCCTCTTAGGTATACACAATATTTGTTTAAAGTCAATTTTTTTTAGGTTTATAGTTATTTTTTATTTTATGTGTATGGGTATTTTGCCCGAATGTATGTCGGCACATCACATGAGTGCCTCGTGCCTGAGGAGACCAGAAGAGGTCATAGAATCCCCAGGAACTGGAGTTACTGACAGTTGAGTGCTGGGAGTTGAACCCAGTTCCCCAGAAGAGGAGTCAGTGCTCCTAACTGCTGAGCCATCCCCCTCTGGGTCTTAAAATAGTTTTTATCGTTGCAAATAACTTTGAAAATTCATTGCATGACATTTTACTCATTTCTCCAGATTTATGTTTCGATTTGTTATACTCTCTGCACAAATGCTTTTGAAGATTAAAGGATGAAGGGAGAGAAATAAATATCATTCTTTGAAAGTCCGTCGATTTCCCCAGAACCCCGACATCTCGTTTCCTCTCAGAGCCATCTCCCATGGTTAAACAGTTTTGTCTCTACTTACAGACGAGAATATGGGGCTTCAGAGGTGCTGTGGCTGGTTGAATCTTCTGTGGGCCTGTGATGGAGAAGACCCATGCTCCTTCCACCGCCTCAGAAAAATAATGACATGAGACACAAACCCTGAATTTACACACCGAGAGAACCAACTCATCTGAGAGCAACAGTTTTAAACACCCAGCATCCATCATCCATAAAGCTTGTGGGAGTTACCACGAGAGACCAACACTGTTTAAACAACTCTTCTATGGCTTTCCAAGAAGCCTGAGTATGTTTGACTGTTAATAAAAACAAGTTTAAAGAAACGCTAAACCCATGGCCTTGATCCTGGTAAGTGGGAGATGAGCTGGGGTTTTCCTATGGGGAGTCTGGGGACAGAGAATGGAGCTCTGAATGTCTACTCCCCACTACCTTGAGCGGTGAGGTCAGGAGCGACTTTGTACACTGCTCTCTTGCACAGGAATGTGGGTTTTCCATCTCAGGTCCCTCGGGCTGGCAGTGAGTGGTCTCAAAGCCAACTGGAGCAACCTAGTCCTCAGTGGCTTGAGCTCAAAGCGCGCGATAATGCACGTCCACATTGAAGACTCACAGCGCTCAGTTACTCTTTGTTGTAAACGCGCATATCATCTCTCTGCACAGCAAAATCGTATGCTTCTCAGACCATGTGTGAAACGGCCCGATCGTCACTGCTCCCAACAGCACAGTGGCAGGAGCAGAGCCGAAACCTGCTTAGAGATCGCGGAATGGACCACCGGGTGACCACGGGACTGGGTAAATGAATGAACCGTCAAAGTTAGTAACTGTCTTGTTGCAGTTGCGTGATTGAAATTCCTTAGCGGCTGTGCACCGCCAGGCTCTGCTCTGAGTAGTTAATCCTCTAAAGCAAATTCTGTAACTTTTACTCATTTTTTTTTTTTCCACAGAAGGGAAACTGTGAAGGTTCGGATCTGGAATGACCCCCAACAGGCCCGGATGTTGACCCCCTTAATCCTCAGTTTGTGCTGTTGTTTAGCCTTGAAGCTTTGAGAGAGTACAGCATATTTACCAGGGTGGGGTCACTAGGGGTGGGTCTTCCTGTAAAATATATATTTTATTTTTATGCGTGTGTGTGTGTGTGTGTGTGTGTGTGTGTGCACGCATGCGCGCGCATTGTGTGAGCAGGTGCAATGTAGGTCAGAAATGGGTATCAAAGCTCTCGGTTTTATATATATATAAAACCAATCCAGGAAATGAGTCACTGTAAAAGTTGAATGAACTTCTCAGAGTAAGAGGGTATCACCAAGGACAAAACAAAACCCAAACCAATCAAAAACGAAAACAGAACAAACAGGGCAGTGATCTCTACAGCATGTGACCTCCACATTCATGGGCTGCACACGCACATTTACCCCGTGGAGTGAGAGACTGTCCTACAAGCACAGCCATTGTGGTCTTAGCCACGTAGATGGAGAAGCTGTGATTTTGTGCAAGTGACCCTCAACGTTGGGCCCATTGATATTCCCTCTTCTATGAAGGACCCTTAGACTCCTCATCTGTGACTCCAGCTTCTCCTTCCCTGCTTCATGTAGTTCTGTCTCAGCTGCCTGTAGGTCTTTGGAAGCGCTAGTGTACCCAGGGGGTGGGTTAGTACTAAAGGGTAAATCCATCTATGCAGATATGGGAGATCACCACACTGGGACCAGAATTCTTTTTTTTTTTTTTTTTTTAGTTTTTCGAGACAGGGTTTCTCTCTGTAGCTCTGGCTGTCCTGGAACTCACTCTGTAGACCGGGCTGGCCTCGAACTCAGAAATCCACCTGCCTCTGCCTCCCAAGTGCTGGGATTAAAGGTGTGCGCGCCCGGCGGACCAGACTTCTTAATGACAGACTTGTGCTGGGGTAATGCATACTCTTGTAAGTAACCACTTAGCCATGCCCCTGTAAGTAAGAACCCATCCTCACTGGGTCACCAAACCAGGCTTGAGAAGAACCATCTCTTTGATCTGTCATTGGTGCCTTATCTGAGGTCAGTGAAAGTTTGCCCATGTCTCCCCCAGGAAAAGTTAATGCAGAATTCCAGAATCCTTGGCACACAAGGGGTTCTCAGATGGGAACATGAAATCAAGTATCTAAGATAATTCAAGCTCATTCCCCACATGGACTGCATACATCCAGCTGATGTAACCCTACAGTACAGTTTTGTTAGATAATACATTTGGAGCGCAGGGCTCGTCTCCCAGAGAAAAGCTGCTGGGTTCACATGTACCAAAGGATCTGCTTTCTTCTTGGGTAAATACAGGCAGAATTAATGGATATTATTTTAAAACAAACATAAGACCAGTGAACTGGATCTCTCCCCTCAGCGGTGCCAATTCTTTCCCATGAGCCTCTACCTCGGAGTCAGACGTCCATGCATTATATAACAAGCTGAAAAATTGCCAAGTACTTTCTCAGTTCAAAGTGTCAAGTTTGAGAGAGAGAGAGAGAGAGAGAGAGAGAGAGAGAGAGAGAGAACATGACCTGTACTCTATACACAAAGTCCAGACAAACCCACATTTGTGGTCAGTTCAAAGACTTGACTCTAGGTTTTTAGCAGGTAAACGTCTTGGAACTGCTAACGGCAGCCATTTTAACTTTTGAGGAGTAACTGAGATGAGACCATTACTTTATGAGATGGAGCAGAGAGGAGATGGAAAGTTAAGCTGGACTGTAACTGTGAACAGAATCTCAACTGATATAGACCAGACCTAAATGTGAACAATGTATCCATCTGTCTTGGTTAGGGTTTTACTGCTGTGAACAGAACACTGTGACCAAGGCAACTCTTATAAGGTTAATATATATTTGGGACTGGCTTACAGGTTCAGAGGTTCAGTCCATTATCATCAAGGCAGGAACATGGGAACATCCAGGAAGGCATGGCGCAGGAGGAGCTGAGAGTTATTCTACATCTTGTTCCAAAGGCAAACAGGAGAACACTGGATTCCAGTAGGCAGCTAGGACTAGGGTCTTAAAGCACACGCCCACAGTGACACACTTCCTCCAACAAATAGTGGACTACTCCCTGGGCCAAGCATATTCAAATCACCACAAAATCCCTTACTACAGACATCAAAATATTTTCTCATCTTTATCCCTAAGACCCACCACATGGTTGAAATTCTTGTGATTTTTCCCCCTCAGTACTGGGGGGGGGGGGGATCAAGCTTAGCATCTTCTCTTGCTAGGCACATTCTCTACCACTGAACTAAATGCCTAATCCCTATGCTATAGGTCTTACATTTTCCTATCACAGTCCTTGTCTTAGTTAGGGTTTCTATAGCTGCAATGAAGCACCATGGCCAAAAGCAACTTGAGGAGGAAAGGGTTTATTTCACTTCCAATTCCCCCTAATCCAGTTCATTGTCATCTAAGACAGCCAGGGAAGTAACTCACGCAGGGCAGGAACCTGGAGGCAGGAACTAATGCAGAAACCATGAAGGAGTGCTACCTACTAGCTTGCTTCTTATAGTTTGCTCAGCCTGCCTTCTTAAAGCACCTATGACCACCAGCCCAGGGGTAGCACTAGCCACAGTGAACTGGGGTCCTCCACAATCAGTTATCAGTCAAGAAAATCCAGTCCAGCCTAGTCCACAAATCAGTCAAGTGGTGGCGTTTTCTTTTTTTTTTTTTGTTTTTTTTTTTTTGTTTTTTGTTTTTTGGGGGGGGTTGTTTGTTTGTTTGTTTTTTTTGTTTTTGTTTTTCAAGACAGGGTTTCTCTGTGTAGCCCTGGCTGTCCTGGAACTCACTCTGTAGACCAGGCTGGCCTGGAACTCAGAAATCCGCCAGTGGGCAAACCCAAACAGAATTCTGGCACTGATGGAGTAAAGAAACTTTTGCCCACAGGAGCCCACCTCCCAGGAATACAGGGACAGGGGAGGGCGGTTACTGGATTGAAAACATTCCATCCTGGAGAAGGCTTTTAAAACTCAGGAAGTCTTGTGACATCAGAATGGCAAGATGCCCTCCCCAAGGTGTCACTTTCCAACCTGTAGAGCTACTAGTAAGCTGGGCAGAGCTCCAGAGTTCAGCCGTGAGCTATCACCCTGATTGCATGAGCTTTTGTGATGGCAGCTGCCTTTGCATCATCGATATGTCTGTAACTAACCCCTCACCCACTCTCTTGTAAGTATAAAACTCATTGATTCACCAACTTGGGCTTTAGAGACAAGAGTTCACTAAGGACTAGTGAGAAAGTATGGAGGTCTATCTCTTAGCTGCAAACCAGTTCAGAAGGCAGCTAACTCACAGCTTCCCGTTATGCCCACAGCTCACAGAGCATCCTATGGAGCTTCAGTGTTACTGAGTCAAAAAAGCATCAAGATTTCATTTGTAGCTGGAAACAGTGCAGATTCTCATCTCTGATTCAGTTTCCTGGTCTGTGTGGTTTCAAACACGAGATTGTAGACGAGCCAGCAGATGCACCAGAAGTGGAAAGCAGCAAAGTTACTCCACCCTAGGAGATGACAACGGTACCTGTTGTGGTGATTTGAATACGCTTGTCCCAGAGAGTGGCAATACTAGGAGATGTGGCCTTGTTGGAGTGGTTGTGGCCTTACTGGAGGAAGTGTATCAATGTGGGGTTGGGCTTTGAGCTCCTCCTCCTCCTAGCTACCTGGAAGAGAGTCTTCTCCTGACTGCCTTTAGATCAAGATGTAGAACTCTCGGCTCCTTCTGCAACACCATGTCTGCCTGGACACTGCCATCCTGATAATAGACTGAACTTCAGAACCTGAAAGCCAACTCCAATTAAATGTTTGCCTTTATAAGAGTTGCCTTGGCCACGGTGTCTCTTCACAGCAATATAAACCCTAACTGAGACACCTGTCAAGGCAGATGGTGAGGTTTCCCAAGAAATCAGGTTGTCCTCATCAAGGGACAATGAGCAGACTAAAGAAGACTTGGGAAGGTAATGGGGTGACAGTCTTTGACAATAGTAAGCAAACAGTTGTCAATCAAACCCAGACATATAACCAGCTCAGAGTGAAACATGCCAGCGCCCTTTACCTCCAAATAAACCCACCATTATGTATTTAGATTTTTTTTAAAAAAATTGCTTTTCCAGATCTATAGAGAGACTTCACCAGAGGACAAATGTTTGGGTCTATCACTCAAAGTCTGCTACTCACCAAAGTAAGACACAGTGAACTGTAAACCTCATGTACAATGATAACTGGAGACATTTCTTCCCATTGAACGTGGCTCTCCATGCATCCTTGGAACAACATGGAGGCTGCTTCTGGATGGTTTGATCCTTAGAATATTTCCTTGACTTTCTCTTCTCCCCCCTCCCTGCTCCACTTCCCAGGGCCTCTTTCTGTAGCTCGTGCTGTGACTCTTTGTTTTGTTTTGGTTTGGTTTGGTTTTTGTTTTTCGAGACAGGGTTTGTCTGTATAGCCCTAGCTGTCCTGGAACTCACTCTATCGACCAGGCTGGCCTCGAACTCAGAAATCCGCCTGCCTCTGCTTCCCAAGTGCTGGGATCAAAGGCGTGCGCCACCACTGCCTGGCTCTGCTGTGACTCTTGATCCACCTGCTCCGGTTTCCCAAGTACTGAGATTGCAGGCGTGTGGCATCACACCTAGCTTTATGCAGGTTCCTGGATTTATTGATTTGGGGTTACTGAATGTAATCGGAAGCTTAGAAGTAGAAGCTACCCTGGAGAATGACACACTCCCTCGGCACACACAGTACTCCAACTCCATGCAGAATTTTACCTGCCAATTATTTTAGGTGAAGAAACAGAAGTCTCTAGTAGTTCAGTGTAGAGATGGAGGGCACAGAAGACAAAAGCCAGGATGCTAAAGGCATGACTGCCTCCTAGTTTTATGACTTCTGTTGGGTTTTCTACCTTCTGTGTCCTGTTCCTTCCATTCTAACACTGTAACTCACACTGTAACCGAGAGGCTTGGAATTGTACCAGAAAAGGTACATGTGACAGCCTAACACTAGGAAGTGCATCAAGAAACTACTCTCACGTGTGCACCAAAGAACTTCACCAACAACTTCCAATCTGGTCTGCCTCTGCTATTCAGTAGAGGGCACACCTATTACAGTGACCATGAACAGATGCTGTGTATAAAAGGCTTCAAGATACAACATCAACAGTAGTGGTCAAAATTCACTCAAGAAGTCTGTTTTACCAAACCTCCATGGCAACCAGCTCCGATAATCAACAGGGAACAAAGACCAATAGAGTCTTAAAACGCCTTAAAAACAGGTATGGTGTCACACGCTTTTAATCCTCCGATCAGGGGGCAGACCCAGGTGAATCTCTGTGAGTTTGAGGCCAACCCTGGCTACATAGTAACACCCTAAACGGCAAAAAAACGGCAGCAGCAGCAACAACAAAAACAGCCTTGAGGTCCGTGATTTAAGTAGACCTGAACCCCACTTGGACATTACCCTATTCCCACATCTTGCCAGTATCTCCTACGGCTCCGAATATCTTCTGTCAACTGTCTTCTAAATGATCTAGAGAGCCAGGTTCTGACTTAGCTGTGATTCTTGGAAAGCCCACTAGTTCAACTTTTCTTTGGCAGGTCATGAGTATTCTTCACTAGACTCTTTGGCCAATAGTGCTACACTGTGCTATTGAATAAATCAAGAAATGAACATTTCTGTGGGGTAGAAAAAGAACCGCCTAACACGGCTGGTAACTGTAATCTATAGTCAGTTTGACAGAGTGTAGCCCCAAGAGTGTTCTGTGTGAGAAGAATTTCACAGTTGGTGAACAACAAAAGGTTAAATCTCAGTGCTCAAAGGTGCTGCTTATGAAAAATCAGCCAATGGAACGACATTTCCTAACCTTTGACCAATCAGATGAGCTCCTTTTGATATGTAACCTATGAAATTCATATACAATTTATGATGGAGAGACCTGAAATCTGTAATCACATTATACATGGACATTATACATTATAGAGTAACACACTTTATCTTTCATATTTCTTTTATATTTCATACTTCAACATACTTTAAAACATATTAATATAGGTATGAGTATTTCATAATTCCTCATTGCTTTCTTTCTTTCTTTCTTTCTTTTTTTTTTTTTTTTTTTTTTTTTGGTTTTTCGAGACAGGGTTTTTCTGTGTATCCCTGGCTGTCCTGGAACTCACTCTGTAGACCAGGCTAGCCTCGAACTCAGAAATCCGCCTGCCTCTGCCTCCCAAGTGCTGGGATTAAAGGCGTGCGCCACCAACGCCCATCCACACCCTTGCTTTCTTAATGTGAAATTTACAGATAATACAACTTATGTATGCTCCAAATTTGGTACTGGAATCTAATCATCACTGATGAGAACACCTTAGCTGGTGACCAGCCAAAGGGACTTGAAGGTAGTGGGAAGGACTTTTTAGGATCCCATAACATGAAATGGGTAAGTACCCAAACAAGCCCCTATGGTTTCTGGATGTCACAAAAACAGAGATTTTAAGAAAACTAATAAAAGTTTTAAAAATTCAAAGAAAATTAATAAAATAAAGGTAAAGGCTTTAATTTTTATCATTTTAAAAATGATTTTTCCTGCCGGGCGGTGGTGGCGCATGGCTTTAGTGCCTGCCCTCTGGTGGTGGAGGATGCCGTCGGGTTCGTGAGTTCGAATCCAGCCTGGTCTCACTGTGTAAGTGAGTGCAGGAAAAAACAAATGATCTTTCTATGTATTAGCTAGGGTTCTCCAAAGAAACAGAACTGATAATAGTTTCTCCAGATAGCCTTGGAACTCACTCACTCTGTAGACCAGGCTGGCCTCAAACTCAGAGATCCACCCATCTAACTGGGGTGATAAAGATATTCTTAGATGAGTTGTGCTGGCATGTGACCATCGGGCTGCACATTTTAAATTGCATGTAAGCCGTGCATCTGTGAGGCCGGCTGACAGAAAGGACACGCACCAGCACCTACCCAGCCTCATGTTCTATCTTCCGCCATGGAGACATCTCCCACCGTGGTTGTAGAGCAACTAGCAGTGACAAAGCTGGTGTTTCTCAACCCAGAAGCATTAACTCCCCATCCTTACCAGGCTGTCTATGTTTTAGTGCATTCTGCAGACCCCAGGGCCCTTAGACCTGCTGTTCTCTGAGGCCCAATTTTTCTCCCACGTCTCTATGTACCTAGTCTATGTACCTATGTACCTATGTACCTATGTACCTAGTACCCCATCAGTCAAACCTCTACTCCAACGCCATTTCTCAGGAAAGGGTTCTTGGCTTCCTTGAGCTAGAATAGTCTCCTTCACATTAATATTTTTTTTTTACTATATTGCTCTGCTTTATCCTCACACATCTCATGGGATCTTTCTGTTCCTATTATTATTATTATTATTATTATTATTATTATTATTATTATTATTATTTAGTATATGAGAAAGCCAGCTCCATAGGGACAGGAACTCTTTGTTCTTCAATCTGTGCCTGTATCTACCACACTGTGACAGTATGTATTGAGCGAATAACCTCTAAATAGAAAGATAATTTCATAAACAAAGCTGGAAAAGTGAAACTGTGTGTCCTGAGAGCCCACTGCCCTTATATGTCTGGGGCATGGCACGCAGGAGGTCCAGTGGTAACCACCTCCCGGCTGGAAGAACACATGACTGTACACTGGAAACCCAGTTGGCGACAATGGACTTCTCATACATACCTCACATTAATCTCCCTTAACCTCAGTCTCAGGTCACACAGCAGGGCATGCTTGGGGCCTGTCCTGTGGTTTATAAATAAGTCTGAGCTTGCACTGGTCTTGGATTGGCCCACATGGCCTCTTGCCCAAAGTCTGTTCAGTAGGTAGGACAACTCCTGGTAAGATCAACAAACAACCATGTAAACAATAACCCAGAACAATACCCGAGGTACGAGCCAGCACACCAACGTCACACACTGCTGGCTTTTCCTCAGACACGGTTTCCCGCTTCAACAGAAGTGGTTTATCCCAAGCACACTTCCCCTGGGATGGGACTAGGGATTGTACACACTTCCTGTGACAGGTCTGTGGCTTATTGTACTTAGAGATTCTTCAAGAGGGCACTTAAGTGTTTGACCATCTACCAACCTAATTACTGAGTGCTTCACAGTGCTGGTCACCCAGAAGTATTCCTACACTCAAAGATACAGCATTTGTTCCAGAGGGTTACCTTTGAAACCTTTAAACACAACTGCTCAGAATAGAATTAGAGACTTCTCAGTGGCCTGTATTTAAATTTCCATATCAAAATACTTTTTTCGTTTGTTTGTTTGATTGATTGATTTTTTTAAAGGTAAGCAAAGGCTTTATATGTTTGGTAATGCTCAATTAACAAGATGCCCACACAATTAGAGGTGTGTCCCAATATCTAACCTAGATATAAGTTGTTACGTAGGACTGCTCCCGATACATGTGTGGCTCTCCATCGCTCCTTCATCTCTGCCTAGACTTTTTTTTTTTTCTCTCTGTAGCCCTGGCTGTCCTGGAACTCACTTTGTAGACCAGGCTGGACTCGAACTCAGATCCACCTGCTTCTGCATGGATCAAAGGTGTGTGCCACCACTGCCCAAAAAAGTCTTCCTTGTCTTCCTTCCTTCTTCCTTCCTTCCTTCTTTCCTTCCTTCCTTCCTTCCTTCCTTCCTTCCTTCCTTCCTTCCTGTCTGTCTTTCCATTAGATTTATTTTTATTTTGTGTGCATGAGTGTTTTGTTTGAACCACATGCATGCTTGGTACCTGAAGAAGAGATGAATCTCTATGTGGGTCCTGGGAATTGAAACTGGGTCCTTCACAAGAACAGCAAGGGCTCTCAACCACTGAGCCAACTCGTCACCACCCCCGTCCTTCCAAATATTTTTGTATTAAACACGAGAGGATAGTAGAGCCCAGGTGATATGAAGGGAAGAGGATGAATAGTAAAGATGAAGGCTTAAGTGAGGAAGTGATGGAGGGGAGAGGGGATGGGAGAAGGATGGGAAGGGAGGGGAAAGGGGTGGGGAAAGGAATTGGAGGGCTATCTAACACTAAGGATGCTTGAAGCAGCTGTATGGAAACCCATGTTTATAGGCTTCATATACGTGTGAGTTTAGTCAAAGTTACCCTACACAAGAGATACCGTTATGCAAGAAGCCATAGGCTACCAAACAAAAAGTCCCATGCCAGGAGTAAGATGATGCTTCCCCTTGAGTTTTGGTCAGGGATATCCCAAGACTCCAACTCCCGCCCCTCCCCCCACACACACACCCAACCAATACAAGCCACTGTGATTGCTCTCAGTGACTGTGATGACTAACCTTGGTTGTCAATTTGACTGTGTCTGGAAACAACTGAAAGGCAAACTGTTGGGGGGTCTGTGAGGACCGGTTAGTTCCTTTTCTGTTTCTGTGACAGAGCGCCAAAAATAACTCATGAAGGAGTTTGTTTTGGCTCATGGTTCCAGAGACATAAGACTCTGTGTTGGGGAGGCATGGCAGTCGTAGTAGGAAGCTGAGCTCACTTTCTCAACAGGAACCGTCAAGCAGACAGCAAACTAGAAGTGGCATAAGGGTTTAAACTCTCAAAGCCCACCCCACGCCCAAAATGTAGTTCCGACCTGCAAGGACATGCCTCCTAAACCTCCTCAAATACCTCAAATAGTACCACCAACTGGGGACCAATCATTCAAATACTCAAGCCTATGGGGGAACATTTCTCATTCAAACCACTACAGAGGTGTCCAGACACGGTCCGTGAATGAAGCCATCTGAGATTTCTCAGAGCTTGTGAGGGAAATAACCAAGTAACCAAGTAACCAAGACAAGAGTCTTGTCACCTGTTTCTCCATAACATGAATTTGTTCCTGGAATGTGCTTCTGCGCCCCTCCTGTGTGTACTAAATAGGAATGTGTTTGGCCTCTGAACATTGCTGCTTGCTTTCATTATTCAAAAAAAACTGTTTCTAAGCACGGCTCGCCCTTGTGACTGACTGTATTACAGCTGAAACTCATATGACCCTGCCTAATCCTCAGAATACCCTCTGAATATAAATTGTCTGGAGCCCACGGAATAAAATTGGCTAATGCGTGGGACTTTAGTCAGCCTTAACTTTAGGGTCCACTCTCCCAGGTTCACGCTGCCAACTAGAACAATAACATCTGTTGAGTAACAGTGGTACCTTTGTTGAGTAAATCCCCACAGATGGATTTTCTTGGTCACATTATTTAAAACAGGAAGACCCTACCCCCACCTCCCACCCACTTTAAGGCATGCAGCACTTTCTGGTAGCTGCCCAGAGGAAAGACTTGACTAGAGAAGAAGGAACATTGATTGTTGCCTGTTTGTCCTCTCTTTTAGTATCAAGTTTATTCATCCTGTCACTAGGATGTTTCTTTGTTGGTATTAGAACCAACTTCTTTGGGGTTCCAACATAGACTGAAGACAGCAGCTCTCCGGGAATTCTCTAGGTCTCCTGCACCAGATTGGTCCTTCTGAGATGTCCAGCCTTGTGGACTAAGCAACTGTCAGATTCTTAGACTCAACTGTGTAAGAAAGACAGCCACTGTTGAACTAATCAGGCCATATCCTGTAAACCAGTCAAATAAAGCCTCCTTTAATTACATATACATACATATATACACATGCACATACGCACACATATATACATATAACATATGCACATATGCACACATATACACACATTCACACACACACACAAACACACACACACATATATATTTTTTTCTCAATATTTCTATTCCTTTGGAGAACCCTGACTAATAACCATTGGACACCAGAACTTGAAGGAAAGACCCTGTTGCTGAAAACGTCATACACTTTGGGCCCAAGGACATGGAGGAATCAAGTTGGTACTGATTGGGAAGCTTCCTGCAAACTGGCTAGTTTTCATAGTACTGGAAGGTATTGTGTAGGCTGCTGAGGAGAAGGGGGAGGGGATCGTAAGCAGTCTTACATAACTGTGAACTCTGTAAGTTACAATAATGACCAGTTTGAAAAGCTACGGCCCCGGATACAATAGTAACATGAATGCGATGTAACAAGATATGCCCATGGGTGTGGTAGTGGCATGGCTATTATGAGGACAACCAACCATTCTCTGACTGAATTTAAATATTGCTCCACAGGAGGAAACATATGGTTGGTACTATTAATCTGGCCAAGAATTCATGATTGGGAGCTCCCAACATCCAGGGGTGACCCTACTACTGTTCTTCTGTTGAATGGAGTTCCTAGGTCCATATCTCTATAGCCATAGCTTAGAGTCTGGCAGCTCCCAGACCTTGGTAGTCTCTTTGCACTGGCTGGCCATTAACACAGAAACTCAAAACTGGTCAAAGAACACAGAGAACAAATGTCAGAGGAGTGTTATGCCACAGATGGAACATCTATATCATACCCATCCTCCATCCCAGATGGGAACAGAGAGGTTATAAAAGCCAGAGGTCTGGGAGGACCAGAGGGGAACAGTGTGTGATGGACATGAGAGGACTGCTGTACTCATGAACTCTCAGAAGCCGTAGTTGCTTATACACGATCAATCCAGTCAACATTCTAGCCTGGCTAGGAAGAGGTTCACAAGCTATGGACAGTTTATGACTTCTGGAAAGGGGAGAGTATTGTGTGACACACTCTTCTTAGGGAGAGAGAGATGTAGCTCTCTCTCTCTCTCTCTCTCTCTCTCTCTCTCTCTCTGCATCCCCCCATTCCTCTGATGAGCATGCATGAACATACGTACTCAGTGTGTCTTCTCATTCCAGAAAGGGAGGCTAAGTATCAATTATACCAAAGTTCAACTTGGTGAATTAATACACTTTTATTGGGGTTATTAATAAGCATACGGGGGCTGGAGAGATGGCTCAGCGGTTTAAGAGCACTGACTGTTCTTCTAGAGGTCCAGAGTTCAATTCCCAGCAACCACCTGGTGGCTCACAATCATCTTGTGAATCATCCCATTCACAAGAATGGGATCTGATGCCCAATTCTTGAGTGTCTGAAGACAGCTACAGGGTACTCACATACATTAAAATAAATAACCAATTCCTTAAAAACAAAAAAAAAAACAAAAACAAAAAACAAAAAACAAGCATTTGGTTGAAAGATTCCTTTTAGGAGCAGCAATACATCTAGCTCTCCAGCTGCAACACCAACATGGCCACCCTAGTATGAGCAACAATTTACAAAACCTGCAACCCCGTCCCTGGCTCTCTGCACATCTTGCAGCAGCTCCACAGTCCAAGAAATCTCCACTCTGCAGCTGGAGTGATCAGAGCCTCTTCCAGTAAAATCCTTTTCTAGTCTAGGAGAGTTTTTGAGACTCTTCCAAGTTCTGCTTTCCCAGACATGTGACCCCTTGTTTTCCTCTCCTGTCTCATGAACTTCCCTGACCCGTGGAGGGAATGTTTATATTTGGAGGAAGCTGCTACCCAACAGAGAGCCAATTTTCTTCAAGTGTGAGACCCCAGTAGGTCAACCAGCACTCTGGTGGATGGCCCCATATTCATGAAGATATTAGTAAGAGAAATTGAAACCAGTGGGTTCTTAAAAAGACAAGAGAATTGGAAGGAATGAGGGGTGAATCTGGGAGAAGTTAGGTGGAGGAATGGGGTGAATATGATTAAAAAAATATATTCTATACATGTATGAAGTTTTCAAAGAATAAAAATATTTTTAAAAAATATTTTATAGCTACTTGTATCTATTCAGTGCACAACCGAGGCGTCCATCATCAAGGCCTTTCCGAATACTGACGAACACAAAGCATCGGGGCTTGATGGCTGGAGAATATGTATGCCACTGTGTCATGGCCTGAAGCCTCAGCCTCAGGAGAGGCTGAAACAGGCAGTCAGCAGGCTGCAGGGTTCCACAATGTAACTGGGTTCTCACTCCTCTGATCCTTGAGATTAAGGTTAAGACTCTTCAGCCGGGCAGTGGTGGCGCACGCCTTTAATCCCAGCACTTGGGAGGCAGAGGCAGGTGGAATTCTGAGTTCGAGACCAGCCTGGTCTACAGAGTGAGTTCCAGGACAGCCAGAGCTGCACAGAGAAACCCTGTCTCGAAAAAACAAAAACAAAAAAAACAAAAACAAAAACAAAAACAAAACAAAGACTCTTCATTACCATACCAAAGTCTTGTCTTCCAAATGGAAAACCAAGAAATTCATGAACGTGTCTGGCGTGACGTGGGACAGGGTAATGATGGTCAGGAGTGTGACCCAGGAGAAGTGCTCTGGAGCTGGGGTCCTGGTAAACAGTCAGGAGCAGGATTCTAGAGCAGGTGGTCTGTAGCTGGGTCTTGGTTTTGTCATCTTCTGGCTGCAATCACCACCACAGGTCCTGTGGGAACTTCAGCCTTTAATTTAATGCCTTTGGGCCTGTGTTTTCTCGCTGATGAAATAGGAATTCCTCATTGACTGGTTTGTATGTATTAAACTTCATGAAGTATGTAAAAAAACATACAACACAGGGCACTCCAGGTGTAGACACGGGCACTGGGGAGTAAGAAAGCTGCCGCAGGCTAAGCATGGTGGCACCTGCCTTTAATCCCAGCGCTCAGGAGGCAGAGGCAGAGGCTGGTGGATTTCTGTGAATTCAAAGCCAGCCTGGTCTATATATGAACATCTGGGATATCCAGACCTACATAGTGAGACCCTGTCTCAAAAAAAAAAAAAGAAAGTTTCTGCAGGCACGCATCTGAATACTTCTCAAATTCAAGACAGTTTCTTCCAGGGAAACAGAACTGGGAAAGACACAAGGCCACTTGGATCAGTACCAAGAGATTGCGCAATGAACAGGACCGTGATAACTTTGCTTAGTCACAGTCGTTCATACTTATTGGTGGCAAGTCAAAGAACACTGTCTACTCCAATCCAGGCTTGATTACAACCACATGGGTCGATGCTAAGTTCTCCGGACAGCCATAGAAATCCACACCTGAGAACAACATGTTCCCCAATCCGGATTGCACACGTATGTTTATGTCACAGAAACTGGGGTAATTCATGGAGACAGTCCTTTCCCGGTGCCACTGAAGGGAGCTGAAGGTGCCTGACCTCACATGGCTATTCTTTTTGCTTTTTATGGTTTTCTAGGTGTGTGTGTGTGTGTGTGTGTGTGTGTGTGTGTGTGTATCTGTGCATGTCTGCAAGTATGCGCACACCTGTGTATATGTTTTGTCATGCATGTGGTACCCTGAGATTGATATCTATAATCTTCCTCAGCACCTCGTCACCCTGTCTCGTCACCCTATTCATTGAGGTAGGGTCTCTCAGTCAAAGCCAGAGTTCGCTGATTCAGCTAGTCTGGCTAGCCAGATTGCTCTTGGGATCTCCTCTGTCTGCTTTCCAAAGCTGAAATTACAGGTGGGCAGCCACACCCACCTGGCATTTATGTGGACTCCAGGGATCCAAGGTCCAGTCCTGATGCGTGGATAACAAGTGCATTAACCACTGGGCCATCTTTCTCCCCAGTGATTCATCAATGACTCAGATGGATCATTACCACGTTATGTTTGCTCAATTTTATGTAAGATTCAGCTTTGTTTACCTAGTATTCACCATATGTATATGATATACAACATTTAGGAGCCATGGTTTATACATGATATATAACATTTAATAGCCACGGTACATACATGATATACAATATTTAATTAATAGCCATGATATACAACATTTAGGAGCCATGGTATATACACTATGTACCAAGCAGGTGTGATTAATGGCTCTTCTTCCTCCCTTTTTCCCTCCCCTTCTTCCTTCCTCTGCCCCATTTCCTTCCTTTCTTTCTCCCTCCCTTCCTTCTTTGTCAAACATGAGAGAAGCATGAGATTCAGAGTGGTTAAGCCTCCTGCCCAGAGGGAGTACTGCTGCCCAGCAGTGGGAACAACTCAATCCACTTGCTATACACACACACACACACACACACACACACACAGAGGGGGGGGTGCGAGGCATGCATAGAGACAGGTATACACAGAGAAACACACACAGAGAGACAGACAGACACACAGAGACTGACATACACAGAGAGAAAGAGACAGACACACACACAGAGACAGACACACACAGAGACAGACACACAGACACACAGAGAAACACACACACAGAGACAAAGAGACACAGACAGACATACACATATACAGAGACATACATACATACATACACACACACACATAGGAGAGACAGACAGACATAGAGACAGACAGACAGACACACACACACACACAGACAGACTGGCATACACATGCACAGTCTCTCTCTCTC
>JANHMN010000019.1:33398250-33482681 GCA_030674055.1 Rhabdomys pumilio
AGAGAGAGAGAGAGAGAGAGAGAGAGAGAGAGAGAGAGAGAGAGAGAGACTCGAGCCACTGAGGATCTTTTTACAGTTCCAGGTTCAAGATTCATGGGGTTTCAGAGGTTCTAGGGTTAGATGTAGCTAACCAGAAGCTCCTGGAAGCCACCACTAGTAAGTCCCTGAGTCGCCCCCAAGTCCCCACAATGTTTTCATTACACTGTGACTGTACATTTCCTAACAGTCCCCAATCACTGCTCTGCCGAGTCTTCATCCTGATGTCCCTCTAGACTATCAAGTCCATGAGAGCAAGCGTGTATCATATTCATTACATTGACCTGGCTGCCCAGCCCCACACCCAGCAGAAGGAGCAGAACTGTTTGAAGGAGAGTGACCCACGCAGAGGCAACACTTACTCTTGGCTCTACTTACTTGCTGATAAGGAACACTTCTCGTGCATCTTCTCCAAAGGCGCAGGGGACACCTACTTGCTAGGTCCAGAGATGGCATAAAGGAAACTACTAGAGCCAACTATGCCCATGTCCCAGAGACCCCAAGGACCACCGAGGAGCCAATCCCGATGCAAACACATAAGGGTCTTTATTACAAGCAAGGTCTCTCACCGTCACCGTCGCAGCAGGTCAGAGTGAGAGTCCCAAGTCTAGCAGTGCAGGGTATTTATTATAATTAGAAATGTTGGGGAATTTCCATACAGGTCAGAAAGTTAATATTTTAAAAAACTGCATTTCTGGTGTTATCTGCAGGAACTAAACATGGGAGCAAAATCACCTGACAAACAGGAAGGCTACTTTCTGCAGTAGAAAGTAGCCTTCTTATGTCTTAGGTTATCTATATGTACCTTGATCCTACTGTTATAATCTAACTGGCTAGTGGGTCTGGGAGGGTACGGGGGAGGGGGGGGATTGCCATAGGATGTTTGCTCAAGTGGATTTTGTGGTTTTCCTTCAGGAATTGGAGTTTAGCCTCTGGACTTCAAAAAAAAAAAAAAATGGAGTTGGTTGGGCTTTACACCTAAGACTCAGGAGGTCACTCTGAACATAGGGATAAGTCA
Organism: Rhabdomys pumilio; assembly: GCA_030674055.1. Classification (NCBI taxonomy): domain Eukaryota; kingdom Metazoa; phylum Chordata; class Mammalia; order Rodentia; family Muridae; genus Rhabdomys; species Rhabdomys pumilio. Next base: position 33,399,305 of record JANHMN010000019.1, read on the forward strand.
AGGCGACTGAGGTTTGCAGGAGCACACTGCGACCCTCCAATACAATCCCTCATGTTGTGGTGACCACCCCCCAGCCATAAAATTATGTCCTTGCTGCTTCATTAAGCGTAACTTTGTCACAAATAGCAATACAAATATCTGATATGTAGGCTATCTGATCCATGACCTCTGTAGGGGTCACAACCAAGGTCGAGAACTGCTGCCCTCCAGGATAGTAATGACCACTCCTGAACAAACAATGTTGCCTTAGGCCAGACCCTGTGCTCAGAAAGCACCCAGCACCTCTTTGCATTTCGTCTTCTCTACACACTTGGGACATAGACACTTATGTATTCCTCAGGAAGGGAGCTGAGACCTGGGTGATCAAACCTTAACAAATAGCCTATAGCAGAGGCAATCCCAGGGATAGGAAACCAGTGCTTGAACATATAGGTACGACTTTACTTAGCTGTCAGTGGCCTGATACAGGCTCTGAGGATCCCCAGATTCATGGGTTGAGGAAACTTATATTTACAAGAGAGGGCTCTCATATCCAGGAGCGTTCACATGCAAGAGCCCTTGTATGCAGGAGACCAAAGCAGCCCTTATACTCGAAAAGACCTTTCTATGCAGATGCAGTCTTTATATATACAGGAAGAAACCTTGTACGAAGAAGTCTGAAAAGATGGTTTTGAGAAAGAGTCAGACCTTTTGAGTTTTCGTTTCATGCTCAGTTTGACTCTATTTATTCCTGGGTTAAACATCCAACATCTCAGAAAGGTTAAGTAATGGGGGAGGGGTGGGAGGAACGATGTCTCAAAGGTCCAATTCCTTTCACACTTCACTAGGCCTCTTAGGACACTTTGAATTAAAGATTGGACCAAATCTGAGAGGACAGCCCGAGGAAATCACAGTTTTATTAAGGATGAGTGTCTAACAAGAACAACAACCCCACCCAACAACAACATCGAGTCTAAAGGACAGACCTTTGTTTTTTCAAAAGCTTTTAAAAGAGCAATTTAAAGGTTATAATTTAATGCCAACTGTTAGGAAATGTGGGAGTTAAGAAAACAGGGAAAGAGAATGCATTGTCAGATGGGACATAGAATAGGGGTAAGTTTAATCTTTCTTCTTGATAAACTCTTTTCAAACAGGCAACAGGACGGTGGATCAGGACAATGATAAATACAGCAACAGAGCAGAGTGGAACGTTACGGTAAGAAAAATAAACAAAAACAAAAAAAACAAGCACAGACTGGGTTTTTAACAACTTATCTTATTGATAGACTTCTATTTACTATTGGATGGAATGTGCTATTGTGGATCAAAGCTTTGCCTCGCCGTGTCCTCGCTTGGCCTCAAGCTGGAACCCATGCTCTGAGACTCACTTTCTTCATCGGTTAAACATGAACAGCATACACGTGTTTCCTCAGTGACTGTCAACATATGGTAAATACCAGTCAGCAGCTGATTAACACGAACTTTTGTCTGCTCGCCTTTCTCTGTGAGCTGTTTTTCTCTGACTCTCTCTTAAGCGTTCCTCTTTTATTCTGTTTGGTTTTGTTGTTTTGTTTTTTCCAAGACAGCATTTCACTATGTAGCCCTGGCTGTCCTGGAACTCACTCTGTAGATCAGGCTGGCCTCGAACTCACAGAGATCTACCTCTGCCTCCCGAATGCTAGAATCAAAAGGGCATTGTCACCATCTCCCAGTGTTCCTCAAGAATTTCTATTCCTAGCCCTTATGTTAGGTTGGTGGAAATATTTCTTATTTCATTGTACAGTGTTAAGAAAAACTATTTTCCTGTAAGTTCACAAGTATGTGTAAGAGTGTGTGGGTTTATTTCTTTTTTTTTAAAGGGTCGAGTCTGTTGTTATATAGCACAGAAAGCTGATGCTTCTGGGATGTTACGTTTAAGCTTGTGTTAAGAAAAAAATTAATGACAACTGGTTACATTTGTACTGCTGTACAATGTACAGGACAATGATAAATACAGCAACTGACCAGAGTGGAGGATGCTACCACAACCAAGGCAACTTATAGGAGGAAGGGTTGGCTTGGCCGTCATGAATGGGGAGGCAGGACAGCAGGCAGGTGTAAGTGATGGGAGAAAAGAAGCTAAGAGATCAAATAAAGTAGATCTTCAAGTATGGCTATGAAGCTGAGAGCAGATTGCAGATCTGTAAGAAACTATATGTATTCAGAACACACCTCTTGGAAACCCCAGAAACCAGTGCCACCAGCTGGGCACCAAGTATTCAAATACCCAAGCCTATGGGGCATATTTATCATTTAAACAATTACATAGGGCCCAGGAAGAAGATTCAGTGGGTAACTGGCTTGCTGTGCAAACATGAGACTCCAAGATGCCAGGACCCACATGGTGGACACATCTGTGATCCCAGCACTGTGGGGATGAAGACCAGAGGACCCTGGATAACTCCCTAGGTAGTCAGAGTAGGAAAACAGTGAGCATCCAGAGTTGATGAGAGACACTGCCTCAAAAACACAAGATGAGGAGCTATAGAGGAAGACGCCTAGAATCAGCATCTGGCTCCTAAGCTCAGACAAGATGTGCTCACTGCCCAAACCCATGCACACACCCCCAAATAGAACAATATAAATACTTACAAATACAGCTTCACTGTTACAAATTTTACCTACCAGCTTTACTCTGCATTCTGAATAACAGTGGCATTCAAAGAAAAATATCAATATCTTATTCTTTTTGGGAGTTGCAGGGTGGAGTAAGACAAGGTTTCTTTATGTAGCACTGAGTGTCCTAGAACTCACTACATAGACCAGGCTAGCTTTGAACTCACAGAAATCCACCTGTCTCTGTCTCCTCCTAAGTGCTATGATTAAGGATGTATACCACCACACCCGGCTAATGTTTTACTTTTAACAGTGGGAAGGCTGCACACACACAAAAAATTCCACATCAATTTATGTGAATCCTATTTCCAAACGGTAAAGGACTAAGAAACTTATTTATCGCGTGTCCAGTTTCTAGAATAAACGGGTGATGTCACCAACTCAACGCCACACATCATATTAAAACGTAGATCTTTATTCACTGGCAGTCAGTTTGAAATTTGCACACGGAGTAGAGGAAGTCCGGTTTTTTTTAGGACGTTATGACGACATACATAATGGACATTAAGTCAACGAACAAAACAAAGAGAATTTTCAGAAGCCGTCCCAGAATCTCGTCTTCCAGGCTCTGGGGTACAGTCGTAGAAATCAATATCCAGTTTTTGCCACTCATGTTCAGAAAGTCCAGCTTCCTAGAAAACAGAAAAGGGGTAGTAAGCATCCCGCAGTAAGCACGTGTAGGTTTCTTATTTCTGTGGATGAAGACAAGCCTTCCAAAGGATGGTCCATCTATTTATAGCCAATCAGTAAACTAAGAGATTTTTCATCCACTTTGGCAACTTTATGTCACAGTCATTAGCTTTTTCTTTGTTTATTATTATTATTATTATTATTATTATTATTATTATTTATGCATGCCTGTGTTTGGGTATATGCACATGAGTGCAGTGCCCTCAGAGGCAAAGAAGGATTTAGATCCCCAGTAGCTGAGGTTACAGATGATTGTGAACCACCTGGTGCAGTGCTGGGAACTGAACTCAGGTCCTCCGGGATAGCAGTATGTGCTCTTAACCACTGAGTCGTTGTCTTAGTTTACTGCTGTGAACAGACACCATGACCAAGGCAACTCTTACAAAGGACAACATTTCATTGGGGCTGGCTTACAGGTTCAGAGGTTCAGTCCATTATCATCAAGGTTGGAGCATGGCAGCGCCCAGGCAGACATGGGGCAGGAGGAGCTGAGAGTTCCACCTCTTGTTCTGAAGGCAAACAGGAGAAGACTGGCTTCCAGGCAGCTAGGATAAAAGTCTTAAAGCCTATCCTCACAGTAAAATATCTATTCCAAAAAGACCACACCCACTCCAACAGAAACACACCTCCTAATAGAGTCACTCCCTGGGCTAAGCTTATACAAACCATTCACAGTCATCTCCAGGCATTTATTTTTCCATGTGCCAAACTTGCCTCTCTTTCTACAAGGAATGGGTCAAGAGACTTCCATCATGATCATTCTCTTTTTAGCCATCTACCTTGCCAACTAGGGCTCCTATGAGAGAAGCATATGAAGTCACAGGAGATACAAGCCATGAGAGCATCCTTCAGTGATGAAGGATGGCACAGGGTCTTTCTGACTTCCACAGAACCACTCTTGCCTGTGCTGGCCACAGAATAGAGCACCATCAAGCGTACTTTCTTCCAGGTCTCTCGGTTGTAGAAACTTTTGTTTTATTTTGGTTTGAAGAGCTGGAATTCTAAACAGTCCTAATCTGTGATTGACTTTCCACACTGCTGGAACTTTTTTTTTAAAGTATTTATTTTATGTATGTGTGTACACTGTTACTATCTTCAGAAGAGGGCATCGGATCGTATTACAGACGGTTGTGAGCCACCATGTGGTTGCTGGGAATTGAACTCAGGACCTCTGCAAGAGTAGTCAGTGCTCTTAACATCTGAGCCATCTCTCCGGTCCTTTTCAGGAACTTGTTAACTGAACTGTCTAGTAGGGGGTTAACAGCATTCTTAACTTCCTTTCTAGAAAATGAGCAGGCAAACAGACCCTTTCCCAAGCCTTAAAATGAGAGTCTCTCTCTCTCTCTCTCTCTCTCTCTCTCTCTCTCTCTTTCTCCATCTATATCTATATATATATATATCAGGGTTAGGGTTAGGGTTAGACATATATATATATATATATATATATACACACACATATATATATACATCTCTCTCTCTCTCCATATATATATATATATACACATATATGTATATATACATGTATAATGTATACACACACACACACATATATATATATATATATATATATATATATCCTCTCAAATGACCACAGATACCTTAACAAGGTGGCAATATTTGCATCCGACATCCTTCACTCAAACACAGAAAATGAAAAGTGAGGGCTAAGGGAGACAGAGGAACACTGTGCTCAAATGTCCACTGCAAAGCAAGTTCCTAGAGTCTTTTCTACACTCAACAATTCTTTGAGCTTGCGGTTCAACCAAGGGGAAGGGGAAGGGGGGAAGGGAGGAAGGGAGGAGAGCTCAGGAATGACATACAGGTCTTCCCTCCATTATGTAGTTTCAGCCTTCAGCCTCAGTGTCCTCAGTTATGACTCCCCTGGGGTTCTTTCTATTCTCTCTATGTTGGTTTGAGTCGGCTTAGCCCAGAGAGTGGCACTATTAGGAGGTGTGGCCTTGTTGGAGTAGGTGTGGCCTTGTTGGAGGAAGTGTGTCACTGTGGGTGTGGGCTTTGAAGCTCCACCCAGTGCGGAAGAGACAATCTGTACCTTGTTTCCTTTGGATGAAGATTTAGAACTCTCAGCTCCTCCTGCACCATGCCTGCCTGGATGCTGCCATGTTCCCACCTTGATGATAATGGACTGAACCTCTGAACCTGTAAGCCAGCCCCAATTAAATATTGTCCTTTATAAGAGTTGCCTTGGTCATGGTGTCTCTTCACAGCAATGGAAACCCTCACTAAGGCACTGTCCAAAAGCGGGAAAATAAGAGTTAACAGACAAGTGGTGGTGACAGGGATGGCAAGAGAGGCCGTTTCTCACCTGAGATCCTCAGAAGGTGGCAGGTAGCACAACTCTACCGTTTCCAGCTCTTCTCTCCTGCCCTCACTGGACCAAAGTGCTCGGGGCACAGATGTTCTCCTAGCAACCTTGGTTCCTGTGTCAAAGCACACAGAAGGTTTCATTGGACTCCAAATTAGTCCAGCAAGCATAGACACATTCCCCTGCTCTGGAAACTGCTACAGGACTTTAAAGAACACAGGGAAGGCTGTTGAAGATGGGAGAATAGGACATTTTTAACTTAGTTTAAGACAGAATTAGGTGGCTTAAAAACTAAAATCTTAACGGAAACATTAAACCAAGCTGAAGGATTTTTCTTGTAGGACAAACTTACACTATACTTTCTAAGGAAACAATTTTCTTGAAATCGTATTTGAACAAATGCTTCGATATCTTTACCACAAAGCATAAATACATCTTTATGTAAGAGATTACAGCTCCCAAGACTACAGGGTTGGTATTTAAATATTATGAACTTTACAGAGTAGAATATAAGGGAGTGGATTTATAACAACAACAACTAGGCTGTAAATATGATTGCTATACCCCTCAACCATGGAACTAACCTTTGTGTACTGTGGTGGTTTAAATATGCTTGGCCCATAGGAAATGGTACTGTTGGGAGGTGTGGCCTTGTGGGAGGAAGTGTGTCACTGTAGGGGTGGGATTTGGAGGGTTCCTCCTATGCTCAGGCTCTACAGGTTACAGAAGAAATCCTCCTACCTGCCTAAGAGTCAGTCAATCTGTCTGCTTTCAGATCAAGATGTAAAACTCTTGTCTAGACACTGCCATGCTTCCTGCCTTGATGATAATGGACTGAACCTCTGTACCTAGAAGCCAGCCCCAGTTAAATGTTGTCCTTACGAAAGTTGCCTTGGTCATGGTGTCTCTTCTCAGCAATGAAAACCCAAACTAAGACATGTACTTTGTGTCTTGAATATAAAGTTGACAGGGTACTCAAGAGTCCTCAATGCAGGTTTTTTTCCTGCCTCAATTACCATATCCCAGCTCTCTGATAGGCTATTTCTCTGGATAAGTTAAGTGACCTCTTTTCAAAAGTTATTGGGACCAGTAAAATTTTCAAATTTCATTTTCTTGATTTTAAGTCTTTTTATACGTGGGATATATTCTGGGTGAGGACTTTAGGTCTAAATATAAGGTTTATCCATGTTTCAGTATATAACACTTATAAATAGTGCTTTTAACACAAACACCCTTTTAGTGCAACTCAGCCTGTCAGAAACAAACTTAGAATCTTCCAGTTGTAGAATCTGACAGGAAGTTTGAGAGCAGTCTCCATCTCTGTTCCGTATCAGGCAAACAGGTGAGGATTATGTAAATCACATACTTAATACTTGTAACAAGTAAATACATACAGGTACATTTTGAATTATTCGGATTACAGAAAATCAATTAGAAGATAAGGAACGGCCATCAAGCCATTACTCAGCCATAGACAGAACATAATTTACTCATTAAAATGACAGTACACCTCATGATGTCATCGAGACATCACTTAGAAGATGATGCTCAAATATTCTTAAATGGTCACAATGTCCCTCACACTCTGAAGCATCATTTTCTTTGAAAGAACCTCACAGCTTCCTTCAGAAAAGCCATGTATCCAAATAATCTTCGTGGTATCTTCAACTGGGAGATAACCCATGGCCTAAGTGCCATGTCCATGCATGGCTTCTAGGGACTTGGACCTGTCTGGGTAGTAGGGGAATGAAAAAAGACAAATATGGACAGAAACACAGATGAGCTGGGATCAGCTGGACTGGGCTCTTAGCTGGAGAAAACACAGCATCCTGGAAGCTCTGCGTATTTATTTATATACATATACACATATGTATATAAATAAAATATATATTATATATATATGTATATATATGCATGTGTATATATGTACACACACACACACACACACACACACACACACACACATATATATATATATATATGTATACATATAATGAAGAGAGACAAAATTATTACACACAGGTAAGGACAAGAGGTTACTGCATACAGATAAACAAGGAGGTGGGGTTATGCTATACAGCTGGATTAAGGGGACAGGCTTAGCAAATTTGGGTAGGTATAGTCTCTGCAGGGGAGCAGTCTTCATGCCATAAACACCCAGTGAGAGAAAGCTATGGTGGACAGTCTCTGCACACACTGTCACCATCCACACAGAGACCATTTACCATTTACCCTCTGAACCTCACTCCAGGGGAAATGGCTTTGCCATCTTCTTCAAAGGTCTGAGGCTTCGGGGACTTTGACATAGCCACACCCATGTCAACAGTGCACATTCACTCAGGGCTCTCTGTGCTCGGTGGACAGAGATAAATGGTGGCCTAGACATAAAATGGAGTATCATACTATGACAGAAATTAAACCAGAGCGATAGGTAAAACTAGGATGGACCTTACACAGACAAAATCGAATCTCACTAAGCGAGGCACAAAAGCAAATACGTAGTTTCAACTTGGAGAGGTTTACGTAAGGTAGAAAGTTTGGGCATCGTGTCCAGTTGAGTACATACATGGGCAGTAATGGGTTAAAGGGCACTGGGTGAAGAAGGGAATGGACACGGATTTAACGTTCACCCTGGAACAACATATGTGACAAGAAGTAACTTGAGGGGGTGGGGTTTATCTGAGCTCACAGTTTGAGGGGATACAGTCTCTCAGGGTGAAACAGCAGCATAAAGCAGCTGGTCACATGGCAACTGTAGTCAAGAAGCAAAGAGAGATAAGGACTGGTCTTCAACTCACTTCTCTTTTGCATTCAGTCCATGGGCTATGGCCAGCCATCCCTATTCAGGATGGGTCTCCTCTCCTCAGTTAAACCTCTTTGAAAGCACCTTGCAATATATACCCAGAGGTGTGTTCCCAGGGTGATTCCAAATACACTCCTGTTAAAAACCCGGATCACCCATCACAGGGCAGAGGTGACTAAATGGGACAGGAAAGAGCCTCCTGCCAGGTTTCATTTCTTGTCAATACATCCACAATTACCTTCAAACCATGTGTTAACCTGTACATAAAGCATGGTGTGGCATATACCTGTAATCTCAGCAGGCTGGGGAAGGAAAATTGTGAGTCTGAGGCTAGTTTGGGCTACATAGTAGACTCCAGGCCAGCCAGAGGTATATAACTCTTCTCAAAGCCCCAAATGGAAATTAAAAAAAAAAAAAAAAAAGCTAATCCCCTCAAAAGAAATAAGGAAACTGTGCACAGATTTGTATGCCCCTTCTGTATTCATTGTGGACTTCATGGTTGAAGTCTTGAGATTGGGGCAAGAGGCAAGAAAAAATATGTGTGCTGACATGGTTGGGTAGAAGGCCTGTGGGGGATTCCCATCTCTCCTGCTGTTTCTGTTCCTCAGGCCAATTTAGTCAGAAGGCTATTGATCTTACAATATTATGTAGCCAGAAAAAGTAATGTTGCTAACAGCCTTCTTCCTGCTCTGTTAAATTAAAAGTCATCCACGGTGACTGGTTTGGTTAAAGCTATCATTCTAATGACTATGAACCAAAAGGACATGAGATTTATCCTTAAAATGTTCCCATGAAGATAAACCATCGATAAGGTGGCTTGGTGAAGCAAACATGTTCGCATTTCATTCAAAGCACCATGACAAACAGGAACTTGGGCCGTGTCCTGTTTGTCTTTTCCTCTTGGTTTCTAGAGCTGGCTCTCCAGTAGAAGCCTGTCCTAGCTTTGTCTCAGCAGCCGCTGTGTCAGCGTAAACACACACAGGTTTTACTGTGGATTAAAATATTTGAACATCACGACCCTCCGATAGCGTTTTTTTTCCTACTTTGGGATATAATGAATATTCCTGGGTGGTAAGCTATTTAGTAGCGTCCATTTTCAGGAAAATTATTTCCCACTTGTTGTTCTCAACCCGTGAGTTTTTTTTTTTTTAAACTTGCTGACTTATGTGAGATACCTGTGTATTTTTGCTACATGTCTTATCAACCTATCCAGACCCCATTCTTATCACAAATGTGTTTTTAAAAAATGATAAGACAGGACCTCTGATTTCCGATGGGACACTCTAGGTTAGTTGGGGTCAAGTTTATGTCACATGGAAGCACATAAAATAACCCCTCCCCCCACACGGATACTTCTGCTGGTCTGTTCCCCATTTTCAGAGGCCAGGGGAGTCTGTGAAGCATCTTATAGGCTGTTACATTAAAAATGGAATAGATATTACCACTCAGTCTTATAAACTTCAAAGTTTGCCTTTGACTCCGTCAGGATATTGGTACAAAGGATGTAATTCATTGCCAGGCTTGTTTGTAGACTGGGCAGCTCGGCAAGAGGCATCATTCACTGAGTGAGACAGAAGGAAGGGATGGAAGGTCTTGGTTCAGATGTTCAGTTTCACTGTGGTTCTCTTTCCTGTTGCTCTGGGCTTGCAAGCCCTTGCTTCTAAGCCGTGGATATTTTTTTTCTTCTTTTCTTTTTTATTTATTTTTTTGTTTTCTTTTTTTTCCTTTTTTTCCTCTTTTTTTTGTTTTTGTTTTTTTTTAAATTTCTTCTTCTTTTTTAAAGATTTATTTATTTATTATATGTGCACCATTGCTCTCTTCAGACACATCAGAAAAAGGCATCAGATCCCATTACAGATGGTTGTGAGCCACCATGTGGTTGCTGGGAATTGAACTCAGGAACTTTGGAAGAGCAGTTGGCACTCTTAACCGCTGAGCCATCTCTCCAACCCTCTTTTTCTTATTTTCAGTCAATTTCTAAATACACTTTACATCCTGATCAAAGGCCCCCTCTCCCTCTCCTCCAAATCTCACTCTTACAACCCCTTCCTCCAAGACTCTCTCCCGTTGTCTTCAGAGAACAGGAAGTCCTCTTGGGTACCACCCCACCCTGGGACATCCAGTCTTAGCAGGACTAGGCACATCCTCTCCTACTGAAGCCCAACCCGAAAGTCCAGGTAGGAGAAAGGAATCCAATAGCAGGGAGTGGAGCCATAGATAGCCCCACCATATGGAGATAAATACTGATTCCAGGGACCACAAGCATAGTGTATTTTCTAACTGCTTTGGTTCCACTTGGGGGAAAAAGCAAGTAAACAAACAAAGGGGGGAAAAAAAAAACCTCTGTTAAATAACTAGTTTATTCTTCACTTACACCTTTCTCTCCCTTAGGTGTGGATTTTTTTCTTTTTGATCAAGGCAAAGGACAGAAAGTGCTGTGTGAGCCTCTCTTACAATCAAAAGAAAACGGTTTTCCTTGGATTCAGTGAAGAGTCTTAACCATGAGAGTCATGCTTAAAAAAAAAATTTTTTTTTTTTTTTTTTGGACAGAGCTTTCTAAACTTCTTCCCTGCCTTCATCAACATCTAACAGTTAAGATAATATTCACAGAAGTTCCCTTGAGATGCATGTTGCAGAGCAAACCATTGGAAACTATGCTGTAGTAAGTTTTAGGTACCTCGCACAGAGGGTCTGCGGGGAGGTGTGCCCTTCTGTGTACTGTGGGCAGTTCCAGGACACCCCACAGCTGCCAGCCTCCTGGGGGTGAATCCATACATACCCAGAGCTCTCTCCTCTCCAGATGTCACACTCCCAAGTCCACTGCCTGGGTAATGTTTTTGGATGACAAGTTGTTTCAGAGCAGGTCATAATTGCAGGGGGACCTGGTCATGCCAGATGACACTAATAGCCACTTTTCTTGCCAAAACAGGTTCCTCTCTATAAATATGAAAGGTTTGTGCGGTGATGGTGTTCATTTGGAGCCTGACAAGCCTGAAATTTCCCAGAATATTTTTTACAGCGGTGAATAGTTGTTTTACTTCAGTAAATCTGCCCTCAGCCAGTGGGACATTCCCCAGACCACAGGATCAAGAGTGCGGTCTCATGATGAGGTCAGCTGAAAGTAAGTTGGCTTGGTTTCACCTTGCAGTTCAGACTCATCTTGGACTCCAAATGTGTCCCAGGCTGGCTTCAAAGTGACACTCTTCATGTACCTCCCAAACAGTAGGATCCCATGAGTAAACCTCCCAATGGAGTATATGTTAACTTGTATCTATTGTCCCTTACAATTGATTGGTTTTCCTCTTTGGTCCTCTCCTGAACTTTCACTAGCCATAAGAGAGTGATGGTAAGTTATGGTGGTTGAGAGAAAGACCTGGATTTCAGACCTACAAGATTTGAACATCAGGTCTATCTGTTACTGTGGGTCCTCAGCCATTCACCCTGACTCCCTGGCATCAGCTAACACGTTTGCAACCTAAGAGGATGAGAGCATCTTCCTTTTAGGACGATGAGAGAATTCAAGGGATATTTGTGTCTAGAAAGTCAACATTTAATACACAGCAGCAATAGTTAGTGACAGACTAGCATGTCACCCTTCAGCGAATCACCTGCGAGCTCCTTTGGGACCTAAATACACAAAACTGTCAAGACTCTTACTTACCTTGAGACTGAGCATTGCTTCTTCTGAGATCTCCTCTGAGCTCAAGGAGAACTGTTCTTACATTTATCGGACACATCACAAGTCATGCCATATCACAGCTGTCACCTGCCTGACCCTACCCATCACCTGCCTGGCCCTATCTGTCAGTCACATGCATGATCCCATAAGCATCAGGTCCAGGCTCCTGGAACATCGGTGGGGCCAATGTATGGATCCCAGGTGACCGCCCTGACAAGTCTGTGACACTAACTGGTTTTCAACAAGCATTGACTTATAACTATGTTTAAAATAGATGCATTCTTGGAAGACTCAGTGGTCTTGTTCAAATGAAAAGCACAATGAGAGGGAAATAGACTAATTTTCTCAGAAGACTATTTAGACAAGGAGACCTCAACCGCTGAGTGTTTTCTACTTTGTCTCAATTTGGAAAGTGCTTCGTGTTCCAGGGAAGGCTTTGTTCCTCAACATTGTCTTTCTGAACTTGACAAGTTCTATGAAAGCTCTGTTGGGATGGTTTTGCTCTTTCTTCAACCGCTTGCTTTTAATGGGGGAGCTGAGTCAAGTTGCTGGCAGGTCACAGACATTTGGCACAGGACTGTCAGGGCCTGAAGTTCTTTATATTTGAAGCCACCGAGGGACCCGAATTTAAGTGATTTGGGAATTAACTGAAAATCTGTGCACCTTCAATAGTAAGTAGATTTTGTATGCTCTATAAACTTCTGAACTGTCAGCTCAAGTTATATTTTCTGGGCTAATGAAGATACCACTCAATGATGCCCAAAGTTGAATCTCTTCAAGAAGAAAACCTAATACCTAGTAAAGATTTTATCAGTAGGAACCATGGATCAGAGAAAACATGTATTAAATAAAGAAATAATCTATGCCATTAAAATGGTTGCAGTCCTGATTGCCATAGCCTCCTTACTGATTAAGACATAATTTCAAGGTGATTTGCCACCTCCTAGCAAAGAGAAATAATTAGCAGTGAAAGCATTTAAGAGATGCAGAGTTAGAGAGATATTTCTTTTTTCTTTTTTCTTTTTTTTCCGTCTTCTCATTTGACGAATGAGGTTTCAAGAGGTACAGACTTGGTCAGGTCATTGGTCATTGTTTTCAGAGCTGGGGGTCGTAATTGTTTAGCACCTTTTGAACATTTAAAATAGTAGGTGTGTGTTTCACCAGAGCTCACTATTTGTTAAAAAAAAAAAATCTGCGTTCCTCTCTCTCCCTCTCCTTCCTCTCCCCCCTTCACCCTCCCCCCTCTTTCTCTCATGCACACTCACAGTCACCCCACTATACCACCACCACCCCCTGCCCCAGCCAAGCATCTTCAATTCAAGCCAACATATAACCAGAAAGTTCCGAGTGATGTAAAACACAAAGGGACACAGGAAAATATCTGTCAGGTCAGGGCTCCATGACAAACATGACAGGGCAAACTTCGATCGAAAACAAAGATATACTTGGCCTCATTTGAGCAGTGGACAAAAAGAAGGGATGAGAGTACGATCTGGAGCTGGATGGAACTGGTTTCAATCCTGGCTGACTCGAGTCCTTGGAAGAGGGATATTACTTTATCTGGCAAACGGAGACAATAACATCTGTCTGGCAGGCATCTTGAACGTCTTGATTCATCGCTAGAGTTAACTTGCCCATCTACCCTTTGATGTTAGACTCACGAAACACCAGCAGTTGGAAACGAACACCATCTTCTCTCAGTCGGAGAGACCAAAGCCCAGAGAAGATCAATAGTCTATCCAAGGTCATATACGCTCAACAAGCTGGGACTTGGACTTGAAAAGAGAACCATTTGACACCAAAGCCACAGGCTTAACCGTTTGTGTGGCTTCTAAAGACTGATAACAAAAGCCAAGAGCCTAGCCTGCTGCTATGCTCAATAAACACTGAGATGAATCATCAGAATCATAGAGTCATCAGAAAGTCAGCCCTCCTCTGTGCCCAACCAGGAGAAGAATGCTACTCATTCCAAAGCATCTCTGCCATTTTCTTCCTCTACTCCACCTATTCCTCTGTTTCTTCTCATGTCCCCACCATGTCCCACACAGCTATGGCCTCCCAGCCATCCATGGCTATGCATGCCTCAAATGATTGAAAGCCAACATCCTGGCCCTAAAATGAATCACATTTTTGTTCTCATGTACAAAATTTGTCCTCTTGGGCTGGAGAGATGGCTCAGCGGTTAAGAGCACTGTCTGCTCTCCCAGGGGTCCTGAGTTCAATTCCTAGCCACCACATGGTGGCTCACAACCACCTGTAATGGGATCTGATGCCCTCTTCTGGTGTATCTGAAGACAACAACAGTGTGCTCATCATATATATAAAATAAATAAAATCCTTTTTTTTTTTAAGTATCCTTTTTCTCATCTACTCCTAGGGCTCCTGAAGGCTGGGGGTTTTAGCTACCATGTTCTCACTACTAAATAAGCTATACATTGGCCCATAAATTACATAGGTTTGGGCGAGCTGGTATGAGGGACATTCTTCAATCCAAATGCTCAAAGTGTTATCATCTACTAAGTTTTTACCTCTTCCATGATTGACACAGAGAGCAGACTCTTACAAGGCCTAGTAAAATGCCCAGAACTTTGGCTGAATTCTCTTTGTATCAGGCTTGGCAAGACAGCCCCAACATTCAACAGCTCACAACTGCTATCCTTCAGATGAGTTAAAGGAAGAGGAATGGGAGTTTGAATGGACTGGATGGTAGTGGCCATGGTGGTGTTCTATATAGAACTTAGCTGCTCAAATGAGCGTCATTCCTGGGTTGGGAATGAGGGGGTGGATTTATTGGGATATTTTTCCCACAAGTTGGGAGGGGCTAAGGTGGGAGGAGTAAGGAGAGGAAGAGGAGAGAGAAGAGAAGGGAGAGGGAGAGTCAAGAGAGAGGGAAACATGGAAGTGGATGTGCACGTGTCTCTAGCAGTCAAAGGTAGTTGGTATATCTAGGTTGGATATTGGGTTACACCTCTAATTGTGTGGGCATCTTGTTATTGAGCATTACCAAACATATAAAGTCTTTGTATAATCTAAGCATTAGAGTCTCATTGGAGATGGCGGAATGGTCTGGGCTAAGCCCAGCCTTGTGGAAACAGTGTGAAAGATTGGCAGAGCCATCTCCCATGCTGGCGTCTCGTGGGTGGCAGGGCCCATGTCTCTGACTGCCTGAGCAGACAGCCTGAGCTGAGCAGTGGCAGTATGCTGCCTCCACTCCTGACCACAGGCCTAGGCTAGTCAGGAACATGGCAACTCTGTAACACAAGACAGATTGGGTGCTGCCATTTTTAAAATATTACCACAACAAATAATTGTGGGGTGGAGAATCCTCGAAGTTAAGTATGGAAAAGCATTTGGTAAAAGCTTGAGATCAGTAGTTCTCAACTTGTGGTTCATGACCCCTTTGAGGGTTAAATGATCCCTTCCCAGGGGTCGCCTGAGGCCACTGAAAAACACAAATGTTTACATTATGATTCATAACAGTGGTGAAATTACAGTTATAAATTAGCAATCATTGGGGGTCACCACAACATGAGGACTGTATTAAAAGGTCACAGCCCTGGGAAGGTTGAGAGCCACCACTGCTGGTATAAAATGCCTTTAAGCATATGTATAATTTCCGAGAGCTTCTGGGTGTTCTCTGGAGGCAAGTTAAGAATGCAGGAGGCCTGATGGGAGAAGGCCAGTTCATGTTTAAATGAGACCATGGCTTCCTTCAGAGAAGGCACGAGAGAGACTGGCAGCAATTATTTTGGTGGCTAAAGGGATGGCAAGGTGTATCTTTGTGTGCATGTATGTGGAGGATATGTATACGTGCACGGTTTGTGCACATGTGCATATATGTGCATGTATGCATGTATGCATGGATATGTGTATACACTGTGCATGTATACATGCATACATATGTGTATCAACATGTATGTACATGTATGCGTACATATGTGTGCATGTAAGTATGGAGGCCAGATGTTGACATCAGATGTCTGGTTTTCCTCTTATCACTCTCCACCTGGGTTTATTTTAGAAATAAAGTCTCTCACTGAGCCCAGAACTCACTGATTGGCTGGTCTGGCTGGCCTGTGAACTCTGGGGATCTGCTTCTCACCACAGGCTCTCTGATTACCATGGTTATAGACCTGTCCCACCATGAAGCTTTAATTAAAAAAAATGTGTTTAGATATAGATATATAGATATATAGATATATAGATATATAGATATATAGATATATAGATATATAGATATATAGATATATAGATATGATATATAGATATATAGATATATAGATATATAGATATATAGATATATAGATATAGATATAGATGTGAGTGTGTGGTGTGTGTGTGTGTTTTCTGTCTGTATATATGTCTGTGGACCAAGTGCATGCTTAGTGTCCATAGAGGCCAGAAGAGCACATTGGATTCCTGGTACTGAGATTAAAGATGGTTGTGAGCCACTGTGTGGGTACCAGGAACTGAACCTGGTCTTCCAGAAGAGCAGCAAGTGATGTTAACCACTGAGCCATCTCTTCAGCCCCCATACTCAGGTTTCCTATGGATGCTGGAGATCTCAACACAGGGTCCCACGCATATGCACCAAGCACTTTGCCATCATCACCCTAACCCAGCAAGGTTTATCTTTAAGTCATTTTTCTAAGCTCAGTAAGCCATTACGAAGATTATGAGGTTGGGGTCCCCTTACAGTTCTGAATCATGAAGAACCCCACTCTCTTATAGAAGTTACTCATAAAATAACAATTTTCTCCTGCCCCATGAAATGGCTTATGGGCTGTTCTGGTCTAGGACCATGGCTGTACCCAGCAGATATTCAATACATCTTTGCACAGTGCAGGCTTATAGAGGAAAACACAGAACCCATCCTGTCCCTAGAGTCCCTGAGTCACTGTGGAAAGCAGGTGTTCTCTGACAACCTTCCTGTCTATTCTGTGTAAGCAGAGATCACAGATGGGCACAACAAAGGGAAAGAGGGGGGTGCTGGTTATACCAGAGCTGGAGGCTTAGGGGTGGGGTCACCCCATCATCACAGATCCTAGCTGTACCCTTAAGTCTTGGGTGGTGACCAAGATAGCACTGTCTTAGTCAGGGTTTCTATTCCTGCACAAACATCATGACCAAGAAACAAGTTCGGGGGGGAAAGGGTTTATTCAGCTTACACTTTCCACATGGCTGTTCATCACCAAAGGAAGTCAGGACAGGAACTCAAGCAGGTCAGGAAGCAAGAGCTGATGCAGGAGCCATGGAGGTATGCTGTATTACTGGCTTGCTTCCTCTTGCTTGCTCAGTTTGCTTTCTTATAGAACCCAAGATTACTAGCCTAGGGATGGTGCCACCCACAATGGACCCTCCCACCCTTAATCACTAATTGAGAAATGCCTTCAGCTGGATCTCATGGAGGCATTTCCTCAAGGGAGGCTCCTTTCTCTGTGATAACTCCAGCTGGTGTCAAGTTGACACACAAAACCAGCCAGTACAAGCACCTTCCCGTTCATCCACAGTGGCGGCATGCACAGTTCTGAAAATGAAGACCTTAAAGACTTTAAATGTGGGACAGTTCCACAGGAACTTGTTTTTCAGACTACTATTTCCCATCAAGCATAGTGTTGGATGGCTCTGCAATTCAATTGGAAATGGTGGATGATTCTGGAGATTAAATCTGTCAAGTGAGGGATTTTTATGGGCAACATCAAAACCACTGTTGGTACTCACAGCTGCTTAGATACATTATTGCCAAATACCCAAACTCCTGCAAGATAGGTAACAAATCATTTCATAAATGAAGAAACTGAGGCTCAGAAGGGCTGAGTCCCTGTGTACAGTTTTACCACTGCCCTTACCCAGCCCACATCTGTGTCACTGGGATTCATTTTAATGCCTCTGTTAAGATTATACTTATGCTGGGCGGTGGTGGCACATAGCTTTAGTCCTTTCCAGCGCTCAAGAGGCAGAGGCAGTTGCATCGCTGTGAGTTTGAGGCCAGCCCGGTCTACAGACTGAGTTCCAGGACAGCCAGGGCTATGCAGAGAAACCCTGTCTTGCAAAACGAACAAAAAAGTTTCTATCTAGAAGTGTACACATGCCCAGGAATGAGACTCCCACAACCCAAGCAGAGAGCTTTGCTAGCATATGGCCCTGAAGGACTGGGATATCAGGTGTCAGTTCTGCCCAGGAGGACTGGGCAAGGCATCTGGCTCTCTGAATTCCAGGGTCCTCCCTTGCCAGACAGAAAACACAGTGACCTACTTCTCGGGCCTCTGAGAAGTGACCATCACAAAAAGGCTGCAGAGACAAAGCCGTTGGTTATAAATCTAGTAAGCAATGGGTCTCTCTGACCCAAACCCAGAACAGGGGATAACAACAGGACACCATGCCTCCCCCAGCTCTCCCACATGGACCCCTGTAAGTAAAAACTCCCTTTGAAAACCCTGGGATTCTATCTGGAGAAAAAAAACAGGGAGATATGTCAAGCTGCAGCCCCATGGCTTGGCCAAGCAATTTATATCCAGTGGTATTTTAATCACCTGCTCCTCCGGCCGTGAGCCAAAACTGAAAGGAAAGGAGTAGAATTCTGATTCATTAATCTCCCTTATCATCAGCCTCGTAAAACTTGGAGAGATGTTGAAATGCAGACAGTGGAAACGGGTTCTGGGAGTCAGCAACTTTTATCCTTCAATGTTTCCTATGAGAGGCAAACAAAAGTTTCGCTAACCTCTCCCTGCGTCAACACCACTTAAAAATATAAACCCAACACTTACCGTTCAGGGGTTCGACGGAGCCAAGTCCAAAGTCACGAGAATGGCCGCCCTTCCTTTCAAAAACACCATCTGCTCTCCGTGGATGCAAAGCTCACTGGGTTGTTATTAGTAGCTGGCTTCAAGTGGAAGGCAGAAACCTGAGCCAGAATGTTATGGGGGAGGAGGCAATAGAAACTGACAGACACAGGTGGGATGGAGTCTAACAAAATATACTTCCACTGAAGCTCAAGTAAGCCGCTAGGCAGGGACGCCTTTCTTCATGACCAATAGGTCCCCATGTTAGCTCTTCTAAAGCATTAGTAAGCAACAACAAAAAAAATATCTCTTTCATGGTTAGAACATCCCTTTGCTCTTCTGCACATTCCTTTTCTGCAAGGATCTGGCTTTTTACAACTGTTTTAGTTTTATTTATGGGTGTGTGGTGTCACATGTGTGTGTGTGTTGGGGGGGTGTTTATGGAGGGCCTGCCGGAGCTATAGTTACAGGTGGGTGACCGCTTGTGAATTCTGGAAACTCAACCCATGTCCTCTGTGAGAATAATATGTGGTCTTAACTGCTGAGCCAGCTTTCCCGACCACTTTCTTCCTTTTATTTTTTATTTTTTTTTTGTAAGATTTATTTATTTATTTTATGTATGAGTACACTGTTGCTGTCTTCAGACACACCAGAAGAGGGCATCAGATCCTGTTACAGATGGTTGTGAGCCAACATGTGGTTGCTGGGAATTGAACTCAGGATCTCTGGGAGAATAGTCAGTGCTCTTAACCGCTGAGCCATCTCTCTAGCCCCTCCAGCCCACTTTCTGATATCTGAATATCTTTTCGTGTTTATAAATTTAACCTAGTCTACTTTGACTCTCCCATTTTCAAAACATACCAACGAGTGGATTTTAAAATGTCTGCTGTCAATCTTGTGTATGTGTCTGTGTGCAGCTGGGTGGTGGGTGGGGTATAAGTTAAGGTATGGGTTTCATTCCTGAGAGGATTGTTTCTGAACACGTGGGCCATGACCCCTTTGGGGGAGGGTCATGTTTCAGACATCCTGCATATCAGATATTTACAGTGTGATTCATAACAGTAGCAATAAAATAATTTTGTGGTTAGAGGTCACCACAACCTAAGAGACATTGTATTAAAGGGGTGAAGCGTTAGGAAGATTGAGAAGCACTGCTTTAGACACTGTCTACTACGTTTGAGACTAGGTCTCTTACTGACCTGGGACCTGACAAGTGTCCTAGAATGGCTACAGAGTCTCAGCAATCCACCTGTCTCTGCCTCCCCAGTGCTGGGAATACATGCACTGCCTTACCCCTGGCTTGTTAATGTCTATTCTAGAGACTGAATCTTAGGTTCCCATGGTCATATTGCAAGCAATCCACTGACTCAGCCATCTCTCCAGCTCTGTTACGGATTGCTTGAGGTTTGTTTAGCCTCCCATCAGGATCCCTAAACAATCCTAAAAAAAATGTGTATCATAGTATCTGAGGTGAGGGAAAGTGGATCTTGGGGAAGGGGTGACACTACACCCACAGAGCAACCTGTAGAACTGATATGGTCAGATGGAAACAGACAAGGTATGGCTTCTGGCTTGAGAGACTCTCTTACTCTGAAAACCTGTATTTCAAGAATGTCCAGATGGCCCCTCTAAGCCGCTCACTCACAGTGGACATCAAATCCTCCAGATCAACAGCAGACCAACTTAAGACCCAAGTTCCATTGAACACAACTGTCTCAAGTGTTAAAGGAGAACTTGCATTTACCTAACAGTTACTAGAGTATATAACTACACTGTGCCCATCTTTAGGGGAGTATGCAATAGTTGCCTTATTCTTAAGGTTTCAGTTGTCTTTTATCCTAGCTCAGACCCCACGAACAGTGTGACTCTTCTGTTACCAATTTGACTGCACTTAGCGCCACCTAGAAAACACACTTCTGGCCATGGCTGTGAAGGAGTCTCTAGAGAGGTTAAACTAAAGTGGAATGAACCTTACTTAAAGTGAGGGATACCATGCCATGGTCAGGGCACACTGGACTGGAGATCAAGGGAAAAGAGCAAGCTAACATCGGCATTCAGCTCTGGGCTTCATAACAGTGTACCCATAGTTCATTGTAACCAGTCATTTCATGCCCCTGTGGCCATGGATTCCTACCCTCTGTGAGAAACAAAACAGATACAAGCTTTCCTTAGATTGCTTTTGTTGACTAGTCTTTCTTTTTCCAAACAAAGTCTTCCCCATCAACTAGACATTATGTCAGGATGGGCGGATGGATGGTATACTACAAACAACTCCGTGATCGCTGTTAGGTAGACACGTCCGGGTTCTGAGATTTCAAGTTTTCACACTGTGATCAATTTAACAGTTATGAGCATTCACTGGATGTTATGTATAGACAGCCGTGTGTTCACAAAAGATGAGGTACATTGTCAGGTGATTCTGTTGCCAGCATACATGGCAGAGATGGCACTTAGCCCCACCACCACCCAAAGGAGTATCAGGAATACCAAGAATTATGTGCAATTAAGGATGAAAGCCATTTTCAATGATTTCCCTCTCATTATTTAAAGATGTTAATTATGCAGTAATAAGCTTGGTGAATTTTGAATGAGTCAGCGAACCACCCAAGCAAATCCTCAGGAAAATTCGAGATCCAAGCCACTCCTTCCTCTTCTCAGAAACCTCAGACTGGCGGAGAGAAAGTTCCCATGGCTTTTCCCAGACAGCGGCGTCAGAGCTGGAGGCTTAGTTCAGGTGTCTCCTTAGCTAAACGCTCATGTGCAGAAGCCTCCGCTTGAGGAAGAGACAGGCCTTCTGCAGGAAGACGATTAGCAAAATATGTAAATGAATATCTTTCACAATAATATTTATCAGGAAACCAACTTCCTGTCCTTAATCAACCTGATTATATATATACATTTTATAATGATACAATCATCTTTGGGATGTCAGGTACACAGTAAAGGAATTTTAAGGAAGAAGTCTAGTGGAAGGCTGCCCCTATTCCCTTCTGTCTTGTTTGGCTCAATCTGGGCCCTGTTACGATGTCTGTGACCACGGGGTAGGGGGAGATGGTGGAAACATGGTTGATAGAAACATGGGCCTCAGAGACGAAGTGTTCTGCTTTGTTGCTAGACCTGAATTACAGTCATCTCATCTGTATAGTGGGGACTTGGCAAGTTAATCTTTTGTTAAGATTTTGTTCAGTCAAAGCATCCCACAGATGATACAAGACGAATACATGACATGTTAACTTCTTTTCTGATTTTTTTTTCCTTTTGTGTGGTAGAGTCTTTCTATGCAGCTGAGACTGACCCCAAACTCTCCATCCTCCTGCCTCAGCCTTCCAAGGGCGGGGATTACAGGTGTGTGCCACCGTGCACAGCCCAAAACAAAAATTATTTTCTTTGTGTATATAGAGGAATGTGCTTATGGTTGCCATGCCAACCTTTACCTCACAATTCTTCTGCCTTTACCAATAACGTCTTTCAAAAGAATAGAAGAAAGCTTTCTGGGTTCTTATTTGAAAGGCAGGTATAGTCCCGTCATGAAGACTATGTTATGGCCATGCACAGGCACGTGTGGTGACAGGTCACAGTGTGCCCACAGTCAGGAATCGGGGACATATGCCCGCTGGCATTTTGCTTCCTCTTTTTAATTCAGTCCAGGCCCTCAGTCCACAGAACTCTGCCAGCTTTATCTAAGATAGGTCTTCCCTCTTCAGTTAAACCCTTCGAGAATCGAGAATTGGAATCAACCTTGCAGACACACCCAGAAGTGTGTTTCCATGGCAATTCTAAATCCCACCAACAGCAACAGTTTCCCAGCGTTGCATTGGATTACAGGTGTGCATCATTGCACCCAGTCGGAAAGGGAAACATTCCTTAAAAGTGTTATTATTAATCTCTTCTGCAATATTCCTATGCCAGTGCCAGGAAAAATCAGGTCACTGTTAAATAACACAACTATCTTTATGTTTATGTTTCAACTTCATTAAAACTGAAAACAGAGACTCAAGCTGCTATCTTGGGTCTGGAAAACCAGGGAGCACGGGTGTATCTAGAGTCTTCAGCTCCAGTCAAGGGGAGCGTCACTCAGGGTGACACACATATCCTTGCACAGCCTGGTGGAGAATACAAGGAAACAGATTCAAAGACACGGTGACAGAGGTCACATGCTCCTTTGGTTGTGATGGGACAAGGGACTGAGGTGCATACTTAACATATCAAAGCAGACCTGGCCTCTAGATTCTCCCAGCATTCCTCACTCCCTACTTGGCATACCCTGTCCCTAACCCTGAACTTTCCAACCCAGGAGTTGGGGGGGCTGCCCTTTCCCCCAGAAGCTCCTCCCTATATAATCCAGACATTTTGGTCTTTTCCCTCCTTCTCTTCTTCTCCTTCTCTTCAAACCCTTTCTCTCCCCTGTCTCCTGCCCCATGGCCACTCCTTTGGCCTCAAACCTTGGGGCCAGTGAACTGCCCAGAGAGCAGCTTCCCAATAAACCTGCCTTTAATATAATCTAATCTGTGTTGAATTGGCTCATTTCACCGGCAGAGAAATAACCTGTCAGCTCTGGTAGCAGACGTTCTGGTCCCAAGATCACGTTCTGAAGTCCAGGCTCTCAGAATTCTCAGGTATGTCTGTGGCAAAAGCATGCATCTTGGTGGTAAGATAGAAGGGGAAAAGGGAACGATGTATTCTGGTGTTTCTTGAAACAGAAGCAAGGACACCAGATGCTGCAGAAATCAGTCTCACAAAACTAACTCGGTGCTTGGCATCAGTGGAAGGCACGTTCCTTTAGAGACATAACTAGGCCAATCCCAGCTTGACAAGAAATCCATGGATTCTCCTTAAACAGACAAAATGTAACTCGGGACCCAGGCTCATACACATTCTAGTTCAAGCCTGGGAGCCCCTCCCTTGCTTCAGTCTCAGAAGGAGGGGGGAGGGGTCTCTGTATAAAATGACCTGATAATATGAGTAGCCTTTGCTCTCTGAATGGCAATGAAATTTGTTCCTCCAACTGAGGACCTTATCGCCCATTAAAGGAACCAGTTTTTCCTAAAGCACACCAAGTCTAACATAAAAACAATGTTTCCTTTTTAATTGTTTTACAAGCGCACCTGCTCCTTCCGGCTTGGGCTGTTTGCCTTGCCCTCCCATTAAAACAAGTACTGAGGTGCTGGGTTAGCAAAAGAGTCTAAAAACAAGGAAAATCAAGAACTTTTCTTCCGATTGTGAGGCAGAACGTGACCTAAGAATCCTGCTGGGTACTTTCAGAACCCAAAGAAATCTTCTCTCTGATGTGTCAGGTGTCAAAGCCTGTGGATGGTGAGAATGGCAGAGACTGGGGGGGTGGGGGGGCAAAGGCAGGGGGAGGTCTCCAAGAGACTCAGGGGGAAGGGGGGCGGGAGAGGTCTCTGTGACTCCAAGTTCTCCATTTTCAGTTTGCTAAGTTTAAGGACTAAGATGAAAGGTCATTTGATCAGAACAGGGTCTCAGGATGTCAAAGATGTGTTGCCATGAGCTGGGGAAGTAATCCATCGGGACAGACAGTCCTTGTTGTTTGAGTGTCAAGGATCTGCAGTTGGATTCCCCAAAACACACAGATGTAGTAGTGTGTCTGTGTGGGTGACTCCAATATTCCTCTGAAAAGACGGGAGGCAGGGAAGAGATCTGTGAGTGTCCACAAGACAGCTAGCTGGGATACACAGTGGGGGTGGGGGTGGGGGGTGGGAAATCAATGAGACTTTGTTCCAAACAAGATGAAAGAAGATGATCAACATCCAAGGTTGTTCCCGAGCCCCTGCACACAAGGAGATAGGGTTGATTTAAAGGAACGTGCTGCTGACATAATGTGACCAGTTAGCAAACATTTCCACATTATTATTCTGAAGTACTGCCCTAGGGGATGCCGGCAAGAAGGTAGAAGACCTACAAGGGTCTGATGTGGCCAGCAGGACACTAAGTGTACCTTCAAGCCACAGCATCCGAGGGCTGACCTCTCACCCTGCATCTCACCTAGACTGTTTTTTATTTGTGGGTTTATTTTGCTCTTTAAATGACCAATATCGTGTTTCTGGAACTGTTTGGCTTGGCCAAATGTTCCCAAGCAAGTCATCTGCAGTCTGAGACACGCAAGACAGAGAACAGGCTGAGGAGCCGCCAACTCCATCCAGAACATCTTGAGTCCAGAGCTCCTCTGACTGCCGGTTAATTAATGTTCCTGTTTCAGCAGCTCCTGGCCTCTTGTCCTGGCCAAAGCACAGGGTGATGGGAAGGGAAGAAATAGGCAGGCAGTGTGGAAAACTGGACGTGAAAACCGTACTTTGACACACAGCCAGAGAGATATCTTTGCTCTTGGTACCCGAGACACTTCCCACATGACAGCTGTCTCAGGGTCCTGAGACTCCCAAGGGAGTCCCAGTTTGCTGTGTGTCCTCTGCGACATCCATTGCTAGGCTTGCTCCAGGCCAGCAGCTGTACTTGGGCTGTGTTAGCTTCCCACATAAATCACTGCCCCCCACCCCCAACCCTCCAAAGCAGTGTCCAGAGAGGGAATTGTCAACCATCAAAGGTTACTGCATGCCCAGACTTTGTAACACCATGGTGTCCCTCCGTAGTGTCCCTCTGTCATCTACGAAGTTGACACTTGAGAACACTGCTGTGAGGACACAAACCACTTCCCCAAATGCAAAAAAAAAAGAAAAAATCATGCTTAAAGAAGTTTAAGATTTTCTGTTGGGTTGCATTCATAGCCATTCTCAGTCACATGCAGTCACATGTACATGTAGCCAGTGGGCTAAGAGATGGACAAGCTTGCTGGACAGCGGAGCTTCTACTGACCTCAAGCCCAGATGTGCTGGGACAAAGCCCATGAGAGCCAACTATTAGCATCTAGGAACACAGTGATCTGGCTGTAGATCACATAGACACTTGAAAATTAAATTATAGGATAAAAATCACACTACATAAAGATGATCCTCAAATACCACACTTTTTAAAAAAATTTATTATTTATTTATTTATTTACAGTGTCTCATCTATTCCAGGCTGGCCTTATACACACTACGTACTGAAGATAACCTTGAAGTCCTAACCCTCGTCTGCTGCCTTCTAGTGCTGGAACTGTGGACATGCACCACCACTTCTGGTTTTGGGGTATCGTGGGGGATGGGGGACCCAAGGCTGTGTGCAAGCTAGACAAGTACTATTCCACGAAACTACACCCCCAGCTTCTGTCTCTTCTCATGTTCATTCACCAAGTTATTTATAGCTTACATGGCCACACGGTAAATAAATCTATGGACCGTTACAGCTTGAAGTCACTCCTGAAAAGAATTATTTCCACTGAAGAAACTGGCAGGCAATACAAATCAGGGCCGTTCTTATAGAAGGAAAACTGAGACAGGGGTCTTACTGCACAGCCCTGGCTGGCCTGGAACTCACAGACCATCCTTTTGCCTCTGCCTCCCTCTAGTGTTGGGATTTAAAGGTGTGCACCAGACTACTCCAGAGAACCGGGACTTTCATAAACAAGCTGGTTTTCTGATTTCTCTATAAAACTAGACACGTCTCAGTTCAGCCTCCTGAACACATAAGTTAACCATCTTGCTAACATATGGAACATATTAGATCAGTGGCTTTCAACCTCCCTAACCCTAAGACCCTTAAATATAGTTCACGTCATGGTAACCCCCTCCAACCTAGTTATCTTGCTACTTAATAACTGCAATTGTTACTGTTATAACATGTAACACAAATATCTTGTGTTTTCTGGTTTTAGGTGACCCCTGTGAAAGGACTGTTCGACCTCCAAAGGGGATGAGGCCCACAGGCTGAGAACCACCACAGCTAAGAGAACCTGGGAACACCTGTTCTACTTTGTAACTTGAGGCTCATTTATCAAGTTCCCTCCCCCCAGGGTACGTTTAATTTTCTGATTATCTGTTACAAGTTCAGGAACTTCTGGTATATGCCTCTCTTCACGCCAGGCTCTTATTTCTGTTCCTCTTTCCTGGGAGCAAAGACAAGAACTAGCTGTGCTGGACTTCCTGTATTCATCGTGTGCCCTCTCTAAGTAGGTCACAAACTCAAAAGCCTGCAGGCCCATGCTTCAGCAACTACAGTGGTGGTCAGAGGGGCTGGGAAGAGGGTTAGATACATCAGGCCCTCAGCCTGGAATGACTGCACAGCCTTCTAGCATGTAACTTTTTCTAAAATAATAATAATAATAAGTAATAATAATAAGAATAAAATAAAAAACAGAAATCATTTTTGGGTTTATTTGAATTTTAAAAATGCCTTCTAGTTCAATGCCTTAGGCTAAGTCAACTGATGGTGGGATTGTTACCCGCCACCCCAACTATCTGACTTCATGTGGTGACGTGTCACTTGCCATAATCCCTCATAAAGCATAAGGTAGACGTTTAAGGCTTTGCCACCTCACAGGACTCTGGAAACAACACAAAGAACCTGCATTCGGATGGAGATACCTTCCCAGACCCGCCTTTATCCAACGGGTCAAAGGACCAGATGGCACTGCCTCCCTTGGGAATTCCCACTGGATATCAGCCATATAAGCAGCCAATTCGCTAACCCTGTGCCGACTTCCTTTCTGCCACCGACCACTTCCTGAAATCACCAATTGGGATGAAGGCTCCACCCACCTGTTCTAAACTCTGCCTAAAAGTCAATTCTCTGATCCAAGGCATATCCTCGCATTTTAAAAATTGGGGTGGGGGAGGCTGGGATAGATTTAAATGACTTGACCCACTGAAATGGTTATCAGGAATTCCTAAAGACTACATTCCTTAAAGGATGCCACTACCGTGTAGTGTCAACCCCAGCCTTACCGAAATGCAGAGGACAAGCCACACACCCAACATGGGACACTGACCCCAAATATTCCTACACAAATCATCCCAGGTTATTATTTTCCTGACCTGCTGAAGCAATGCAGACATGAGTTTACCAAGGCAGCTGATGCTGTCATACAAGCTGTCATAATAATCTTATTACCTTTCATTAATTTGTGTGTGTGTGTGTGTGTACTGAAGAGCTGTGGAGGTCAGAGGACAATCTGCAGGAGTCAGCCCTCTTCCCACCACACGGGTCTGAGGGTTCAAACTCGCTGTCAGACCTGTAGCAGATACATTTATGTACTAGGCAGTATTACTGGTCTAAGGGTTAACTTTTCAGTAAGTAGGAATACATTTATAAAACTACTAATGACTACATACAAAGGATGAGTGTTTACATAGGGTTGATGTCATAGGCTGATCCAGACCAGGCCACATACATGACCAACATACAGCATTTCATGACAGCCTTGCTGCCCAGGTCATTGTGATCCTCCGGGGTGACTCATGGATTTCATTATCCACGAAATGTCCTACAGCACGTGCCTGTGCATATGGGTTCACGTGAGACATTTTGGTGCGGCTTCCATTTTATAACCCCCTTGGTTTACTGTTTGAACTTGAAAACACAGTTCCATTAATCAGGGTAGGTAGCCAGTGGACCGGAAAGCCTCAGTGGACCTGGATTCTATTTCTAGTACCACACGATGGCTCACAACCACCTCTATATGCAGTTTTAAGGGATCCAATGCCCTCTCTGGTTTCCATGAGCATGCGTGGTGCATAGACATATGCGCAGGTAAAAATATCCATATAATTTTTTTCCATATAATTTTTTTCCTTATTAAAAATAAACAAACAAAAAAGAAAACCACACTAGCCCTATTTACATGTATTTTCTCCAGATGCCTTCAGAGTTTGTAATGGAATTTGGTTTTGTCTGTTGGAACCAACACCAACCAATCACCAGGGACCAGAAAGAACGAGACCAAGTTGACGGTTCAAGAAGTCCGTTTTAAAAAATTATCTTTATTTAGGTTTTTCTGATTCAGCACATGTATTAAAGACTGATCAACATAAAGTAAATAAGACATTAACCGGACATCTTACATCTCTCTAAACTCAACAGAGAATGTCAGGATTGCCACCGTTACCTGAACTCCAAGCTAGTTAAGCTGTAGACAAGCTACCTGAACGACACACGGAGCACACGAATATGCAGAGGCAGAGGGCATGCTAGCATCTGGCTCTCCCCTCTTCCTTGTCGACATCTGCCCAACTGACAGTCGGCTTTCTTTCCAAAGGAAGTCCCAAATAAAGCCCATGGAGACATCTCAGGGTCCATCGGAGCAGACATTCTTCCAAAGGAACGCGTTCCAGCCTGTGCTGCCTGCAACCTTGTTTCTGTTTTTTTTTTGTTTTTTACCAGAATGAAGTTCAGATCAAGATGTATAATACGATCTGATGATGGTGAGGACCAAGTCAAACAGCAGAGCAGAGCAGTAACCCAAGTT
Organism: Rhabdomys pumilio; assembly: GCA_030674055.1. Taxonomy (NCBI): domain Eukaryota; kingdom Metazoa; phylum Chordata; class Mammalia; order Rodentia; family Muridae; genus Rhabdomys; species Rhabdomys pumilio. The sequence continues at coordinate 33,428,573 of JANHMN010000019.1, forward strand.
TAAGGCATGAATGCACACACGCACACGTGCACACACACAGCACCCATGCAAGCACGCACAGAAGATCCCACTGATCACTCCAGAAGAGGTGACCTGGGTGTGACCAGTAATCACAACTGCTGAGCATTCTGGGAGATGCTCTCCAACACATTAGGCTAACACATTTTTATCAAAAACTTGAGAGAGAGAGAGAGAGAGAGAGAGAGAGAGAGAGAGAGAGAGAGAAGAGAAGAGAGAGAAATTTAAACTTAAACAAAAAAAAACCTAAGCATCTTTTAGTCTCTCACGATGGCTCCTGAGGGAGAACCATGGAGCAGCATCAATGGCTGGCTCTTTAATAATTTGGAAATAGAAGGTTTACTTATGCATGTCTTTGGTAGGCATCGCTACAAGCTCTCAGCATTGGTTAACCTATTAGACAAGTACTAGACAGAAGATCAAGTCACAAAGGAAACTTCCTGCTGTGTTTTCAAAAATAAACTTTACGAAACACGCGCCGCCATGCTTTCTTTTTTCCCCCATCTCCCTGGGCAACCTCTACTAAGCAGGGCTGTGCACAGAGCAGGTTCATGTCTACCTAACAACAGGGGAGGGATACACATGTTTTCCTACAACCGAAGGGTCAACACAAATTCACATTATGAGTTATTTCCGGTTTGAATCAGAAGCCAATGATGAAGGCACAGCAGCATGAGCCGTCAATACACATTCTGGTCACCCCACGGTCATGAGGGGGGGTTATCTCGGGAATCTCAGAATCTTAAAGTCCTTCCGGTCAACAAAGACATTTAAATAAAATCTTAAAACACTTCCGTGTCTGCCCAAGGTCGAGAATTCTGTCTAGAATGCCAGCATGCCTGAAAAGAGAAAGCAGTTCAGAGCCCAGAGGTGCTGGGGTGCTGGGGTGCCGGGTGCGTGGACTTGCTTCTGTACAAAGGCGAAGTCACGGGGAGCAGATCCCTGGGCCTGATTAGCAGCACAGTGGTACCCGAGGGTCTCTGTCAACAAGACAGGAAATAAAGCCACTGAAGGTACTGTTGCTCTCACTTGCCGAGGACGGCTACTGATTTTAATGAAGCGTTAGCCTGTGAGAGTAGGAAAGGGAACCTATAGAAGCCACGACCAGCCCATAGTAATGGGGCTCCCGTCCCTAGGGGCTCAACATCTGGTTCTGTTACCTATCGATTCGTGCTTCAAAATGACACAAAACACCCTACATTCAAGGTCCTAGTGTTTGTTCTCTTGGTTCTTAACGCCTGCGGGGACCGGTCACTGAACCATACTGGGAAGAGCTATTAGAAAGAGCTGGGTTTGAGGTGAAAAGATAGCTCTACAGGACCCCAGAGTACACTTTCCGGGACAAGTCTGAATGTCAAGGGCCTACCTCTCAAAGGCTCCACTCACTGTACGCAGGTGCTTTTTACACTTGTGCTTCTAGGAGGTAACTTAACTGGTGGATAGTGGAGGGAAGAACTTTCCAGAACGGACTTGTGTGCTGGAGGATAAAGGTGCTAGCCAGCAGTACTGAAATCTACAATCCCAGAAAAGATTGTTGTAAACACATACCGTTTTTCTCTCTAAAGGGAGGGAGGAAAAAAAAAAAAAAAAAAGACTGTACCGTGAAGGAATAATTCTTCTGTCTAGCCTCAGAATTTCCCTGGAATGGTCATGTACCAAGAGGGTTGTGGAGCTGCTAGACACACCCAGGGTTTAGTCTGACATTGAAAACCTAACGCCTTGACAGGAGGTATCAGACGCTATATCCCGTGTCTGCTAACCGCACTATGGCCTGTACACCACACACACCTTATAAATAAAACTTTATAGGCCGACAGTTTCTTCCCGGTCGCTGGAGAACAGCATTCTCAGTTTAGCGGGTGGACGAGAAGAGCGGAAGGTCCTATGGTTGTTCTTACTCTCAAGTTCTTAAAACGCTGTCAAACACATTATCCGATTAACACTTTTCCATTCTGTTAACTCTTAAATATGCATTCGAAGGCAAAAATGGAGGTTTCTAGACTGTACAGTATTAATTATCTACAATGTCACCAGGGTCTATTCCTTGCTCTCGGGAGTGTGTCCCATGAGAAGCTGCTGTCAGAAATAGTTTGTCACAAACGTGAACTCTTAAAAAAAAAATTACGGATAAATTAATTTTTCAGTTCTCTGATTATATCCAACAGAGTCACGCTCCTCATCATAAAATATACATTCCCTAGCAAGTTATTTCCATCCACGGCATATATAAATATGCAAACAGGGGCAGGGGAAACACTTGACTACTAAAGCACAAAGTAACTGCGGACAGACAAGAGACAAAGGTCACAAAAGAGCCACTCCGTGTCCCCACCCCACCCCACCCACCCCGGTGAAACGGAAGGATTTATTTGTGCGGAAATGAATGGCGATCGCATTCGGAACCTTCTTGGTGTTCTCCTTGCTTAAGACAGGCAAAGTGAGCACCAGTCGAGGCCAGAGAGCTCCTTGGCTTGGTACTCAGATCTGCTCCTCAGCCGTCGCACTGGGGTGTCTGTCGCCTATGCTTCAGATGTTTATTTCCTGACAGCACTTTGCACCTGGAAGATACTTGTTCACACCCTCTGTCTTGGGACAACACAAAAGAACGGAAGCACTGGCTCTGTCACAATCTCACGGCCCCTGCAGCAGAGATCTACGCCTACGTTCGGTTAGCCATCAAGACCATTGGTGGGAAGGCATCTATCCACCCACGTCAGAGGGCACTGGCTTAGGTGGATTATTAACATTGAGGAAAATAAAAAATCACATCTTAATAGGCAATAATTCCCGTCCCACGCATGTGGGGGAGATAACAGCTGTGTGATTTGTTTCTGTAGGCTGTTTTACAAGGGACACGGTGGTCGATTTTACATCAGAAAACAATCTGTAAAAAGTGTGTCTGTAGAAAGCTCTAGACTACATGTTGTGGGCACCGGTTCATCTAGCTTCCGATCCTACAGTGAGTTAGGTCTGCAAAGGTCTGGACTGTAGTGCTGAATTCTTGGTATGTTCGGTAAACGTCACTGACCTGGAGAAGGAGGGTTTCTAAATAGCTCGGTAATTTTCCTGCAAATTCACAGAGAATAGTTATAAAAAAAAAGATTTCCCTTCTTATTTTACAAACCTAAAAGCCAAGAAAAAGCAGCCCTGGGGCCCTGGGGGGATAGGGTTTGCACACTGCTGCTCATTACCAGATACCAGACAGCAACGTTCCAGCCAGGGAATGACAGACACGGAGATTCAAGTAAAACACCGGTGGAGAAAGTCGTCTGCTTAGTGTTGCGGACCGCAACATCGGCTGCGTTTCCGACGAACATTCACGACACGATGAGGAGGGAGGGTTAGAGAACCTCAGTGCAAACGCATCAGATCCAAATACGCCGGGAAAGAAGCCTTTGGCGTTGAGAAGGTGGCTCCATCAGACGAGTCCCAACTGGAAATTCTGACTAAGCTCATGCATTAAGGCTGGGAGGAGGGGTGCACCGGATGCTGCGGCTGCGAGGGCGGGGGCTGCGTGGTGGCTGCCGAGGGGACCGCAGGCTGCATGGGGGGCGGAGGCGGCGGCGGAGGCGGTTGGACCGGGCTCTGTGTGTTGGGAGATGGAGGTGGCGTGGGCCGTTTAAACTTGTCAGGGCTGCTGCTTCTCCGTGGCGATGGCCTCTGAGGGAAGACAGGGACATGGGGTCAGCTTGGGACATGGGGTCAGCTCCAACAAAGCATGAATCAGAGAATGGAACCCACACCAACACGGGTAAGAGAGACACGGGTCCCTGAACTAGTAGGAGAAAACATAAAGAGACTGTGTTCACACCCAAGCCTCTAAAGATGTATTACAAAATGAAAATGCATCCTTCACGGCCAATAAGGATGATGATGTCACATTATCCCTACTGGTGTGTCCTCAATCTCCTCCAACATTCAGCTTGTTATGCATTCAGGAAACAACATTTTCTACCTTGACATCTGGTTCTTCGAACTTCCGAGACTTACATGGGCATCCTGGGGAACATCACAGGGAAAGGGTCGTCTTTGAACCTTCCTCTCACCTCATTCCTATTTCTTACATGTCTGCCTGTTCTGTCAGCCAACTGCATGGTCAAGGGTGCAGGGCAACTCTCCTGAGGAGACCTTGATATATTCATTTTGTGTGTGTGGATATTTTGCCTGTAGGCATAGATAATACATGCGGCCCATCCATGACTGAGGGATTGGATCCCCTGGAACTGGAGTTACACACAGCGGTGAGCCATCATGTAGGTGCCGGGAATCGATTCCCTAAACGATCAGACAGTACTTTTAACCACCGAGTCATCTCTCCAGCCTCCCTGAAGAGACCTTGAGAGCTGGACAAACTAGACCGACTCTCCTGGATCCAGGAGAGGAAATCAGGAGTGGAACGAGAAGCCAAGACAACTTAGGAAGGCTGCCAAGGGTCAGCGGTGAGCAGCATTTTCAGATGCCATGGAAACCCCCATAATGCTTTATGGCAAACAGCTGGCCACAGCTCAGTGAGGACACCGTCCAGACATCAAATTACATTTCAGAGCAGGCAATGTCTGTAAGTGATCCTGAGTCTCGTGATCCAGGGACATGAGTTTCAACACCAGGACTTCACGTTAAACTCATGGGAACAATCCATAGCTCTGAGAAGGGACCCAAGACACAAGGTGGCAAACGGCTAACAGCAGCAGTCCTCAGCTCACCCACAAGACCAGCTAGTACTGAGTCGGAAGTGAGGTGCTGCCCGCTCCTGACAAGGACACTTACTGTGATGCCATGGGAGGCCCCCATGTGCTGAACGTGGAGGCCGGGAGAGTTGTAGTAGGACATTCCAGCTCGAGTCAACGACGTTGGCGGCGTGAAGCCAACCGTGTGACTTGCGTACGAGAGACCTGAAAGAGAAGGGCGGCAAGGTTCGCTATGGTTTGCAGTCTGACCGTCTGGAATCTTCAACCAAAGGCAGAGGGTCTTGGGTGCACACACAAATAAAAACACACAAGCAGAAGGTGGGCCCACTCAGTGGCATGCTGGATTGGATAGAAAGGGGCACAAAGAAAAAAAAAAAAAAACAAAACAAAAAACCACCAAGCACTGGGGGAGGTGAGGACACAGGTAAAAAGCAAAGCAAACCAGGAAGCTCAGAAATGACCCTGGTCATATTCCATCGAATGATCCTTCAACACCGCTGACGAGAGAGAAGGACAGACAAGAACGGTCTCTCCTCAATGAATGGTGTTGAGAAAACTGCAAATCCACAGGCAAACAAACGAACAGAACCCTTTTATGTTACACCAGACACAAGCATCAAATGGAATATAGCGTTGAAAAGAATATTTGTGTTCAACGGTGAGTAAAACCTGCAGCGTGTAAACAACCTAACTGCTGTGTGTGTACGCGTGTCTATCTGTGTGTACGCACATGTCTGTGTGCACAGGTATGTGTGTGTACACGCATGTGTCTGTGTACACATGTGTGCACGTGCAGTGTCTATGTTGTAAGTACGTGTGTATGCAAGCTTTGCAAGCTGATTCGATACAGGATAAAAGAGCCACACACACGCTAAGGTTCTCTGAAAGGAGCCAAGATTTAAGGGGACTCAACCCTCTGCCCACTGCCATGTTTGGCAGTCTCCACGTGGAAGCCGGCCTCTAATATCCACAGTGCTTTACACCAACACTTATCAGGGCTGAGGAGAGGCTCACTCAGTGAAGTTCTTCCCGCACGTGCGTGAGGATATGAACTTTATCCCGTCCACCGTAGAACATGCCAGGAGGGATTCCCTGGGACTTGGCTAGTCAGTAAGCCTAGCTGAACCGGTACACTGCAGGCCAATGAAAGACACTGACTCAAAACACAAGATGGGCAGCTCACTCCTGAGGAATATGATGCTTGAGGCTGTCCTCTGGTTTCCACCTACATGTGTGCCAGCCCACACATGTACACCCTACACACACACACACACACACACACACACACACACACACACACACACACACAGAGTGCACGCTCAACACAGATTTCTACTGGATAAGCCTGGGTAGGGTCTAATCACCCATACTTGAAATATTCAAATGTAAAGGCTGTACTGCTCTGGGTAACAGTGCACAGACCCAGCTTTATAGCATCTAACTGGAAAAACCTCAAGGGTAGGTAGGCTCTGGCTGTGGCTTCAGTGCACAGTATGCACATCACCGTCGCTACAGGCGCATGTGCTTGAATCTTAGTCTCCAGCAGATGGCGCTGTTTAGGAAAGCTGTGCCGCCACCCCCCAAGAGATAGGGCGGGGTCTCAGGAGTGAGTAATCAGAGGGGGACCTGACCTGAGGTCTCACAGCTCTGCCTCACTTCTGGTGGGTACAATGTGAGCAGCTGCCTCAAGCTCTTGCCGCCCTCAAGTTTTTCTCTGACAAGACAGGCTGTAGCCCACCCACTCTCTGCCCTTTCCTTAGGCTGCTTCCTGTCAGGAGTTTGCTCATAATGGTAACTAATACGGAGCCACACAAGCGGCTCAAGTAAAAAACTAATAGAAAAAGGCTTGGACAGGGGCCAGAGTCACCACCTTCTTTTGAGGACCTGAAGGCAGCTAGTGGCCAAGACATATGAACTGTTTCTTGCTACCTTGAATTATACGGGAACAAGAAGCTTCACTGTCTGTTTACATAAAGATATACTGAGAACCTCCTTAGAGAATCTTCCTGTGGCCTCCATACCAGATGCTGAGGACTTATCTCTTGGCTCGATTATGTCAGTGGTGCTTTTTGCACGATACATTTCCCATTTCCAATAGATTTTTTTTTTTTTTTTTTTGCTTTTTGACTCCAGTTTACAAAGCAGGGCTCTGCCTCGAAAAGCCAGCCTCTGAAACCAAAGTGGTCATTTAATGTACTGTTTATTGATAGCTGAGATTGGAAAGCTTGTCTTCAGGTAACAGCCCAGGAGTGGGAACCCTAACTCTACTTCTGAGGAATGTGAAAAGGCTTTGGGGCAGGGGCAGGGGCCTGTCTACAGGCACAAGGTCTGGCTCTGAACCCCACCACCAAGCAAAAACTAAACAGAAAAGCAAAGGAATAAACACACACATCCCATTCCCTGAAAACCCAAGATGAATTTAGAAGAAAATGACGCCTTAGTTTTAAAGAGGGTTCAAGAGATTGCTTTTGGGGATGGAGAGATGGTTCATGGAGTATTCGTTGTTCATGTAGGACTGAGTCCCAGCACTCACACGGTGGCTCATAGCCTAGTTCCAAGGGACCCAACAATGACACACATACATATATGCACGCAACGCATTCACACACATAAAAATATAAAATAATGCTTTCATGAAACAAAAAAATGACAGCCTATTTACTAGATTAATTTTTTTTTCTAATTTTTTTTTTTTTAAATTAAGTCGCCAAGAATCTTCAAATCTCTATTGCCCCACACTCCTTCTGATGCTCTAGGCCGACAATTCTCAGCAGTGAACATCAAGCCCTATGACTCTAACCCCAAGCCTGACCCTAAACCCAATCAATCAGGGGAATGGTGCAAAGGGGCAGGCTGTTGTGACAATCTTCGATGGTGATTCTGAGCCACAGGATAAATTATTGAATCTCATGTGCTACAGAGCCCACCATTAGCAAACAGGACCGCTGTAGCATCCTCGGAAGATTACTGCAAGACTAAGTGAGTTATTAGTGTGTCTTCTTTAACCCTCTTCCCCAGGCCCTACTGATTATAATCTTCTATAATCTTGGTGGTCTTATTAATTTTTATTCTTCCTTAAATCTTTTTTTTTTTTTTTTTGGTTTTTCGAGACAGGGTTTCTCTGTGTAGTCCTGGCTGTCCTGGAACTCACTCCGTAGACCAGGCTGGCCTCGAATTCAGAAATCCGCCTGCCTCTGCCTCCCAAGTGCTGGGACTAAAGGCGTGTACCACCACTGCCCCCGGCCTCTTCCTTAAATCTTAATCGCCATGCATCTCACTCTTTATCCCAGGGCAGGGGAAAACACACACACACACACACACACACACACACACACACACACACAGAGAGAGAGAGAGAGAGAGAGAGAGAGAGAGAGAGAGAGAGAGAGAGAGAGTAAACAACAGTGAACTTTCTTGGAACTGGAAATCTGCATCAAGTGGCTGCTAAACAGAACTCATTTGTCATGGCTTAAGGACAGGGACACCTTTTAAGAAATGTGTCCCATCAGGAATTTCAATGTGAGATAACAGTGTCCCCAAACAGCTAGGGAACAATACCACTAGGCAGTACTGTGACAGGAACATCAAAATGCAGATAATTAGATGGCTTTTATTGGTCACACGGTCCCAGCTTTGGTACCCAAGGCTCCTGACTCTCTGTCATACAGTTACCGTTGTGAAACCTCGCCTCTGACTGCAGGATTCTTCCTCATCCCTTGGAAATGATATTCCTCTAGACATTTTGTTCCCTTTAAACAGACTAAATAAGGTACAGAGTTCCACTCAACATGACCTGGCATTCCTACCTGCTAACAATAACCCTCCCACCCTTACTCCTGACTGAAGCCTTCCTCTTACACCAATATGTCAGAAGGTGAAATGAGACCATGAAAGGAAGGGGGTAACAAAAAAAAGGTCTATCTGCAGCTTGTTCACCAGCAGGCACAGAAACAAAAGGCTCCAGATGCAAGCCTTCTCGTTCCCCCTCACCACTCCTGCCTGCCTCAAGCCTCCGCCCCACTTCTTCCTCATCCCCCAAGGTGGATCACGTACTCGCCCACCTACACGGGAGACCCAGCACTGCTGGTGCAGAGTCTGGGACACTGAGGAGTATTTTGGGGTCAGATGAAGACAAGCATGCTGGGAAAGGAAAGGCCCTGGATAACAAAGGCAACAGTGGAAGAAGATAGCTGTCTTGCTTGCACAGGCACCTACCAGGCCAGCGAGGCTTGGCTCACAAAGCACTGCAAGGATCAGGAGGCTAGGGGGAGGGGACACTGGTTTGGTATAAAGAAGCTGGGCCTGGCCTCTTCTTGGCCCAGTGATCCAGAGCTAGTAACCCATGAATGGTTACTGCTTCTATTTCACAGGGGAAGAAAATGATGCCCAGATTATCATGGAGAGTCAAAGTGAGATTAAGGCAGTTGGAATGACGCAAAGAAACCCATAAAAGATAGGGGAAGACATCCTGGAAATCAACCCAGGGACCATGCCCATACCCTGAGACTAGTCACACACACAATCTTCTAGAAAAGGGGGTTTGAAGTCAAATTGAAAGTGATGACAGTCACCATCTGTACGTAAGGCTCGGTGAACATCGAGGAAGAGAGTGGCAGATAATATGAAATCCTCAAAAATAAAAGTTAAAAGAAATAAAAGAAAAACATTAAATAATAAAATAATAATTAAAAAAAAATCAGAGTCTTTGTGTTTAAGGTTGTCAACCAACACTCAGAACTGATGGTGGCTTAGATTTTCTTAAGAAAACGCAAAAATAGAAGGGACACAACCAGAGCTGCTGACTAAACATACTGGAAGAACTAGCTAAATATCAGCAGGGAGCGTTTAGCTAAATCTGTGTGGGGCCCTGGGTTCAAATCTCAGTGTCACACACAGACACAAACAGAGAAACACACACACACAGCCCCAACAGCCATACACGGTCCCCCTGCAGCCCCTCACAAACATACACACACGGCCCCACATACACAGCTACACATGGGTGTGCGCAAAAACACATGCAGACACACACACACACACACACACACACACGCAAACACACATACTGCCACACACATGCACACTAAACAGCTGGAAAACAGTCACACCGTGATAGCCCATAGACGCACTCACCGGGTGATATAGGCCTGCTTGAACTGGGAGAAGGCGTGTAAGGGATTGGGCTGGACACAGTGCGAGGTCTTAATCCTTGTGCAGACATCTCATTAAAATACCTGAAAGGAGAGAGGAGGAAGTGGTTGAAACATGCATGTTCACGTGGTCCTTAGAAGAAACCCTACGAGTGATACTCTGAAGACACAACCTAAGGTCAAAACCCTGGGAGTCCGAGAGGCTGGACCCAAGTGACATCTCTAGTACTGACTCCTGAGTCACACTGCTCCAGTCTCACATGCGTCACAACCCCCAAGAGGCTTGTCACAGCCATGTAATACACAGACATCAGAAGGGACCTGTCCTGAAGTTCTGCCAGGGAACTCAGAAGCACAAAGGTATCTCTGTTTGAATTGTTATTCGAAACTCAAAACCAACAAGCTCACTAATACTTAACACACTGAAGGGCAAATATGCCCCTGGGCTGAGTGCCACATTTTCACAAGGCAGGCTCTGCTTAAGACATGGTCACATGTTAGAATTTAACAGAAGACACCGGTGCTGGGCACCTTGGGCAGGTCACACTTGGCCACACTGGGTCGAGTCTAGTTCACATTGGGCCCGAATGTGCTGAAATGTGATACGGGGACCATCAGCTTTCACCGTGTGAACCGAGTACACAGTGCTGATGGGGGTGAATTTCTGCTTGACAGACTTTCTGACAAACCGTCCTCCCTGGTCTTAAAGCTAAACAGCCATGAACTTTGACCTCAGAGCACTGTCAGCTCTGGCGTTCATTTACTGAGGGACCAACGCAGCCACTTCCAAGCAGGTTAATAAAGCCTGACTGACACACAGCTCGATTAGACGCCTGCCTCTGTCTCCTTCCCTTCTTTAGGACAGCCCACCACAGGAACACCAGTGGGATGTTTCCTTATATTACACACACACAGGTGCTCTAAGATCACCCCTTACAATCTCCAAGTGTCTGCTATTTTCTTTCCCAGAGATCCATCCCATCGGATCAGTCCTGGGGTGCAGAGTGCTACTTAATCAGGTACTTAACGACTCCATGGCACCTTGACTAATTTACAAAAATAAATAAATAAAAGCAGGCTGGGGATGTAACTCAGTTGGGGGAGCGTTTCTGCAGCACGCATGAAGGCTCGGCTTGTGCCTCCAGCGCTCTGGTGCCATGCGCCTCTAATCCCAGCAACCTGGGGCAGAAACAGGAGGATGAAAATTCAAAGTCAGCTCAGGACTACAAGAGATCCTCACTATAAACGAACAAAAATAACCAACAGAAATACAGCAAAACTTGCACAGTAGACAGTAGCTCTGGAGGAAGCTGCCATCCATTTGGAAGTGTGAGGGAGCCACATCTTGCGAGAAACTTTGAAGCCTAGCCTTGCTGCTTTGTACCCCAGCCCGGGTCTCCCCTGAGTCTTAAAGTAGTTAATAAAATATCTAGAGAACTGCTTTGTGTTCGGGCTGACATTTTCAGTCAAACAATTTTACTGAGAATGGGAAACTGTCAAGAACAGACTTAGAAACAAGGACTACAATCATACAATACAGTCTTCTGAGGAAAGAAAACCTTTTCAAGTAAAGGAAGCAGAGAGATTTTAAAGAGGAAAGCTTGTCACTCTTCTGTGACTTTTAAAGTCCCATTTATAACTTGCCATTATTTTAAAATTTCAGTTTTCTTGAAAGCATCCAGAGGAGGTGGTGGGGGAGCTTTGGCAGTTCCCTTTTCTTTAGTGGACAGAGGTGGAGGGCTGAATAGCTAGTCACATTTTGTCCTCAACATATGGCACTCTCACAGATGTGATGATGTGAATATTCTTGGCCCAGGGAGTGGCACTATTAGATGTGGCCTTGTTGGAAGAAGTGTGTCACTGTTGGGATGGGCTCTGAGACCCTCCTCCCAGCTTCCTGGAAGTCATTCTTCTCCTAGCTGCCTCAGGAACAAGAGGTAGAAATCTCAAGCGCCTCCAACCCATCTATCTAGAAGCTATCATGCTCCCAAAGTTATAATGGACTGAACCTGTGACCCCGTAAGCCAGCCCCAATTAAATGCTGTCCTTTATAAGAGTTGCCTTGGTCATGGTGTCTGTTCACAGGAGTAAAACCGTAATTAAGACACCCCAGCTGGTACCCTAGGTCTCATACAGGGAGTGCCCAGGTATCTGAGGAGGATCCATCTATCTTTCACAGTGAGATATGGCCCATGCCTGTTCAGAAATGGTCTGTGTCAGAGGAACACTAATTCCACAGCTGCTGCTCAAATAGGTCTTTGTAATATTTGGATCTGTTAGTTATCTTCACGACTTCCTCATTCCCCAGTGCAGAGGAGAATATAAGAGGAGAGGGTATGACAGAGGTACCCATGCAGAGACCAGATGCTCTAGTTACCCGCAGGATGCTCATTCCAGCATAGGAGACAGAGAAGTGCAAGCTAAAGACATAGAAAACACATTTGGTAAAAGCAATGCAAAGTTTCCCAAAACTAGGGGAAGAAAATGGTCACCTGGATAAAAGAGGCAAGATGAAAAAAACAAACAAAAACAAAACCCATACATCTTTCAGTCAAGACACTGAAAACACAGAACAACGAAGTAACACTGATGCTTGCTTGCATAAGAGGAGCAAGTCACAGTCAGAGGAAACCCATCAGAAACAGCCGTCTATTCAAGAGAAACCCTAAAGGCTAGAGAAGCATCCAGCAATGTATCCCAAGCTCTGAAAAACATTAACTTGGCAATCCAGAATAAACCAGCAAGACTACACTTCGTAGCTGAAGGAGAAAGAAAAGTTTTCCTTATAAACACAGACTGAAGGAATTCATAATCGCTTCTATGTAGCCAAGAGAAAAGACAGTCATGAGGTTAGGGTGAAGGGTGGTGAGTGTACTACATCAGCAAGGAAACAGACAGGGGTCAGACAGGAAGGCACAGACACCTTCCAACAAAACTCTGAAGGTTGATAGTTGCAACTGGAAAAGCAGAAGACACAGCAGGAGTAAGCTGAATTACACAGAGGAGCCACTGTCTGCTGCCTACAAGAAACACATCTCACTGGCAAAGGCAAACAGAGGCTGGGTAAAAAGACAGTCTAGGCAGATGGAAGGTCGGCACTGCTGTGTAGACATCTGACGATGCAGACTTCAGGCTGAGAGTAGGAGACAACGATGCACCCAGTTTCATCAGTGAACGCCACAGGGTCTAAAAACACAGACTGTAATGAGAGACCTCAGTCTCTATACTCCAAGCGACAGGCCACCCAGACCGGAACTCACAAAAATATATCAGAGTTAAGTAACACAGACCAAATGGTCTAAAGGGACACCTAAGACAATCCCACTCAAATGGTGTTAGGATGCATATTCTCAGCAGCAGCCTATGGACTTTCTCCAAAACGGACCGCATCTTAGCACCACAGCAAGTCTTAATGGCATAAGCTTAACTATTTGTAACGTTCTACACCTGGCAGTGAGAGGGATCTCAAAACACAAAGAGCCATGGAGGATAAACAACATGCCACTGGATCGATGAGACAGGCCGTGGAAGTCAGCAGGGAAATTAAAAATTCCTGACATTTAATGAAAATGGGAACAAAATATGAGGACCCAAGGGGTATAATCAGAGTGTTTCTAAGATGTAAGTATACAGCCACAAATGCAGAGAGAGAGAGAGAGAGAGAGAGAGAGAGAGAGAGAGAGAGAGAGAGATATCGAGATATCTCAAATCAGTAACTTAAAGGTGCACACATCAAGGGTTTAGGAAAAGGTGCACACATCAAGGGTTTAGGAAAAAAGGAAACATGTCAAATCCAAAAATCAATAGATAGAAATACTAAGATCTAGACAGAGGTTAATGAAACGAAGAAGCAAAGAAAACAGAAAATGCTGAAAACCAGTGGTCCTCAATCTTCCCAATGCTGCGACCTTCAACACAGCTCCTCATGTTGTGGTGACCCCCAAACCATAATTTTGTTGCTACTTCGTAACTGTAATTTTGGTATGATGAATCAAAACGCAAATATCTGATCTGCAGGGGATCCGATATGTTGAGCCCAATGGGGACACGACCCACAGGCTGAGAACCACTGCTGAAGAGGAAGCTCACAAAATGGCCGAGAATCTTTGTGGACTACAGACTGTTAATAATATGCAGAATATATAAAGCCCATGTATAAATGTGGTCTTATAGCTTTAGGCAGGGCACTGAGAAGGTCAGAGCAGAAATGCATGGTCTGGCTCCCTCCCTTATGGGCATGGGTTTAAAACCTCATAGGAACGCAAACAGAGGTGGTAGTAGGCAATTTAAAAAGGCAACACTAAAATACCAAACAAGTCCATCAATAAATGGGCAAGCAGCGAACAGAACAGCAAACAGGATGGATACAGGGGCACGAGCCTTTAATCCCAGTACTTGGGATGCAGAGGTAGGTGGATCTCTGTGAGTTCCAGGACAGCCAGAGCTGCACGGTGAGCACGTGTTCTAAAAAACTTAATAGAAAAAAGAAAAGAAATAAACTTAAAAAACAAACAAACAACAACAATAAAAAAAAAAAAACATTTTCAACATCCTTACATATCAGAGAAATGCCAGTCAAAACTATATGGAGATTCTCCTCCTCGTTTGAACGGCAGCTATTAAGGAAACAAGGAGCAAACGTTGGTGGGGATGTAGATAAAAAGAAGCCCTCTCATGCTGCTGATGGAAACCTAACCAGCCTTACTGCCACCGACATCAATATGGAGGTTTCTAAAAAAAAAAAAAACAAAACAAAACTGGAAACGTCGTATGACTCACATATGCCAATTCTCGATTGTAAGGTACCAGAGGGCTTTAAGCCGCAGAAATACAGGCACCTGTACAACTTTGTTGTTAGAGGTCTGCTCCCTGCTCCAAACAGCCGAGCTGTGGGTCCTGCATGGAGGTCCGTCCACAAGGCATGCGTGTCGTGCATATGCAGTGGAACGTACACAGTTGAAAAGAAGACGGGAACGATGCTATTCGCTGGGAACCAAAGCGAGCAAACTGAGCCAGACTCAGAGACACGGATCACAGCTTCTCTCGTTTGTGGACTCTAGGTTTGTTTGTTTGTTTTTTTTAGCTATGTAAAGCCATATACATGTGCACACACAGCATGAAACCAGAAGGGAGGCTGAGGGATGGAAAGATGATCGATCAGGTGGAAGAATACAGAGAAAGAAAGGAACGGACGGAGGCAAGCAGGGTCAACACACACAACAAACTTCAGAGGCACAGTCTATGAAACCCAGCACTACGTCAAGAAAAACAAAACAACAAAAAAACCATACCAAACCCCAGCCATTACTCTATAAGTCCTACCGCCTGGTGTCTTTCTGATTAGGTTTGTGAAGAGAAGAGCTATTTCCAAAGGATATCGATGCAGATAATTGGTAAACTCAGTGGGGTTTAAAACAAAGACATCAGAGTAGGATTGGCTGCCGGAAAGGAGAATGGGGTAGAGAGAGCTGAGTCATGGGATAAGAAAATGACCTAAATTCAAATATAGTCACATTGAAATTATCAAGGAATTTTTTTTTTGTCAAAGCTTGGCATGGATTACTGACAAATAAGATAACATTTAAAAAAAAAAATTCCTAAAAGGGGGTAAAAACAAAATCACTGAAATGTTTGCGATTCAATTAAAGCAGATTTGGAGAAAATCCTGCTAAATGTGCCTATGATATTGGTACTCAAGTATGTGAGCATATTTATTCCCGCTACTAGAAATAGGGGCAGCAGCAAATATATTTCTCTAGTATTTTTGCTTACCTGCCCTTTAAACACCAATGTTAAAAAATTTAAAAGCAAAACAAATGGCGGCTCTTCCTCTCCGGTGCAAGCAGGGTGTTCAATCTCGTACATACCCTGCTGTGAGCATGTACTCTAACTTGGGAGATAGTCTTCATCACAGTCCCAGTGATAGTTAAGCTTTCTCCTTCTAGAACAAATACATTTTAATTTATGTGTGTCTGCAAGTAGGCCTGTCTACCACATACATGCTGGGCCTCTGGCCAGAAGCCAAAAAAAAAAAAAAAACAAAAGGGCACTGGATCCACTGGAGCCTGGAGTCATAGAGATGGTGTCTGTGGGGACGGGGGATGGGTACAAACCTCTCATCGTCCATCTCCAGGCTGGACTCGCTCTCGGAGAGCTGGCGACACAGCGCTTCCCTCCTCTCCATCTCCCTCTGGAGCTTCCGCTGCAGCCGCAGGTTCTCTTCCCTCATGTGCCGTTCCTCCTCCAAGTACTGGGCCATCTTCTCCGAATCTGGAAAGCCAGAGCTGGCAATTAAACTGCTATCGTTACCCCGCACTGCCCTTGCCCTACCACGTGAGACCCCGGGGTTTAAAATTTAGCCTAAGTATCAAAGTTTACAGGCGAGTTACAGTTAGTAAATATAATCTAACATGGGCGGGGGTGGGGGGAGCGTCTTCACCCCATTCCCTTGTGTTCATAGGTCAGGGGCTCCAAGCCCATACAGGACACAGTTGGACCTGAGTTTCGTTGACTACCTTGTCAGACTTCCTTCTCCACTGTGGGGGCTGGGAGAAAGCCCGGTTAGGGAGAGACTGGCCCTCTGGTTTCCCTCTAGGTTGCCCGTCTGCTCTAAACAGGCCATCTGAGGGGGGGGGGTGAGGTGGGGATGTCACCCTCGTTAGCACACCCACCATGCACAGTGGAGTAACTCTCAGAAGTACTGTGTCAGCAGACTACAGTCCGTGACAGGTAACATTCTTGTAAAACAGGGTCAACAAAAACCCTTTCCCATCGAGTGTATGTAAGCCGTGTGTGTGTGTGTGTGTGTGTGTGTGTGTGTGTGTGTGACACACAACCTCTGCAAATGGCTTCACTCCTGTCATATGGGCTCTGGGGAATCAAACTCAGGTCCTCAGCCTTGGTGGCAAGCCTCTTTGCTCACTGAGCCACCCTGCCTGCCCAATGACTTCTGGTGACCGTGACACTAGTGGACAACACCCAGGGAGGCAAGAGGACTTCTGATCCTTCCTGCTGAAATGACAGCTGCTAGGAATTGAAGATCCTCCATGTGAGCAGTAAGTAGCCTCAACTCCTGAACTGTCTCTTCAACCTGAACTGACTCAGAAATTAAAATGCTCAGATTACTAGACTCTATTATGTAGATTAAATACTAAATCTCTCAGCTGTTTTGAATGCAGCCCGGAAACCCCCAATGCCTAATCCACATGCGAAGTCTTTTTATTTGAAGTGATGGGGGCAGAGCCAGATACTTACAAAGCTCACAGTTAATATGAACAGCTTAAATTAAGTCTCCCCAAGTATACCTGTGCACATGATTGCTCAACAGGAATCACCAGGTGGCCCTGGGCAGACGTATTGTTGCTCAGAGTCAGATGGCGAATACAGAGCAGAAGTTCCCAGAACTGAGGATCCCAAAGGCTTCAAGAACAGTAATTCAGGAGGAAGCATTGCATTCTCAGAGGAAACTGCCATTCAAACTGGACGTGGGATACATGCCTATTCCTAGCACCTGGGGGTGGGTTAAGGCAGGGGGGTTGAGAATTCGAAGTCTGCCTCGGCTATACAGTGAGACCCTGTCTCCAACAAGAATACACCATAACAAAAAATCCAAGGAAAAGTAAGTCGTTAGCTATGGAGACTCAGCAGAGGAATGCTGAGACAGTAACTCTGAGATAAGAATGTCACCATTAGGCCAGGTAAAAATGCAGGGCTTCCACTGTTAGGACCCAAACATAAAAAGCTGGAGCCAAGGCCTCCCTTGGGCGCCCTCTGCTGGTACGCTGTGACCCTCCTCTCTCACACAGCTCTCTGGTCCCCGGAGATTACCATCACCCATATATTCTGCTACCTCTTGAATTGTAATCAAGCTGCTATCCCGTGAGGATGTCATCAAACCAGCTTCAGAGTGACACTCTCATAAGCAGGCTGTTTCCTGTTCCCTTCCTAGTACAGACCACATGAGGACTGAGTCCCACAGCAGAATTAAAGGCTCAACTGAACTCTTGAGAGTCAGAGCTGGAGGCCAAGGGGCTAACTGTCACAGCTACGCCCAAGGAGAAGGAAGCCAACTGATACACCAAGTTGGAGACCCCGGGAAGACAAGACGAATAATTAACACAGCTTCCTCTAAGCCAGCTGTTCTCAATCTATGGGTAGAGACCTTTTTTTTTGGGGGGGGGGGTGAATGACCCTTTTACAGGGTCACTGAAGACTGTCAGAAAACATATTTACATTAAGATCCTTCACAGTAGCAAAATTACAGTTCAGAAGTAGCAAGGAAAAGAATTTACTGGTTGACGGTGGGAGGTCGCCACAGCCCGAGGAAGTGTATTAAAGGGTCCAAGCATTAGGAAGGGTGAGAGCCACAGCTTTAAGCCTTATTGAAACCAGCTGAAGGATGCTGATGACTTCCTTGAGCCAGCCTTTTCTGTCCTGGGGCGGAGAGATCACCCTAGCATTCACAGATGTCTTCAAGGAGATCCACAGGCCTTCCCAAGACTAAGCCACGCGGTGGAGTGCCAAGGAAGGAGACTAAAGAACCCTTCCCTCAGAACCTCCTAGCCAAGCACAAATGAGGAAGGAAAGGGAGCTGGGCTGGCCTGGGAAGAGGTGGAAAGAACTGCCTACCCAGCTTCAAGCAAACTGGCGCTCCAGAACGTTTTGATCTAGCTCACCCGGTTTCATTGAGCTTTTACAGGCGGTTATCTAAGACACACCTCAGGATTACTTGGATTTAAAAAAAAAAAAAAAAATCATTTCAGAGGACTACAGTCTAGTCCTCAGAGGACTGAGAGAACCACCCAGTGCTGGCAGCCAACGGTGGTGCCTACAGACTTAACACAACAAGGACAAAAAGGGATTTTGTAGGTGTGATTATGCCAAGGATCCAGGGGTGGTGAGATAACCCTGGATTATCAGGGTGAGTCAGAGTGTGAAGATGGCCAGAACTGGAGAGGACATGGGAGTTACGTCCCCACAGCAGAGGCACGGATGGAGCCTGATGCTGCACACAAGATGGAGGCTCCACGGGTCAGACCTCTGGCCTCCAGAGCGGCAGGATAATGAACTGTGTGTCTATGCTTGTTACAGCAAAAATAAGAACACGTCGTACTTTTGAAGCCTCCAGGATCAAGAGAGCGCACTCAACTACTACTCGGAATGCACCTTCAGTGGGAGCCTGAGACTATCGGTATATGGTCTACTGAGTGGGCTGCCTTGCTCAGGGATCTGCCTGAGGAACCCGTGCATAGAGAGACTCGTATTCAAGCTCGGCACAGCAACTGGGCCTCATCATCAGACAAAAAGGGTCCTTTGGGGCTGGTGAGATGGCCACCAAGCCTGCCAAGACTGATCTGGCTCCCCTCAACCTACACGGTGAGAGGAGACAACCTATCCCCATAAGCTGTTCTCTGACCAACACGTGTGCACCAGGCCGTGCGCACAGACGGGTAAGTGAATAAACGTAATTAGAGTGTTTTGAAAAGGGATCCTTTGAACGGACCGTTTCACCTATGGAATTGTCAGCCTTTACAGAGGGGGTCCCAAGGCAGCTGTGTCGATAGCCTGGAGAACAACTGCGCGGCAAGCCGTTTTTAACAGTGTTTTCAAGAGAAAGATGCAGAGGATCAGGCTCACGCTCACTGTGCAGCTCTTGGTACGAAGCAATTCTGTGTGCAGGCAAACATCTGTGAGCACACGAGGTGCGCCTGCGCAGACCGCTCACCTGGCAGTAACGGAGAAAGGGAAGGTCTTCCTGGACAATAGTACCTCCAGGGGAAAAAAAAATGTCTGCAGCCAAACATCAGAAGCACAGCAGACCCCTAAAAATGCAGAGAAACCTAGACAAGGCTCAGAAACCCAGAGCCTTGATTTCTACAACACCTTGGCCTTTTCCAAAATATTAAGTATGAATTTCAAAAGCATCTGTCAGGCAAATGCCATGTGCAAATGTCATCGAAGATTAAATTCAGCAATAAGGAAGGAATCAGGAAGGCAAACACCCTTCACGGTCCTCCCTTCGTAGGGCCAAAGTGCTGGGGGTGGGGGGTGGGGGCTCTCCTGCATAGACTCATCAACGCCATACAGATAAACACAATCACAAAGGTCACCGAGCCTGGTGACTGGTTTTAATTGTCAATTTGATACAGCCTAGAACTGTAACAGGCAGAAATGCAGACTACGCTGAAGAAACACTTTTTTTATTCTCTACCAGACTACTGAAGCAGTGGGCACCGACAAAGCTGTGACTTCCCCAGGAATCTCAGACTGGGAGAAGGAGCTGGGGGTGGGAGGTAGAGACCAGGCAGAGGGAACCCGTCTCCCTGGAAGAGATTTCAGGTATACAAGCTGAGACTGAAACCTGGACAAAGATGGGTCCATGGTAGGCGTGCGGGTCCACACCTCCACCAAAACTGCTTGGATGTGCAAATCCTTGGCCCTTGATATATAGACTTCTACCTCACTTCAGGACTGGAGGTTTGGTCTGTTGCTATTTATTGTGCTGCCAAATTCTATACCTGAAGATCTTAGGCCTACAAGTGAATTCTCGGGTTTACAAGCCTGCTCCTTAAAACTACTGGTTAAATAAAAATGACTACAAGCCAATCACTGGAGGGATTAAAGGGAGGCAGGATTCGAGTGATCTGGTTGAGGGTGGAGAGAAGACCACGAGAAAGAGAGAAGGCATCACGAGAGATGTACCATGAGAACATGGCCAGGAGAAACAGCAAGTCGTTGGGGAATAGTGCAGGGGATGGGAGTGGGCGTGGGTGTAGCCAGGTCAGCAGTTAGAAAAGATTAGGGGTTACACCCCACCCCAGTGATTGTCAAAGCCAAATAAAATAGCCATAGTCTGAGTGTCATATTTGTAAGCTAGTCAGGGATAAGATTAAGTTAGTTCTACTACACAGGATCAGAAATCAGACTAGAGGGGTTGCTGGATCTCTCTGTTCCCCTCTTCCCAGCGTGGCCAGTGACTAAACTGTCCTCTTTTGCTTTCCACTATTAATTTGGATTTTTTGCTGCCTCAGAGGACAGGTGGTCAGGCTGGGGTTAAAGTTTGTGACCAAACTCATCCAACTCCACCAGCCATGTCAGATAAGAGAATCACGTGGAAAGGTGTATGGGAGAGACTATCTCGACTGACGTGGGAAGGCATGTGCTCGCAGTGAGTTTGTTCCATTCCCAATCAGCTTTCCTGAGGGACGTAGCCCATGGCAAACGACTCTGATGCAGTAGACAGGCCCACGCTTGTACACAGACAGCACAACTGGGTTTAGTGAACTAAGAAAGAAGCAGACTCAAAGCTGGGAGTATAGTGGTAGAGAGTGGGTGTGGGAGGGGTTGGGGGAAGGCTGAACTGTGAATATAACCAAAATACAGTATATGGAATTCTTGGCAAAGTCATTGTATTTGTATATATTAAGATATAGCAATTATTCATATATATATATATATATGTATGTATGTATATGTATACATATATATGTACACGTATACATATATATAATGCTAAATAGGTTATTTATAATATATTAATAAGGTAATAAAATATGTAAATTATACTAAATAAACTACATATACACATGTATTACATATGAATAAATATGTATATATGTGCATGCATACGTATGTATGTATGTATGTATGTGAATGTGTGTGTGTGTGTGTGTGTGTGTGTGTGTGTACAAAAGCTAGCCAAGCACAGGTATCCATTCATCAACTGTTCTCTGTCCTCAACCACAGATGTGACGTGACCAGTTCTCTTGACTTCCTGCCTCTGTGGCCTCCCTGCTAATGATGGGCTGTACCCTGTGTGCCAAATAAGCGTGCTCTCCCTTAAGTCAGGACTTTATCTCAGCAACAGGGGGACGTGAGACAACTGGGCTCCTGCTCATTCAGGGACTCCCTCTTGAGATTATCAAAATTATCTCCGGGAAGCATTCTAAACCGTGGGCCCTCCCACCATGAAGTTTCTATTCTAAAAATATACCCCAGAGTAACAGGGACCCGTGTGCAAATGCCCATGCGTCACGAGTGATGCTGTGACTGTGGCTACTCCAAGTCCCTTAGTAAAGCACAGGACTGACGTGGTCTGGTACAGGGAGGGGGTGGGAGGCCACGTACGCTGTAACTGGGCGGCTCTCAGCTGCTTCTTCAGTCGCTCTACTTCGTTCTTTAAAAACCTGATATGCCTCATCATGTTCTCGGGAGAATCGATCTCCATGGAGATGTCTCTAGGCGATGGCGGTGCAGACACAGGCTGGTCTAATTTCTCCTGTAGGATTCTTCACAGAAAAGGGGGGTGGGGGGGGGGGAGAGAAAACAGTAATGAAGAGCAGCTTGCAGCAGAAGAGCACACAATATCCAAGCTCAGGGCTCGCCTGACAAGTGTCCGGGGGACTGACTGAAGCCTCTGTCTCACAACCTCTCGGTCCACCCTCACTATTGTCACAGGTCAAAGGGCCGAGTGGCGAGATCTCATTCTTTTTGTGTTCTTTGTGTGACCGCGTGTCAGTGCAGGTACACACAAGTCACCACACACACACAGAGGTCAGAGGATGATCTCGGGTGTGGGTCCTCCCTTCCCTGTTTGCAACAAGGTGTCTTGTTCTCGGCTGCTAAGCAAGGCAAGCTGGCTCCAGCTTCTGGGATTCTCCTATCTCTGCACAGCGATTACAGGCGCAAACTAGCGTGTCCAGCTTTACATGGGTGTCGGGGATCTGAACTCAGGCCCTCACATCTTATGCAGGGAGCCGTACGCCATCCCTGCTCCTTCTCTCTGAGTGACCCTGGCAGTCAGTTCTACCTGTGAAGACTGTAAACAGGTATCTGGTTACCATGCCCAGAGTCCAGCAAATACTCAGGCTAGGCGGACAACGTGGTTAGCAAGCCGGTTGCAGAGGATGGAGGGTAAGGAGAGACTCTACTCTCTTGTTGCTTTGGGTGAAATTTAGAAAGTGCTACAGATTGTCCTGGAGGATGAAGTCACTCACAGACACTTTGAAACCTGAACGGAAGGCTTGGAAACCTGGGGTCAATGATGAAATGTTAAAAAAAAAAAAAACCAAACCGATTATAAGGTCAGGAGTATTTAGTCAATAACTGGTGTATCCGCTTTCCCTACCGATTCTCATTCAGGTAAAAGCTAGAAAACAATCAACAGCCTTTTACCTATGAAATGACCGTTATACTAAGTAACTTAACACAACTGTTATGTACATAAAGCCTTCAGCTGCGTCCCAAAAAGGCAGGCCACCTGCACCAACTTACCTGTAGCTGTACCCTAGTTGAGACAGTTAACAAGTAACTACAGATGTGGTCACAAAACGACTTTATAATTCAATTTATTAGATCTGCTACCTTAGTCCTGTTATCCATGCTGACTGACTGTGGCTGGAGATTTCTCCTAGATGTATCTTTGGCTTGTTTGGTGTTTATAATTCTACACGTGAACCACAACAGAACAGAACTGCACATCCAAGTGGATGACAGAGAACACAGGCTGCTGGCAGGCCAACTCGAGATTCTGGGGCAGGGAAGTGACAAGTACCTTCAGAGGAAACTCCTGTTTACCACATAAAGCTCGGACAGAATGTTCCTGCTGCTCTGTCCCTTCCAAACCCAAAGTGCCAAGTGATTAAAAAAAAAAAGGCCTGTGAGCGTCTGCAACGAGGTGACTTAAGGAACATTTGCTGTGGGGTAACACTTTACATCTGTGCCTGTAGAAAACCCAGGTATTGGAATACACAGGTATTTGTTTACAGTCGGTTTAAAAGCAAACAGATAGTCACTCTTCTATTAAAAATCACCTAAAAAAAATTTTTAATTAAAAAAAAAAAAAAAAAAAAAAAAAAAAACACACCTGAGTCAGTAAACCCTAGGGATGAGCAGTCGCTAGCAGGTTGACAGTGGCACCAAGGGTGACTCTGACTTGGCCTTGATAAATAATAAATGAATAAACTAATAAATGAAAACAACCTGCATCTGAGGGAGGAGAAAAGCCAGGCACAGAGAGAAGACTGCTGCCAGAAAAGTCAACACTTTTTCTTTAACAAATTAGGGTGGGGGGCGGGGGGGGGCTGGAGAGATGGCTCAGCGGTGACCGCTCTCTTCCTGAGGTCCTGAGTTCAATTCCCAGCAACCACATGGTGGCTCACAACCATCTGTAATGAAATCTGGTGCCCTCTTCTGGTGTGGCTGAAGACAGTGACAGTGTACTCATATAAATAGAAATTATTAAAAAAAAAAAAAAAAAAAAGTTAGGGTGGTAGGTGTTACTCAAGCAATTCAAACTCCCCAAAGCCATCCCTAGTTAACAGACACGTGCAGGCACACACTCACACCAACAAACCTCTTCTCAGCTTCCAGCTTATCCATCCTCTTCCATAGCCGATTTACCAGCGCCTCCTGTTCCTGCTCCAGTGTGTTTTCGAGGTCAATCTTCTCCCGTCTCAACTAAAGGAGGGAAAAGAGGAAAAGCTTTACTGAGAAGGAATGACAGGGCACCGGAGTATCCTTGACTGGCTCTCACCGTGACTGTGAAAATCGATGAGCAAAGCTGGCACAACAGCTTTGGAAAGACCGGACACTGGATCAAAACATTTCCTGTACCGGTAACCACTTCGGCAAGACAGCGAACCCAGGACCGATTGCCTCCATAATCAGTGTCTCTCAAAAGGCCACTAAAACTAAGTACTTATGATCACAAACCTTGAAACTCACGAACCTGGGTTCGAATCCCAGCTCCGCCAAAGGGTTAGCTGGGAGAATGGGAAGTTACTAGGTAAGAGTTCACCACTTGCAAAGCGGAAGTGTACTTCTGACTGGGTTTAAGTGCCTTACCTCAGGCATCATTAATATGTGGCACTTAGAATGTTGTGTTCAACACTTGTCTCTGTCTCTGGTTTTATCCTGTTCCAGCCATCTAGGACCTAACTCTCCAGGCCTCTATCCTCCACCCCCTCCAGCAATGTCAGTATCTTGGGTGTAATAGCATACTAGACCTCTGTGAGAAGCCAGTTCCTTCACTTTTATCAGCAAAATACCTTATTACAAAATAAGGGGCTTTATGATGGTATCTTCACACCTGCGTGTGATATGCTTTGACTGTTTGCACATCGCCACCACCCCTTCAGTCCATCCCTCTCCTCTCCCCTGTGTCTGGATTCAAGAATACATCATCAGTTCTGGACAAGTGATGGAGCCGGGCTCTATAGGAAACAGGAAGCATTCCTTCTGCATGGTGGGATGTGGGATTCCCTGAAGAACAGCTCAAGGGCAAGAAACAGGGAGGTAACTGAGTCTGAATACTTCAGAAGTACTTGGTGGAACAGCAGGGAGCTTTGTGAGGCCCAGGGTGTCTTCTCTGCCTGGTAAGACTGGCTTCTCAGTCCTGAGGGAGGGAGGAAGGGAGGGAGGGAGAGAATGTCCAGAGAGGGTACCTGTCACCTGCTCCCAGGCATGCTTGAAAAATACAAACACACTAGTCTGCCTCTGTCTCCCTCACACCCCTCTCTCCTCGGTTTGTTTGTGTAGTCTTGTTTTAAATTCAGAGTTCCCTCAACAGGGACCCTCTCACCCACCGCCAAATATCTAAGTGTCAGATTAATCCAACCACAAACCCCTGCCCCGCCACCACCACAGTTACTCTGCAGCCCGCAGGGCCCAATGGATACAGCTGATGAGCAGAGTTTATTTCCAAAGCTGCTTTCTAATTAAGTCTTTCAGTGGCAAGCCCAAGTCCTTGCTCGTGTTCTGAGGCTCTATTCCTTATTTTGGGTTAATTAACGTCACACTCAGAGTCCTACCATATATCCCAATTAAGCCTGGAACTTCCTCAGATTTCCTTGGTGGATAAACAGTGTATCCCTGGGACATCAGATTGCCAGCTCCTCAGACCTGTGACTACAGGCAGAGGCCCAGCTCGGCCATGCCTCCCTCTCTCTGTTCACTTCCCCCGTTAGAGCTGACGGAGCACACCTGTGAGCCCAGCACTCAAGAGGCTCAGGCAGCAGACCCAGTGTATGAGGCCCAAACAGAAATAAAACAGAACAGGTAGTAACAGGAGTCTGGGAAGGGAGCTGGGGAGGGGACAGAGAAATCGGTGACACCCCAATAAGAATTCCACCCCTCACATCAGGCTCAGCTGTGAGACTCTCCGGAAAGTTGTTCCTGAGCCCAATTTCATCAGGACCACTAAGAAAATACACTTTGAATTCCAAAGATCAGAAGACACCCCGCCCCCCCATAACGTGGGGAAAGAGGCCCTTGAGAAACCAGACGTTACCAGTCTACACATAACAGAAGAATCTGACAGGAAGGCTTCCCTACAAGTGGTTACAATGGAGCTTCTCTCAAAGCCACCTGAGGGCCAGCAGGATAGCTCAGAGGACAAAGGTGCTTGCAGCCAAGCAAGAACCTGGTGCTTCCAGGTTTGCCCCTCTGGACTCAAATGTCCAGAGAACTGATCGGTAGGTTTTTATAGTGACTGCCACACACATGCCATGGCACACGCCAGCTCCCCTCAAATAAGAAAAAAATTGTAATTTCTTTTAAAAAGAGAGGGAAGTTGGGGCTGGAGAAATGGCTCAGCGGTTAAGAGCACTGACTGCTCTTCCAGAGGTCCCGAGTTCAATTCCCAGCAACCACATGGTGGCTCACAACCATCTGTAATGGAATCGGATGCCCTCTTCTAGTGTGTCTGAAGATAGCAACCCTGTACTCATATACATAAAAAAATAAAATCTTAAAAAGAGAGAGAGAGAGAGAGAGAGAGAGAGAGAGAGAGAGAAAATCTTAGAGAAAAAAAATAGAGAAAAAGCATTAAAGGGGCCGGGATAAGGATATTTTACTTCAGGGAATACCACATCCACACAGCATGGCGGTCTACCTGTAATTCCAATGCTTAGACAGTGAGGGAAGAGGTCCCTGCGGCAAGCCAGCCAGCTAGACTGGCCAAATCAGCAGGTTCCAGATTCAGCAAGAGGGCCTGCCTCAGTAAATAGAGTGGAGAGTGACTGAAGAGGACTCCTGATGTCAACCTTTGGCTTTTACACACACACACACACTCACATACCACACACACACCACACACACCCCTCATGAGGTGTAAGTTGTGCACCGGTGTGAAGCCATCTGTCACCGCATAGCAAGAACCCACCCATGCAAAGGATATAAGGAACAATCTCTTCAAATATAAACCCTCCATCAACCAAACACTTAGCCAGGATTCTTTTATTTCGGCTTACTGAGAAGATGACAAAGACTAAACAAACGAGAGGGGATAGGGTTGCCGCTCCCAGGTTCCCTGAGAGTGGTTCCCTGAGAACGGAAGGTCATAGGAGCTCATCCTGTTCCTGTCACTAGTCCTTCTACTATCACAGATGCCCAGGTATCCACAACGCTGACCTGGCGGTAGATCAGAACCACCTGGGAAAATAAGTGCAGCGGTTAGAAAATGATCCACGCAAACCAGGCACGAGCTGTGTGCACCTTCACTGCTCAGGCCACTGTACTTCCCCCTTCCCTGGAAGCTAATCCAACCTTTGCATACACATCAGAAGAAAATAGCTCAGAGGACTCAGGAGGGTTCAGGAGAGCAGCCGACTGACCATGCAGAGGAGACCTTGCTCGGCTGCATACCCACCCCTCATGGTTTAAACCTACAGAGGCAGCCAGAACCCAGGCACAGCCTCTGCGGGTGTCTGCCTGATTACTCAGCACTGTGACTCTCCTAGCTGGGAACACCTCTGGCCCTTGCTTTCTGGAAAACAGTCCTATAAATAAATACATACATACATACATACATACATACATACATACAGAAACACAAGCAGTCCATTTGTGTTAGGCTGGATGAAGGTAGTTTCCCCAACTCCAGGCGATTAAGTCATCAGCAACTGCTTTCAGAACTAAGGACAGATCCTAGGGTGTCCCCCGCCCTGAGCTCACACATGGAGGCTTCCTAGAAGTCAGGCAGCAAAGAGATGGAGAAGGGAGAACAGTCACTTTCAAGTCCCAGAGGTTATAGCTTACATACTCCAGAAACTGGAAATGTTTCTGTACTGAGGGAAGGGGGAAGAAAGGAAGGCTGGGGGGGGGGGGGTGTAAAGAACAAGTTACGTAGCATGATAAACAGTCTTCTGGATAAAATGTCTGTCCCTCTGCCATTTCCTGCCTTACTACCCGATTTTTTTTTAAATGAATATCTATTTTTTTGTGTGTCATTAAAAAAAAAAAACATTTAAAAACAGTGAAATGCCACGCACCGGCACTCAGGAGGCAGAGCCAGGTGGATCTCTGTGAGTTCAAGGTCACTCCGGTCTACAGAGCAAGCTCCAGGACAACCAGGGCTACACAGAATGACCCTGTCTCTAAAAACCAAAAAAATAAAATAAGAAAAAAGAAGGCATCTAATTTTAGAAATCTCTAATTTCATAATGAAGTAACAACACAACCACCCATTAGCAATCCAGTAACAAACTGGTGTTAATTCATGTGTACTGGGCACCTGTAAGGGGATCAATCGCTTCCCACAAGGATTAAAACTGAGCAAATATTCAGCTCCCCGGGAGACATCAAAAGAGCCCAAAGTTAGCTTTCTATAATGTAACTTACATCTCTTCTAAAAAAACAAAAAAACAAAAAAACAAAAAAAACACCGCTGGCTTCTGCCTTCCAAATGCTGGTGTTAAAAGCCTGAGCCACAATGGGAACTTAAAAACAAGAGTAGTGACAGACACACAGATCTCTCTTCCTCTCGGACATGAGCACCCATTACACAAGCTGACATGCTGATCCTAAGTCTCCAGGATGTCCCCACCCCAGGACTAAGTAATTACTGTGGATGGGAAGCAGGTTACAAGGCACTGGGTACATGTGTGTTCTTTAGCTACGTCAGGAGGGGCAGGGACCATGGCTCAGGGCTCAGGGCACTTGCTGCTCAGGCGGAAGACTTGAGCTCGGTCCCCAGCCCCCATTTCTGATGGCTCACAACCCCACACCTACAGCCGCAGGGGACCCACAGCCCTATTCTGGACTCCTTAAGTCACTCCACACACGTGCACATAAATAAATTTAAATCTTAAAAAGTCCTCAGGGGAATCACATGAGTAGATATCAGTTTATTTTGTGTTGGGAGCTGGGCGTCGAAAGACAACTGGCAGGAATCAGTCCTCTCCCTCCACCATGTAAGTCTGGGGATTTAACCTGGGTCGTCCTTTTAACTGAAATCGAACTTGCTAGCCCTAAAATAATGTTCTTTAAGAAAATAAAATCCAAGGGCTGGAGGGATGGTTCAGTGGTTAAGAGCACTGACTGCTCTTTCAGAGGTCCCGAGTTCAATTCCCAGCAACCACATGGTGGCTCACAACCATCTATAATGGGATCTGGTTCCCTCTTCTGGGTTGCAGGCATACACACAGGCAGAATGCTGAATACATAATAAATACATCTTTTTTAAAAAGAAGAAAAGAAAATCCAAGACGCACTGCATCCAAAACTCAAGTTTCGTTTCAAACAAAGCCGACTGTTGCCACACTGGTCCCAGCACCGTGTGTGGGGGCTGCTGAAATCAGTCCTTTGTTTCTGTTATTGTGTTCTTCTCTAAGCCAGCCAACATCATCCATTGCAAGGAATCTCAGCAGACACTTGATGCGCTCAAAGGATAAGCAGGAAATCCCGGGTTGGAGGCAGGAAATCTCGGGTTAGGGGCTCTTTTACTGAGCTCAGTACAGCATCTCAGTGTTACTTAACGGACAAAGTCTTGACCTTCTGGCCTGCCCAGACAATGTACACCGCTGGATGATGGGACCCCTCTTTTCCTATACTGGACAGATGCTCTCATAGTCCACAGTGTAATAGCACCTGAATGAATTAACCCACATGGATTCAAATGAGGACTGCAGCCAGTTTTTGTTCTCCATTGAAATGCAAGTGCGTTGGGGGCCAGGTGTCCCTTTCAACTGCTACAGGGCATGCCTCTCACAGTGCCTGGAGACCTCTCAGTTGACGTTGTGACAACTTGGCAGCTCGAGAGGACAGAACAAATGAAGTTACGGATACCGTCCAAGGCTTCTTGAGAAGTTTGCCTGCGTCCAGGGCACCAAATCCTACGTATTCTCCAGCATGGCTGAAGGCTTCTTCCCCAAACCTCTCCTAAAGGAGCAGTGAGTGGGTCTGTCTATTGTAGCTAGGCTTTGGAAATAAGTGAGATAGCCCCACACCCGAATTTGCTGTCATTTAACTTCAAAATGATATACTATTACTTTAGGAAGGAGGAGGAAGAGGAGAAAAAAATTAACAGTAGCTGGGGCGGGGGAGAGGCAGAGGTGGGGCAGGGGTGAGGCAGAGGTGGGGCAGAGGTGAGGTGGGGTCGGGGGAATGTACAGGTGCAATCCCGGTAATATTTTTGTGTTGTCATGTTTTTTCAGACTCGTTTTCCAATTTTTCTTGGGAAGGCAATGGGTTGTCATCCTAACGCAAACGCTGAGTTTAAAAACTGTTCTGAAATCTCCATTTAGTTGTTTGAAACTGAGCTTCAAGAACACACACAGAGGTCACGGGGTTTTACTGCCTTAATGCAGGACAATGCTGGAGAGACAGCCACTCTTTGTGCTATCAGAGCACTTAGCAAGCGGCAGATGCCGTGGGTTCTCTCCTGGCAGGGTCCCTTCCAGCTGCTGGAATCTACAAGGATTCAGTCAGTGTGAACGGGATCCTAAGGGACCCTGAGTGGCCCTGTGGATTCAAGAAATACTTTGTTCCCCACCGACAAAAAATAAAAAAAATAAAAAAGGACTCTATCAGCTCTTGCCTAAGTGACATGGACGTGCTGGCCTCTAGGTGGCTGGCACTACAAAGCATGCACTCTGGTCGGTAGGTGTTCGAGTCATGGGGTGGACACTAGGTTTTTACTGTGACCCGAATTGCCTTCCAGACAACATAAAAGGTGATCCAGGGTGCAGGAAGAATCCCAATCATAAACTTAAAATCTATTAAATATTTCCTTGTTTTGTGTAAAAAAAAAAAAAAATCAATGAATATGAGTCTAGGGTAGGCTGGTTGGAAGAAGGGGGGCTTGACAGGTAGGGGGACAATTAACAGGAAAAGAGGGTTTGTGGAAGGTCACTGGGAGGGATGTAGGTCACTGGAAGAGAGGGATGGAGTGGGGTTGTAGGGAGAGGAAGGTGGGTGATACAGATTAAAGGAAGATAACCTGATGGGTGCTATACAAGAAATTGGCCAAGTTAACAAAAAATAGTAATAATAATAATAATAATAAAAAAAAAAAACACTGAAGACAAAACCTTTCCCCAAGAACTGAGAGTCTGTGGGCCACACTAGCCCGCACAGCTTTCTGTAGCTGTAGATGGCACAGGACGCTAGGGCACTGTCCTTAGAAGTCCCTGTGAGCCACCTGCTAGGACTAGTAACTGAGAGTTAACACCATGGGACACTGTTAGCACAGATGCCTGGCCAGGCCCTGGGAGAACTAAATGCTTAGCAGTAAGGGCAAGCCTATGCCTTCTCAATCCTGCTGCCTCTCCTGGGAGGGAGAGGAAAAACCCATTTACCACCTTCCCCAGAATCTGTTCTCAGTATGGCTTTGCAGAGCCTGCTGACACTCCGGCCTGGAGCATCCTCTCCCACTTCTGCCAACACACCTCTATTCCCCTGAACAGGGCTGGCCGTGGGTGTCTCTCTCTAGCTGGCCTGTGTCTTCCTATTCTGTGTGTTCCCAGTCTATTCTCAGCTGCCTAGTGACTGCTTCCCTCCACTGCCTAGCTCTTCCTTCATCCCTGATCACTAGGGACCACTTGGCATCCCACAACAAGGCTCCAGTCCAGACACCTTCAGCCATCTTTCCTGGGAGACACTGAGCGATAAACACATGAATTCACACAGGCTCATACTGTCCAATTAGCACACTGCGATACAGGCAAAAACAAAGTACGAGGAGACAGAGCCAGGTCACGGTGACCTACCAGGAGAGAACTCTTAGAACGTGAAGCGTGGACAAACCGGCCGAGGAAGGAGCGAGGCATCTGTTCATGTTCCTGGAAACAGGGAGCCCCAAAATACCCAGAGGGACAGAAGACAACTTTTTCCTTTAAGATTCATTTTATTATGTGCGGCTACTCTTATGTCTGTGTAGTTGTACTGACCTTCGTATGTGTGAGTGTCCATAGAGGTCAAAAATGGGTTGCTGGATCCCTCAGCTGGGGGAACAGAGGTTTGTGAGTTAGCTGCCTTATGTGGGTGATGGGATCTGAACTTGGTCCTCAGGATTAAGTAGCAAGGGCTCTTAAGTGCTGAACCCTTTCTCCCTCGCATCAACCTTGGTTGTTTAAAGGCACCTGCTGTGATACCTGGAGGGAAATTGTCCCTGTGATCCCTGGATGAGTAAAGCTACTGCCCCTTGACACTCTATGGAGCTTATGCTACAGAAACAACTGAGCCAAATGAGGAATGTTACAAGATACCGGGACAGCACATGCAGACGCCTGCCGGACTGAAGAACAGACAGGGAGGCCTGACAGTGTTCTCTGCAGAAGGAAGAGGCCTCTGAAAGCTCTGCAAACAGCTTCTGAGACACCAGAGTCCATTCTTCCACCTGTGGGTCACAGCCCGCTGCTGGGTGGTGAAACTGGTCTCATCTTTTATGACCCATATCTTCCAGAAAATGAGGCAGGATTGAAGAACTCACACTCCGGGCCCTTTATTGGGTGAACTGATTCCTCCTGGTTGGGAGTAAGGGAGTCTCCATCCACAGGGAGTGAATACGCCCCTAATCCTATGAATTAGATATTACAACTATTTCACAGAAGGGGTCAAACTATGTGCCTGGGGTCACATTCCAGAAGGGAAGGAGACTGGACTCCAGAGAAAGTCTGTAAGTTACTTTGGCTAAAAAGCTAGTATTATAGATTAATGTTAATGAAATCAAATGACTATATCAACCCAGAATCCCTCCTTCTCATATAGGTTCTGACAGGGTAGAGACAGCACACCTAAGAGGACACTCAGAATCCCATGAACCACCGCTGGAGTTACATGGGGCCACCTGTGGGAGGGAGGGAAGGAGGAGGGCAGGCAGGCATGCAACTGTGTGTCAGTCAAGTGTGAGCAGAGTCACATGACTATGAATTTACTCCACTATTTTCCTGCTTTATTAAAAGTCCACTCTTGGCTGTTGAGCAGCCGCTATGTCGTTCCCTCTCTTTGACTGGTCTGTTTGGTGTTCCTGTAACAAAATGCCCAAAACTATGGAGTAATGAGAGTTTATTCAACATATAGTTTTAGAGGCTAAAACTCCAAAACTGAAGAGGGCCCCTTGCTTCCATCTTAACACGATGCAGAGCATCATGGTCGAAGGATACAGGATAGAGAGAGGAAGCCAGAGATTCAGGATTAGTACTTGTCTTGCTGTTTTGTAACTTGGTCTCTTTCTAACACGAGAACCACACCACTCTGAAAGCAATGCCCCCAGTGACCTACGTCCATCATACCAGGTCCCACCTCTCTCTGCCGAGCTCCTAGGTGACGGACCACAGCCCCAGCACTGCGTTTCTTATGACACACCTTCCCAAGCTAAGTACACAGAAGGCCCTGATAAACTGGGAGCTGGGCTTCATCTCAACAGAACTATGCCTAAATGAGGGTGAGGCAGCCTGGGATAGCTCTGCCCACTTAGGATGCAGGAAGCTGACTGCAACAGCATCCCATACGGACACACAGGACCCACCACAGAGCTGCTCAGGGGATGCCACGGAAACTCAGAAGAAACCAGAACATCCCTCCGAAACACCAGCTAAGAGTGTATGTTGTGAAAAAGATGCAGTATGGTTCCTCACACTTAGCCACCCA
This sequence comes from Rhabdomys pumilio, assembly GCA_030674055.1. Lineage (NCBI taxonomy): Eukaryota > Metazoa > Chordata > Mammalia > Rodentia > Muridae > Rhabdomys > Rhabdomys pumilio. The sequence goes on from JANHMN010000019.1 coordinate 33,462,297, forward strand.
GCACTATTGGGACCAATGGGAGAGAATTTTTAAACAATGTTCCATTTCTCTACCTTAATTAAAATATAATCCTGACACGTCTCAGCTCAGACTCCCTTCCATCAAGAGGCTTTGTGTAGGAGGCACACTCTATTGGAGGCTCTTTCCTAGTAAGCTGCATGTTCACAGACAGAATGTGCACCTTGGGCTATTATTTAAATATACAGCATCTAGTCTGATAGATGGTGGGTACCCCCATCCCTGCCCATCCCTGCTCCAGTCTTGCCTCACTCAAACCCATTTTTGTCTAAGTTTCATCAAGGATTGAAACATTCCATCCTCCAGGAAAGCTCTTTAAGCAGGAACTTAAGCAAACAACTCAATAGTTTCAGGAAGTCCCTGAAACTGACCACATTCACTCCCTACCAGAGTAATGGAAAGTTCCCCTCAGAGGATTCCCTCTCTAGGAACCATTCTTCAAAGAAGACTTGAGACTAGTCCAGATGTCTGTAAGTAGCAGAAAACAGCTGACCTGCCTGGGAGCGGCAGTTTGGATCAGAGTCACTTGGAAAGAATAAGCTGCAACCTGCTGAGCTGCCTGTAGACTGTTAGTGTGCTCCAGGTTCCCAGCTTTTGTGAGCTGTCACCCATGCTGGGGTAAATCTTGGCAATCAAGCTGTCTTTGAGTTATTTCTGCTCCCATAAGTAACCCCTCACTCATAGTCCTATAAACAACTTCTATAAAACTCAATGGACTACCAAGGTAGAAGCTGGTGGTATCAGTGTTTTGGTCTGCCCTGAGTTCCCTATCTGGGCTGAGTGGACAAGTGTGTTGTGTCTCTATGCCCTGCAAGAGGTCTGTCACACAACACCACTTTCTCCACCTCCCGAGAGCCTATGAGGCCACAGCCCTTTCTTGCTGAAGCCAGCTCTCCGTCTCCACCTTGTGGCCACAACTGGAGAACCAGGTCATAGCCTATAAACACACAAAGGGCGGATGTGGCTTTAAACACTTTCAGTCAACATCATAAAAGGCCATGTCTCAGTACAATACAAATACTGTGAAACCCCTGCTAAGCCCCCTGGTGTTTTTCAGTTAAATGGCTTAGACATCTGGGATTTGTATCATGGATTAAAACACAAATCCTCACAGGTTTACCTTGCTAGGTAGCTTGTCTTACCAACAATAGAACAGTGGAACACAGTGTTTGCAAATTGGGGAAATGAATTTTCTAAAACTTACATATTGCATCTAAGTTTGAAAGATGATCAAAAAAAACAGAGTGCTCTACGTGCGCTTATGAAATAACTAATCCTTGGAGACCCAATTTAACACAGAAGGGACAAGGACATTTTTAAAGAAACCATTCAGTACCACAAAACCCAGTGACAATCAGTCTCTTCTGGTACCTTTGTGTGTGGATAAGAAGACAATACACACAACCTCTCTTCCCACCCTGGTTTCAACTCAGGCACACTGTTCTATCTAGAGCTACAGGGGGCTGGAGAGATGGCTCAGTGGTTAAGAGCACCCGTTGCTCTTCTAAAGGATTTGGGTTCAATTCCTGGCGTGGCATGATGCTTCACCATCTATGATTCCTGTTACATGGACACAATGCTCTCTTCTGACCTCTGCAGGGCCCATGCACATGAGCAGCACACGGGCACGCATGTAAGGAAAACATTCCACGTGAAGTAAGACAGATGAATAACGAGAGCTACAGTGGATGGAATTGGCACAGGGATGGACACAGAAAAGACATTAACTGACGGAGATCGAAGCGCTCGCTCAGAGGGCCTCGCCAAATCATTACATGGTATCAGCATCATCGGCAAGACAGAGTTTCAATGTCTTAACCCACCTGCTCAGCGCCATGTGGAAGCCCGTAGCCACACACCACAGATGGCCTTTAATAATTCATCTTAGGGAAATGTCTTTTGAGGCTACTGAGGGAGAAAAAGCACCAGAGATCAAAATCCCAAGGACACTGCAGCCTCAACGGAAGAATGATGGCCACCACGGCTGTGTTTGACAGGAGTGGAAGGGCCAGTGTGTGCCTCTAAGACTAGCTCTGGAACAGACACCCACACCAGCCTGTCAGGCACATAAACGCTGGAGCCTGACTAGTTTTGGACCTCCCAGTCTGCCGTCCCCAATTTCAGTCCTCCCTGTTGTGTTTGCCAATGGAGACTTATGGCTCAGAAGAATGACCACAGCCCCATCGGGTCACACTACATAGACTGACCCCGATGGGAACAAGTCTACCGCTCTATTATCTGTCTCTACAAGGCTGGCTGAGTGGAGCCTGTTCCCGTGACAACGATGTGGGAAGATGCCCATCGTTTCTTCACAACAACCCTTGAAAGAAGCCTTCGGTCCCTACAAGCCTGCCGTTATGTAGGACTGACACTGAAAGCACTCTGGGGTTAAGACATTCCCCACTTTCGCCCCCTCAGTCACTTTGCAGAAAAAGATTTCCCGATATATATCAGAAGCTCACCTGCACAGCTCCTGAAATGCCAACTGTGGCTAGAGACAGAAGGTGTGAGAATAAACAGGGGGCTCTGTGAACTCACCAACACTCACTAGGGAAATACAGTCCCCGCTAAGGGAGGGAAGAGCTGGAAGGGGTCTCTCCCTTCTACCCTCCCACCCCCGAGCCCCCGTGCCTCCCAAGGTGGCTTAAAGAGGAAGCAGAGCTGCCTCCGGCTCACCTGCTCTAAGGTGAGTTGCTTGGAGATGGTGTCATTCTCCAGCTTTTTGATCTTCTTCATCAGCTTGTTGACCTGAAACTCCTGTTCCTGCTCCAGGTGCTGCTCCAGCTCGGCTTTCTCATGCTGCAGCTGGAACGGAAGAAGGGAGTGGACAGTGAGCGACTCAGAGGCCACCAACGCTGCCGTGCGGATCCCTGCTGCACCACTAGGAAGAAGCCGCTCATAGGAACAGCAGTGCCTGGCTTGTGCTCGCACGGAAACTACTGGTGGCTGCTTTCCTGTAAACGCCCGGCATCAAAGAGCAAACATCAAACCATAATTAAACACTGATATCTATTCTAGAAGGGTTATGCGGATGTCTCTTCAGAGAGGAACTGGGAATCTGGGGAATGGGCGAAAGGCACACTTTGGAACACGTACTGTGGTCTCTTTTAAGTTATACACCATGGACAGAAAGACTAAGAAGTTTGGGTACAGGCATGTCAACGGCGTGTGGAAGTCAAATGACAACTTTTTTTTGTTTGTTTGTTTTTGTTTTTTTCGAGACAGGGTTTACCTGTATAGCCTTGGCTGTCCTAGAACTCACTCTGTAGACCAGGCTGGCCTCGAACTCAGAAATCCACCTGCCTCTGCCTCCGAAGTGCTGGGATTAAAGGCGTGCGCTACCACCGCCCGACAAACGACAACTTTCAAGAGAAGGTAAGTTCTCTTTGTCTACCCCGAGGCTTTGGGATGAAGTGATATCACCCGGCTTTTGTGACAAGAGCCTTTTGCCCATTCAGCCACCTCAGGAATTTTCCAGGTTGAAGCTTCACACTGCCAGTCATTAAATTAACTGTGATCTACTCTGATCTGCACCATGCCTGCAGGACGAGATGTCACAACCCAAAAATACACTTAGCAAATTATTCGGAATTATGCTATTTCCCAAGGTGCACGTAAGCCGGTGTTGGCGAGAATCAGCAACACTGGTTCTCTTTGCATAATGAAATCATCCATCGTGCCGCCTCCTACCGTCTTGCTGAAGAACGGGGGTTGGGGGTGATGGGAGCAGAACCTCATATATGCAATTAAAAGTTAAACCTATGATGTTACAGGTAAAAAGTTTACATAATTTATATATGAAATCAACTCTCAAAACCAGAAGGAAACTAGGGAAACCGAGGGAGTCACAGGGGAGGCCAGGGTTCTCACTAATAACCAGCATGATTTCCAACTAATAACCAGCCACATTTTCCCACACTCTTGTGGGGGTGGATGGGACACGGACACCGATCACCAGTGGGAGTTTGCTCGCTGCTTCAGAACTCAGGAGAGCAGAGAAAAGGGGGGAATGAAGGCAATGAAGTCCATGGGTTTAACTTTTTCTTTCAATGTACAGTCCATTTTGCAGGAGCACCTGGAAAATGTCACACTCACCCTGTATACAGAACACAACAGCCCACCATTATGAGGACAACACACTGGAGCACAATGGAGCTTGGGAACCGCACTCTGCTCGACCCCAGACCCTCAGCAAACCTGAGACAAACCAGGAAGGCTGTCCCTCGATGCTGCTCCCAGGGGTGCCTACTCCAGAGTCAAATATTAAATCCAAGCAACAGGAGGCCAGCCACCCTCCCTCAGGAGGGGGTGGTGGGTGACCCTAGCCAGATCACCCCAAGCGGATAGATGTTCATCTACTCAGAGTGTGTGCTCTGTTTAAAAGCACCTTTCATCCTGAGGTCATCTTCTGCCATGGGACATGTTGACTAGAATAGCTGATGTACCCACCCTCCAAAATCAAGCTGGTCACCCTTGCAGGGACCCAGACACACACAGAAAAAAGACATGAGGAGTTGCTTACAGTGATTGGTCTATTTTTAGCTCGTTCTTGAAAATGTAGGTTCTGCAAGGCCATGCAGTAATTAAAACTACGGGGGGGTTGGGGGGGGGCCTTCAGGAAGGGCATCTGAAGTCGGACCCAGAGGAATTCCTGAGCAAAAAATAAGCAAGGGCCACCTTCACCAAGAACTACCATTCTGGGCATGTGCGGTATGCAGGCGTGATGCCGGTGACAGGTATCCCCATGCCTTGAAACGGACTCTCAACATTAGCTTGTCTGTGAGTTAAAGGCAAGAGGCTTGAGTTGTAAGCGCTTTAATCTATTTGCATAAAGGTGTTTCTAAATATATCTTCCGACACATTTTCAACTGCCAACATTTTATTAGCTAGAAACGGCTCCTTTAATTTTTCTTTTCCTTTAAAAAAAAAAAAAAGTATTATCGCTTCTGCCCCAGGTCAATTAAAACAATAAAGAATGGAATCTAACTCGGGAAAAGCTTCTGGCCCAACAAGAATCATCTGTCAGAAAATGTTAATCCGAGAACAGCGAGGCTCTGGCTGACAGCAGGAAGTCATATTTAGACAGATGTTCCTCTGCCGCCAATAACCGGGGAGGTGTTTCCACTAACAACTGCACGGTGAACTGGGGACAGAGGCTGTGGTAGCTGTGCAGCTAAGAGCTATGCCCTACAGAAAACAGGACAAGGTCCCCAGGTTGCAATGACCATTCGGAAGCTGTCGAGCTACCCCGGGCTAAATTGTCACTGTCCCCCAGGGAGAGAGCAGAAACAGCGGCCTGCTATGGCTCCCTTCTGTCACCTTTCAGGTGAAGGGCAAGTCAAAGCAGGGCACGGGAGTTTCTCAGCAGAGAAAACGGACAGAAAACACAGTCAGAGAGAAGCACAGGAATGTCCTATACCCTCACGGTGATGTGATGTGGGTTAAGATGAATCGGGGAGAAGGGAGTAGGGAGGAGGGAGCAGGGAGGGGGGGAGGGGGAAGGGGTGCAGGCAGTACTTTTGAAGCACTACAGTTTGCCTCAGATAGTCCGCCTGAGATAAAAGTTATAAATTCTCTTTGAGGCAGATTCAGGCTGAGTACTACCAAACCAACCTAAAAACCCTCAAAGTCTTCAAAATCTGAAGTTCTTTGAGCGCTGACAGAACCCTACCTGTAGAAAAGCGTCATATCCGCCTCACGTCAGAGCAAAATCACAGGTGTCCTAAACACTGGAACCACACGCGGGCTGTGTGTAATGTGCACAGCATGTGAGGACGATCCAAGGAGTCTTGTGTCTAGCTGTAAGTCCCCATGTCCAAGAATGTCTGAAATTCCCCCCACTTCATGTCATAAGCATTCAGGAAAGAGATACCCAACCCACCTTCCTCATGTCAATCCAAGGCAACCTGGGCTTGAACAGACACCCCAAATCCACTGCTGGTTCAAACCATTGGCCAGGACACTACCACTTCCCCCATCCTCCCAGAGAACCCTGCTGGAGGCAGACCTGAGACCTGCCACCAGAAATAAACTCCGGGGTCCTCTCTGTTCTGTCTCCAATAAGAGTGAAAATTTCAAATCCATCCTTTTCATTTCTAAGCTTATGGAGCTCTTCACACACTGCTAGTAAGGTGGGTGATTCTTACCCAAAAATAAAACAATGCCAAGCAAAGTTAGCAGGCGAACTCTCCAGTATGCCTGAAACCGAGTGCCTGCTTCCTTAATTCATCTCTACTGCTAAGTGGAAGAAAAGGGTCATTTGAAGTTTAGAGGCCGAGATGGCACAGCTGCTAAGACCACTTACTGTTCTTACAAGGACCTGAGTGAGCTCTGTCCCCAGCACCCAAACAGTGGCTCTGAACCAACTCCAATTCCAAAGGATGAGGTGCCCTGTTCTGACCTCCCCAGGTTATGTGTGCATGTAATACACATGCGAACACTCAGGTGTGTGCACACATACGCATAAAGCAATTTTTCAGGAACAAGGGTTTAAGTAGATGCTATCTATATAAGGCAATCCCAATGATTATGGAGTAACTCATAACAAACACTTAGTTGTGGTGTATACTGTTAATATGGACAAGAGCAAATCTATGAAACTGGAATCACAATACATAACGAATGTTTGCCTTGCAGGTTCCCCTCTAAGATAGGGTCCCAGTTGCTCAGGTGGGCTTTGGACGCATAAGCCTCCTGCCTCAGCGTCTTGAGGAGCTGGGTGACAAGCATGCACAACCTTGCGCTATCAGAAAAACTTGCTGCAGCAGGATGAAAAGCTGCAACCACTCTTCCTGGGAATCACGGGCCACACGTGTCCACACAGGCTGCAGCTGGCTAGCCCCCTCTGTGTGACAGTGTTCTCAGCCAGGTCAAAGGCTGCACAGCAATGATGTGGGTCTCACCCCGTCTCTCTTCAGCCTTCACCAGCACCTGAGTGCCACCCAGCTTCCTCAAGGAGACCTGAGGTACCATACTCAACGGGAACCCCTCCACTTTGTATACAACTTCCTGTTCCCCACCGATACAGTGGGCTGGGCAGGTGGCTTCCTGGTGATGCAGTTCCTACCCAAGGGTGGGGATCTGACATCAAGTCCCCAGAACCCATGTGAAGCCATCAAGTGTGAGTCTCCAGCTGCCATCCTAGTGTTCCTGAGAGAGGTGGGGACAGATGCAGGAAGGCCCTGGAAATTCAGTGTACACAGCAGCGGACAACAGAGACCTTGTCTCAATCAAGGTGGAAGGCATGGGGCAGTACACACACACACACACACACAGAGAGAGAGAGAGAGAGAGAGAGAGAGAGAGAGAGAGAGAGAAAGAGAGAGACAGAATATAAAGAAAATGGAGAGCTTTTGAGGGAACTATCAGATACCTAATGGAGACATCAACCCTGCACCTGTACACATGCATATACACGTATCCAAACACACACACACACAGACACAGAGGCAAAAGTTCCGGGTCTTTTCCTACAGTCCACATTATAAAACTGGTCTGGTTAAACACTCTTGGAGCTCACTCAGGCCTAGAGGTAAAGGTGGCCATGTTGCTAGTCACACAGGCCTGTCCCTACCCGTAAGTGGCTCTACTCTCACCCCAAGTACCTGCCACCTTATCCTTTCCTGCAGAGCATGACATCTCCCGTGTTACCGGGGGATGGCTCGACAGACTTCCATGGTGCCTCCCCATGTGCCCCCTCCTCACCCTGCAGCCAGCACACTAGCTGTTCCTGTGCATCTCCATGACAGCTGGTGGCACTTTTAGCACACATCCTTCTCAAAGGAGGGAATCTGCATGAGGGCGCCATCACATCCTGACCTCCTGGGTAATCTGCTCTATTTATTGCCCTCATTTGGCGTAAGAACTGTGACCCTGTACACTGCACAGGATGGAAGCTTGCCTTTGCCGGCAAGCGGACAGCCAAAAGCCTTTCGGGTAAGGGGGAAAGGCGGGGTTCCAGGCAAGGGTCCCTACCTTCAAAGCCTTCGCCCTTAGCCCTGGTGTAAAGCAGTTATTCTCACCCTTCATAATGCTGTGACCTTTTAATATAGCTCCTCGTGTTACATTAAACCATAAAACTATTTTCATTGCTACTTCCTAAATCTAATTTTGCTACTGCTATGGCTTGTAATATCCTGATAAGCAGGATATCTGATATGCCACCCCCCAAAGGGGTCAGGACCCTTAGGCTGATTGATAACCACTGGTATAAGCTGCCACCTGCCCTGTGTACCAGCCTTCCAGGACTGGACACTTGCAGACCGGGACTCTTTACTTCAGAACACCTAGAAAGCTCACACAGTGGCCGTATGAATGATGGTACCTGCACTTTGTGTACCTGTCTGCCCTAGACTAAGCCTTAAGACTGAGGTCGACAACTCGGTGTGTACGAAGGACACCATAATGAGGGCGCCAAATCAATACAAGAACAAGATTGTCGGGATGATGTCAAACTTCAATTACACAGCGTGAGGCTCACAGTAGTCACTTCCTGTGCCTATTCATTTTTTCTTTTTCTTTTTTACCATGCCTGTATATATTTAGATAGCAGATTTGCCTGATTGTACGCTTTTTCTACCCAGCTTCCTCTGCTCAATGTACTTAGGACGAGTTAAACCTCGGCTCTCATATCCTCATCGCGTTGAGCGGCCAACTCACCGAATAAGCAATCTTCACCCTCTGCTAGTCACAAACACTGAGATCTTCCAGGTGGGCGGACCTCAGGAGAGGTAGACAACAGTACCTCTTCTCCAGGGCTGGAGTAAACACGCAGACTCGTGTAGCCCCAACCCCTGGCAGGAACGTAGCTCCTACCATTGTAGGGAAGTGAGATTTTGGGCTTATTTAGGCAACGCAAATCCTTTCCAAAGATGCCACAGTAGTTTCCCTACTCTGCTGGGCAGAGTGAGATATGAAGTTGGCATCCTTTCCTGATTACTGACGGGTTCAGTACTTTCTCACTTAGGACCCGACCATTTTAGCCGTCTACAAACAAGAGCACCGTGGTCCAGTTCCTTGCTATTTCTCCTCCCAGCTGTCTGTCTGTACTGCAGGTCCACAACAGCTGTGTGTGTCAGACACCTTGCCCCACTCTGTGGCTTTCCCACTTTATCTCCTGTGGTCTTGGACCCTCTTCTCCGGGCACATCTCCTGGGGATGGTGTTGATTCCTATAGTAAGTTCTAAAGACAACACCCCCACCCTTCCTTATTGTCTCTAGGCCAAATGTCTCCACTGAACCAGGCCCTCTGCCCAAAGGCCTGCTCTGTCCATCCGAAAGTCTAGACATCTCGACTCTGCTTCCCACCTTCTTTCTACGTCAACCTATTCTGCCAACTGCATTCCCACTTTCAATGACAGGAAGCGCTTTTCCAGCCACAGGGGCCTGCGCCTGTGGGTCTCTTGGGAGCCTCTTTGTTTGAAAGGTATTCCTACTGACCACTAAAGCTCATCCAGTTTTGGGTCAACTGTTTGTCAGGACACAAGCTTACAATTCCAACTGGGAATAATGATGCTTCCCGCCCTCTCCTGAGTCCAGCAAGCTCTTGCCCTGGCTTTACCTAACAATTTGTAGTTTCCTTTGAACCTTTATTTCGCCGCTGAGATCTACTCTATCTAGTATTCGATGTCAAAGGCAGCACAGAGCCATCTGACCCATTCAGCGACTCACCGCATGCATGAAGACGCATGCACACAGACTTTCAGGGAAGCCTGTCCATGTTGGGTTTTTCATTTATTTACATGTTGCCAACATGTGTTCAGTGCCTATGGAGGACAGAATGAGTTAGATCCCCTAGAACTGGAATTGTAGGTGCTTGTAAGCCACGATGTCGGTGCTGGAAATCGAACCCAGGTCCGCTGGAATTGCAGCCAGCGCTCCAGCCACTCGGCCATGTTTTAATACTGAAGAGTTTCGCAAAGCGGATCCCATTCTGCTGAGAGCTGCCTGGCATGCTATTTACAGGGGAATTAGGATTTATACTTTGGCCGCTGGTGGGTCTGTGGCATTTCAAATGCAGTTTAAACAATCCAGCAGCTCCTTGCAGCTGTTTTGTGAATGGAACGTATTTAAAAAAAAAAAAAGACCTTCGCTCCATGGAAGGAAATGAAAACCAGACAGAGCAGGGAGTCCAGTAATGGGGAGCGACTAGGAAAACAAATCTTCCAACTGTTTTGCTAGCTATAAAGTGAAAGCAATCTCCCCTCGGTCAAGTATTATCTCTGAACACCACTGGGCACAAGGACCATGGGTCCAGCCAACTTAATGAAAGACATACATCAAGGCTTCTTCTCCTCCCCTCACAGGAGGTGAAGTTGTCATCTGAATGGATGCCAAGACATCCTTGACCCCGGTGACCCTGAAATTAACAAAACAGTTTCCTGTAAGTATCAGTCCATCATGCAATTGAGCTGTCTGTCTGCAGGAACCCAATGGAATGCATGACCACCTTAGTGGAGCTGGCAGGAAACGGCCTCAAATCCTGGTGTGCATCTTTGAAGAGGATGGGCTCATGTCCAGTGTTTATGGACTACCAGGCTACTCAGAGGCACAAGGGTTCTGGGGAAAAAAAATACACCCATCTGGTGGTGCTGGAAGGAATCACAGCCTCTCTGTGGGGCAGAGGAAGGCATGGGGCGAGCCCAACCTAATGCTTTCTTTCGTAAGTTGCATGGGTCACAGTGCTTTGTCTCAGAGGTAGGAAAGCAAGTTACCTCTTCTCCCTCTTCACAGCTTGTCCCCAGCGACAGACTTCCTCCAGCCAGACTACCTTGCTTCCCAAAGAGGCAGCAACCAAGGATCAAGTATTCAAACGTAAGAGCCGACGGCGGCCATTTTCACACCAACTGACACAGCAGTGCTTAACTATGCCATCGAGAACTCCTAGGCACTTCTGTCTCCTTCCCATCTCTGTTCCCTTGTAAAGGCAGTGGGAGGATGCTGCGTAGTGCCAGTCTGAAGCGCTCTGGATCCATCTTCTACATGGTTACCCGTCTGAGGCACTCGCCACCATCTTCCCCGTGATGTCCGTCTGAAGCACCTGCTGTCAATCTTCTGTAAGGTGGCCACACCCACCTAAGCACCGGGACAACCTCCTAGTCCCGGAGGCTTCATCAGTTCTGCATAAAACTTTCATCCATGTTTCTAGAGATGCCAGGAAACTGCTTTGACTGCTTTACTTCTGGAAGGTATTCTAAACTCAGGAACCAAGTCGATAACAAAATGGACACATCAAAGGCTGGAGAGATGATGGTTCAGCAGTTAAGGGCACCCCCTGCTCTAGCAGAGGACCCGAGAGCAGTTCCCAGCACCCATGTCGGGGAGCTCACAACCACCTGTAGCTTCAGCTCGATGGGGATCCGATGCAGTCTCCTGGCCTCTGCGGGTACCGTATTCACATGCACAAACACGCACTTAAGACACACATATAGACATGATTAAAAAACAGAAAGACTATACAGTCAATTCTAGCCAGAACACCCACACTTCCCCTGGGCCAGATTCTACTTCAAGTGCAGATCGAAGGTACAAGACCATAAACCTATTTGCTGTTCTAAAGTATACAACCTGAAAACTGCAACAAGTTTTAAAAACCAAGGGTGTCATGGTTTGTATATGTTTGATCCAGGAAGTGGCACTATCGATGTGGCCTTGTTGGAGTAGGTGTGTCACTGTGGGCATGGGCTTTAAGACCCTCCTCCTAGCTGCCTGGAAGCCAGTCTTTTGCTAGCAGCCTTCAGATGACAATGTAGAACTCTCAGCTATACCTGCACCATGCCTGCCTGGATGCTGCCATCTCCCACCTTGATTGATAATAGACTGAACCTCTGAACCAGTAAGTTAGTCACAATTAAATGTTGTCTACGAGTTGCCTTGGTCATGGTGTCTGTTCCCAGCAGGAAAACCCTGACTAAGACAGAGGGATATGTAGTATGTAGCATTCCTTACTACCCTCAATTATTCTATGGTGAAAGACCGGGACCCGAAATATTCTCTGACTTTCTGTAGCATCTTATTTACAGAGAGTAGTGAAGGCAACAATCAGAAACAGGGTGACAGACAGACAGATGACACAAGCACACACACAGGAAATGAACCTGATGCATCCAGTGGGAGAGGGAAATGTCCAGTCGCTAAAGCCAAGCTAACCAGGGCAATCAGGAAGTTTGCTTTTAGCAGCAGAAGATCAGCAGAGTGAATCCCACCAGGCATTCTAAATACACTCACTCTTGATGATGGGAGCAAGTGAGAACCTTCTATTGCCCATGAGCCAGCCTGACCCTGGGGCCTCAATACAACTCCTGACCTCGACAGCAGGGCTCAATGGGCTGAAGTCAGAGGGCAGGAGGAGTTTTCAAAAGGGCCAGGACATGCAGCGAACAGAACTTTTAAATCCAGTTCACAAAGTGTCTACTTACAGAAATGTATGTAGCTCGTATACAGTAAGAAAAGGCGCGCACACAAGCGATGACTATAACCTAGCTGGGTATGGTGGTACGTGCCTGTGGTCTCAGCACTTAAAAGGCAGGAGAATCATGAACCGGGGTACAATCAAGACCCTCCCTCGAAAGGTATCAAATTAATAAATAAGACTGTGTGCTCAGCATCCAGCAGAGGTACTGCTGACATTCTGGAGAACTGCCTTTTATCTAGCATGGCTCATATCAAAGTCTGGCCTAGAGTTTGCTCATAAGAACATCAAAAACATTTTAACTGCAAATATTGGTGACGGCCCCTTCTGAGGGCCGCAGAGCAAATTAGCTCTGCGTCCTCCCCCAAATGACTTTTCTTATAGGTCAGTCTTTTACTGATCAAAAAGCCAATCCCACACTTTGGGCTCAGAAAGATGTACATTTCCTAGAATAAAGCTTTCACAAGATGTGGCAGAGGTTAAAAGCACTTGTTGCTCTCACAGAGGGCTCAGGTCCTCTGTAGTTACAGTCACAGGGGGTCTGGCCTCTGTCTCTCACCTCCCCTAAGAGAAAAAGAGCTACCTGCTGCAGGCTTAACCGTGTGTCATGTGTAGCTTGCTTTATCTGCTTTTCCCAGGTTGGTAGTCTCAAGGGCTGTCATCTATAATTACATGAACTGGATTTTGTTTTTAAAGGCATCTCAGGACCAGGTGTAGTGTCGACACTCCCTTCAACCCCTGGAGGTGAGGCAGAGGCAGGCAGATGGCCACTGGGCCTCAACTAACAAGTCTCTTTCGTTCTCCGCAATCTCTTTGAAATATGAATTTTGAAAATGTCCAATCACCACAGAGAAGCCACACTGTCCCATAAACAGGTGTCAAGTGGCCTTCGGGTGAAACACACTAAGCAGTGTCACAGAGGACAATCAATTCTGCCATGCGTCTGTCAAAGATGCTTATGCCACCATTCCCCTTAACCAGCTTTTCATATTTCAAAAACACCGTCAACAGAAGTGAACACCTAGAAAGCCATATTAAATTAATTACACAGTTGGAAAAGCCTACTGGCATCAATTACCCTAAAAAAACTTCCAGATGGTAAAAGTTATTTCCACATTGGGTGGTTTCAGAGTCTGCGGATTCCACAAAGGACCGGTTGAATCCATTAGGATAATATGTGCCAAGAGCCTGGAGAGTGGGGTTCAAAGCCAGGCAGCACTATCCTGTAGCTATGAATCCGCAGCGTGGCCAACCACGGAGCAGGTTTTTGGGCATCTGTGTGCCTCGCTGATTATTTGCTATGATGAAACGCCTGGCTCATGGTTTGAGGGAGATACGTCCATCATACTGAAGGGTGAGGCAATGGGCGTGTGGAGAGGCTGCTCCCACCGCACCTCAGGTAGAAAACAGATTTAATGCTGCTACTCAGTTCACTTTCTCCAGGCCCATGGGGATGACGCCAACCAATCAGGGGAGGTCTTCCCTCCTCAGTTAAGCCTGTGTGGAAATGGTTTCACTGAGTGTCTCCTATGCTCATTCTTTTAAGAATTATTTATTTTATGTATGTGAGTACACTGTAGCTGTCCTCAGACACACCAGAAGAGGGCATCAGATCCCATTACAGATGGTTGTGAGCCACCATGTGGTTACTGGGAACTGAACTCAGGTCCTCTGGAAGAGCAGTCAGTGCATTTAACCACTGAGCTATCTCTCTAGCCCCTCCTATGCTCATTCTAAATCCTGTCAAGAATTCAACTAAGACCAACCATCATGGGTGATGTCTAACAGGACAGGTTTAAAAAAAAAAAACCATAAAATGAACCCCACTTGGAGAGGCATCCACCTTCAAGCAAAACGCTACTCACTGCCTTCAAAATCCCAAGACCCGGAAGAGGCTGAGGCAGTGTGATTCATGGGTTAGGAGTTTCAGTTTGAAAACATTCTGGAGATGGAGGAGAGTGATGTTGTGGGATGCTAAGGTGTCCAATGCCTCACAGTGTTGTTCACAACATTAGGCAAGCAGACAACAGACCGCCAACTACAGGTCTAAAACCCAGGCCACAAACTCTTGAGAAAGTGTCTAGGAACATGCTAAGTATGTCTCCATCCAATGGGAGAGTCTGGCAGTGTGCTCTGAGACATACCTGCTAACCACGCTCTGCTGTGACTGAGGGCGGATGCCAGAAACTCCCACAACAAGTCTTGGGCCCCATGCTACTTTGCAGGGCAGACGGCATCAGTTCTGGGGGTGTGGGCTCAGTTTCTTAATACACGTGTATTTACATTGAAGGACTGTGAAGACTATCACCACAGTTCTCTAGGGTAGAGTTGAGTTTGTTAAATGCTGGGAGGTCGTGTCTGAGGTCCAAGCAATCTTGTGCCTGGCGTCCCACTATGGCCGCTTCCCACGGCTCTTATATTTACTTTTTTTTTGTGTCTTGTCTAAAGAGCACTAATAGTCACTGGAAAGGCAGTGAGCTGTGGAGGGTCAATAAGAGGCCAATTACAAACACAGAAGTATCTTTAGAGAAAACAAAGCTCACTAGCCGGCTTCTCACTGGTAACATGAGTCGGCCAAATTCTAACAATGTAAGTTCAATAAGAAAGTGGGCTTCTTGAATTGGTAAAAATGGAGACAGCTGATGGACACGGCTAAACACGGGAGAATCAAACTGTAACTGTGTCCCTACACGTCCAGAAACAGCATAAAGAATAAGCCATCTACTATTGACAACATGGGTCACAGTAAGTCAGATTAAACTCCCCTCTCTTCTACATCACAATGCAAGTGAATAATTTAAGAAAATTTGTGCAAACATTCTGCTATAAGCATCTGCTAGTCACTGTTCCTTGGGCATCTATATCTGGCCCCAATCAACAGCTACCACTGGAATGAAACTGTAGCATTGTCTTTAATTGATAACCAGGAAAGAAAAAGCAAGAAAGGGATTTCCCGGATCTTAATGCTGAAGCTTCTGCACAACACAGCTTCCTGGAGGAAGCTCTGTGAGGAGGTAAGAACCCAGCAGGGTGACAAGCCACCGGAATCTCCTTAGGGAGGACCTCGCTTGAAGCACTCTACTCTTAGTGAATGCCACCTGCCAGAGGTGCTGGTGAACGGGAAATACAAGCATGTTCTATTCTCTGTATCTCCACATTTTATTTATTCTTTTCTTTTTCTTTTTCTTTTTTTTTTCCCAGTTTCTCTGTGTAACCCTGGCTGTCCTGGAACTCACTCTAGACCAGGCTGGCCTTGAACTCAGAAATCCACCTGCCTCTGCCTCCCAAGTGCTGGGATTAAAGGCGTGCACCACCAGCCTTATTTATTCTTAAACTAATAGGAATTTACATACACACTGTCTCCAAAGAGCAGTGGTTCTCAACCTTCCTGATGCTGTGACTCTTTGATACAGTTCCTCGTGTTGTGGTGACCCCCCCCCCCAACCATAAAGCTACTTCCTTGGTAATTCCTAACTGTACTTTTGTTACTGTTATGAACAGTAATGTAAATGTCTGGTATTTCTGGTGGTCTCAGGTGACCCCTGTGAGAGGGTCGTTCAGCCCCAGAGGGACCCCCACCCACAGGTTGAGAACCATAGTGGGATCAGGGCCATAAGAGAGTTTTAGTTGTATTTCGGTAGTAACTTCTGTGATACAAGCAAGCAGGGAGGCGGAGGAGCTCCTAAGGCAGACCCAAACCCACGCGTGTGTTGTGCGTGGCTTCACTCTATGACTAGCAGCAACAGCACGGCCCGATCGATAACCCACCGCTCGCTCCTTAGAACATGCCCTCAGTTCTCGGTCGCATATCTGAGTGCAGAAGACCTACGGCTAAGGAGATGTCTGTGAGTCAACTGTAGACTCAATAGCAAAGCAGAAAGGAATCTTCCCGTGATGCTGAGCTCCACAGTTCCATGACACTACACACTACCTATGCTCAGCCTCACCTGCGCTTAGCTGGTGCACACAAGCTTGTGAAGACTCAAAGGAACACACTCCCACCCTTCCTGAATAGGCGGGCTCCAGAGCCACTGTCTGAAGGAGCCACTCCCTGGTATTCTGAAACTCAACCAAACCCAGATGACAACTGCGCCAGCACATGTAGATCGAAATGCGTTATGAAGCCGCTTCTCCTGGAGAGGGAGAGGAAGGCAAACGTGTGGGGCAGAGAAGATCAAGGAGACCCTTTACCTGCATCAGTTTCCGGGAGAGCTCATTGGTGAGAAACTCCTCTTCCTTCTCGTAATTCACGGCGAGGGTTTCTTTCTCCTTCTGCAAGGCCTGGATTTTCTTGAATAACGTGTTACTGATGAACTCTTCTTCCTGCTCGGCCCTGGCTTGCTGTTTGGAAAAATTAAAGGAACAAAACAAGAACGTGGTGAGAACACAGAATTTTCCCGGATTTAGCACACACAGCTCTTATTTCCAGAGGTGCCTATTTTAACGAGAGCTCTATTTTTAACCGTGAACCATTATACCCCTCCCTACAGACAAAGCAGAAGACTTCAGCAGAGGCACCAGGTACAACTTCACTAGGAGCCCAGAGGCCTCCATGGAATGCGAAGGATCCTTCTTCAAAGCAGCAGGTCAAATTACCAAAGACTGGATTTCACGAAGTATCCCAAGATCAAAACACAAACACGCAAAGTCCCTCCTATCAGACAGGACCCAGCCTGTGCTGTGCCCCCAACTTGCGAACACTCCCCTCCCCGAATGCCACCATCTTGAATGGACCTCAGTACATCTGTGTGTTTGTGGAACTGTTGCAGAGGAGAGGCACCCAGTCCTGAAGGGTACTTACGCTAAGGTGCTGAAGACCAAAGAGAACGCTCACATTTTACTTTCCCTGCTAGGAACTCGGGTGGAAGGTGGGGTGCTTGCCAAAGCAGGCGTTGCTGAATTGAAAACACACTGCAAACACTCCACAAAAAGGGCCAGGCATGATGTACTGGGTTGATAACAAAGAGCACGTCTCCCCAAAAGCTTTAATAAACAGCAAAACATTACAATTCCAGGAAAATTCCTTGTAGAAAGAAACAGACGCAAAGGAAAGGACATCAACATTTCAAACTATTCCACATTCATTCCTTTAGTTGTTTTTTTTTTTTTTTTAGTTTTGAAGTTGTCGGTTTGTGTGTATGGGTGCTCGCCTGCGTGGATGTCTGTGTCGTGTGTGTACAATGCCTGGAGAAGCCAGAAGGCAGAATGCCTGGAGAAGCCAGAAGTGCTGGATCCCCTGGGACTATATAGACTACTGTAAGCTACTGTGTGGGTGCTGGGAATCAAACCAAGATCCCGGGGAAGGGCTGTCAGTGTGCTTAACTGCTGAGCCATCTCTCCAGCCCCTTCCTATTTCAAATAGACATTTTAATTTTATTGTTGGCATTTACAAGCAGAAAGTGCACACAGCCAAGTCCAGGGAGAAAGATCTGCATAAATTCCTCGCCTCTACTGACACCAGACAGCCAGAAGGACAGGGTAAGAGTCTGGCACTAGGCAACCACCGCCTTTACCCCAAAAGGGACTACAGCCACCGCACTCCTCGCCCACCACTACCTAGATACCAGCTTCCCCATACCAGCGTCCCCAACACACATGTCATGGTTTCAATGACAATACATCCTCGGCTCACCATCTACCAATGACCCTAGAAAAGTTCTGCCAGATACACGCACTCTTATTACTCAAGGCTGAAACTCAGAACTACACAAAAGCGAGGCACTCAGAGACTGTTTTCGCATGAAGTTCCTAGAAAGGCCATTGTGAATAGGCTCGACCAGCTATAAAGCCCATGAGCAGCCACGGACACCAGAAGCAGACCCAGAGTCCTCTGTGGTTACCTTACATGCCTGTAACTTCACTAGCTTTTAGCATGATCCCTCCCTCCTGCAACAGGCGAGGAAAATAACTAAGAACTCAACTTTTATCTTTTCAATCAACAGCTACCCTACTCCCAGAAGCTTCAAGATCTCCTGCTCAAGTGATAGGCAAGAATCCAAAGTATTTGCAGCCCTATTCTAGGTATCTGAGACTATCATCTATAACGCTACTGGTTCTTCTGGTTCTGGCCAACCCAGGTCAACTCTCAGTTATTCAGTTAAGGGAGAGAAAGACAGAGGGACTCTGCTCAGCTGGCGGAGCTGATGCTGGGCTTAGACTTCAAAAGGGCCAGCATCAGCACCAAGCCCACCTCTACCACTTACGCAAGATCACACGTTATCTTAAATGACTGGGAGTTTGACCACAAGCAGTAAAGGAGGCTCCAACCGGGCTGGGCTGACCAACTCCTCTTTGCACGTGGCCTACAGCTGACAGGGCTAATGCAGAGGCTTCCAGCAAACACTTCTGACACTGACCAGCCTTCAACCTTCGTCTGTGTGGCTCCCTGTCTCATCATTTCATGTCAAGTTAAAGGAACCGCAAACTGCAATGCCTTGTAAACGAGAACTTTGAAGATAGGTAAAAGGGCCTCGAGGTTGCCACAGAGTGGGGAATGGCCTCCACTGTGCCCAGGTTGCGTGCAGAGCTGAGGGATGTACTTTGAACTGGACGGCACGAACAGTTCTTCTGAACATACTAGCAGCCACCAAAGCACACCTACAAGGGTGAAGTCCTTTGAATAAATCTAAAAGTCCTTTTAATTAAAAAAGAGGGACTCTCTTTAGCAAAGAAAGTTTATAACAATTAACAAAGGATGTTTTTATAAGGTTGTGTTTTCTACACGGCTCTCCCCAGGCAAGGGAGCAAGGTTTTAAGATGCAAGCAGTGGGGAGTCAGAAACTGGGTCTGCGGCAAATTAAAGTATTCACTGTTTCAGAGTAGTCAGTTTCTCCTCGGCAAAGCCACGTAGTAGAAAATGCTACTCTGAAACCCTGCTTAAAAATGAAAGACTATCCCACTGGAGATTATCTGAAGCTGGGTATCCTGGTGGCACTTGACATCCCAGCATTTGGGAGGAGGCTGGGGCGGGATTATAATGAATTCAAGGACAGCCTGAGAATATACAGCAAGACCTTGTCTCAAAGGGGAGAGGGGCGCAGAGCCCCTTCAGCTAAGGTTTCCTGGCAGTTCTAAGTTCTAGATGGGGCCATCTGACTACACGGGTTAGGAATGAGTTCGTAATTGAAGATTATATATTGTATGTATGTATGTATGTATGTATGTATGTATGTATATACGTACGTAATACATACATAAGTATGTATGTATATGCGTACATAATACATGCATACGTATTGTAAGACGTATTCAACACTGCCTGAGAACAATGTCTGACGCGGCATCCAGCATCCTGACGGTATCATGTATGTACAATAAACCAGATTAGGACGTAGGCCTCACGTCACAGAAAGCACATGTCCACTCAAAACTGCAGTGGGCTTTCACCCAGTGTGTAGCATCATCTCAACTCTGGTCTTCACATCCCAATCTTAAAAGGCCCTAGTACTTAATCTGAACGCAGTCATCCCTGCAATGTGTTCCCTACAAGAGGTTGGGGGGTGGGGGGACCAGACAGAAAGCAGCATGAGAACCAAGAGCAAGCTGGGCAACCCAAGACACAGGCGGGAAGACAGAGGGAGATAAATCAGGTTCCTGTTGAGACCTCATCCTTTGGTTATATCAGCTATTTCCCCTGTAATCTGAAACGCTTGAAAATCTCAGTGCCCTAAGTGTGTCTGAGTTCAAAACTGCATCTCAAAGCTGGACAGATCAAAGTCCTGTCACTCTGTGAGTCTCAAATCAAAATGTAAACAAGGACATCAGAAAATGTTTTATGTGTTTGTAGGATTTTTGTTATTTTTTTTATTTACTTTTTAAATGTTGCCCCCCCCCTTCCTGGTCTCCCCTCTGCAAACCCCCCTGCCTTCTCTACCTCCCCCTGCCTCTATGAAAGTGCTCCCCCAACCACTCACCCACTCCTGCCTCACCACCCTAGCATCCCCCTACACTGGGACATC
>JANHMN010000019.1:33482691-33497899 GCA_030674055.1 Rhabdomys pumilio
CTTACAAACTGGTTATACCAATAGGTTTATCAACACAAGCCACTTTTCTGCAGAAAATCTGTTTGAGTCTGTCAGTGACACCAGACACAGGCCAGATGTACCCCCATTCCAACGCAATGCTCAAAGAGAAGATTCTCGTTTCCACACTCAAATTAGGATTCCTCGCCTGTCCGTAGCGGCTGACGGATGCTCCCTCCCTATCCTACCCACTAGCCTGCAGCAAAAGCAATGGACAAATTAAAACACTAATTCTATTTCAGGACACACACAGACGGACAGACAGACAAGCAGACATGCAGCTACAGTGCTACTATGCTCAGACTCTATCCCAAACCATGGTCCTCAGGACTGTAGGACAGAAAGACAGACAATGCCCATGTTTGCTTTCCAGGTATCAAGAACTCTTAAGATCTTGAGACAAAACAACAACAACAATCAGTTTCCAAGTTTTATCAGCCCGTGGGTGCTTGTCAAATAAGCTACAGAGAAAGGCTAGTGTCCCATCTTTATGAATTCAACACCATCAAATCTACAAGTGCCTCAAAATGAGACCCTGGCTTACCTATGTGGGTGCATCATGAGCCTATGAACTGGACTGGTCCAACAGATGAGTGACAAGCACACCTCACTTTTGGGGAGGTTCATATTCCTGCTTCACCAAGTAGGTATGTGTCCTCTGCTAACTGTGTGGCCCCAGTGGGGTCAGGATTCCTTCAAGGTACTGTTTTCTCCTTTATTAAGTGCAAACGTCACCTCCTCCATCTGAGGTGGTATGAAGACACACGGAGATGATTTGGCTGGGCTGGGGAGATGGCTTGGTTGGTTAAACATACAAGGACTGGGCTCTGCCGAGCCAGGTACCCATATAAAAAGATGACCACAACGATATCTGTCAGAGTCTGAGACAAGAGGATCCCTGGGGCTCGCCTGACAATCTCATCAATTGGTTAAGATGCACGTTCAGGGAGAGAATCTGTCTCAAAGAGCAGGTGGATTTGGGCCTGGTGGCTCACACTCTTAACCCAGCCCTCAAGAGGAAGAGGCAGGTGGATCTGTGAGTTACCAGGCCAGACAGGTCTATGATGCAAGTTCTAGGGCAGCCAGGGTCATACAGCGAGACCCTATCTTAACAGGGAAATAAATAAATAAGATGGTCCATGGTTACAAACACACATAAGCCACCTGGGGGGCAGGCAGGGAGCTCTCTGCTGCCCAAGACTTGACACAGAGTTTTGGTACCAGAGGAGAGCAGCAGATACATGGAAAAAGCTGTTCTCCAGGACTGCACCTCCCAGCACTCCCCAAGGAACCAAGAGCTAGACTCTGTCAGTCTTCACAGTGTGCCCAGCCACGAGGAGCAACCCACGACGATCCAGTCTCCCCAGGCATTACAGGCCAGGTACACGAAGACTCCCAAAGCTTAGAGATGGAACCTGAGGCCTGGGAGGGTGTGTACCACAGGGCCTGGACACGAGAAGCCCTCAGTTGAAAGAATCTACAGCCTACGGGGCAAGGAAAGATATAATCCTGGCAAACTGCAGCAGCGAGCCGAGCTGCTGATTACACAGTTCAGCCTTAGCTGGATGCCCAGACAGAGGGGGCGGCACAGTATGAACGGATGCCGGCTCCAGCCTCTGTGCACAGTGTTTACCGTTCAGTCGGGAATGACAAGAATCAGAAAAATCCAATTACAGAAACCAAGTGGTAAAACTATGAGGAGAAAAGGATTGGGATGTGATCTTCCAGATTTAGGAACTGCGGAGTTTATATGACAGCAATGACAGAATGCTAAAAGGTGGGGGCAGCTAAAGGGCGGGGCCAGATAAGGGGTGGGTCCAACTAAAGGACCTACAACTAAGGGGTGGGGCTAGCCTAGCTAGAAGGCAGGAGCAGCTAAGGGGTGTGGTCGCCTAAAGGGCGGGGCCAGCTAAAGGGCGGGGCAGAAGAGAAAACTGCAAGGTGGAAGCAGGTGACCTCACGTGACAGAAGGAAACTAAAATTTAGAGAGAAGACTAGAGACAGTTCCCCAGAATCAGAAACACAGAGCTTTTCCACAGGGGTCATTCATCCACCTGGGGTCCCCATCCACCTTCCCAGGGCAAGGAAGACTTGGTTACTGTTAAGAGCAACTTCAGTAGGAAAAAAAACGATCCAAATAGGCTGTGTTACCGACTACCTGAAGGACCATTTCAAACAGTCACAACCATCCTCCAGAGCAACTAACACAGTACGAATTAAGACCACCACCTCCACACTCTAGATCGGTGAGAATTAAGATGCTAGATTATATATATAATCTTGACAAGAATACAGATCCATGGGAATTCTCCACTTAATACAGATGGCAGTGTGAAATGGGCCAGGTGCTCTGAAAAACTAAATATTGTTACTCTCTCTAGGGCACCAAGTCGAGTGTGCATAGCTGCCTGGAAAAATATTGCCTTGTGCAGCAAAAAATAGCTTCTCTGTGACCATGAACCCCTCAAATACCTAGTCAGATTCAAAGGAACCAAAAGGCAGTAAAGTCCAAAGAAAGCTAACCACATCATGAACCAACCTAAGAAACAGTGCTGAATCCAGAAAAAAAGAAAACAGCTACAGAGGGATGAACTGATCTCCAGAGGGGCTGGAGAGCCGGCCCAGCAGTTAAGAGTGCTTGGTTCCTGCAGAGGCCCTGAGTTCCTAGTAGCCAGGTTAGGCAGTTCAAAACTGCCTATAGCTCCAGAGGATCTGACGCCCTCTTCTGTCCTCTCCAGGTACTGCAACCATGTGAGTGCTCACACCCACTTAAAAAACAGATTTTGGAAAATAACTGACTTAGGTATCTCCATGTGGAATAAAGGGTGGGGGATAACATGGGTTATTTCAGAAGACAGGCACCCACATCTGTAGGAACCATTGTGGCTTGCAGACCAGAGAGATCCAGCTCTTGTGCTTTGAAACTTACACATGTCTTACAGTTCATTTATTTTGTCTGAGTAAAATACTACATAATAAAAATGTTAGCCAAAAGTTATATAACCATGGTGAGAAGGCTTTCCCCTGGGTATTGAGACGTACTATAAAATGAATAAATCCAAAACAATAACATACATGATAGAAGCCTAACAGAATAGATCACACATTACAGAGACCTGGGGGAGCTGGCTTGAACTGATGGAAAGTTCTAGAAACGTACCGAAAACAGAAGGCCTGGAAGTAGAGAACCAGGTGAGAATACAGGGATCAGCTGAGTGGAAAGTGCCAAGAGAAAATAAAGGGTATTACCTAAATGCATTTCAGACAGGCGTGTGGGAATGTCAGAATTAATATATGCACTCTTACTCAGGGTTTCTATTGCCGTGATGAAACACCATGACCTAAAAGCAACTTGGAGAGGAGAGGCCGTATCTGGCTTACACTTCCACAGCACAGTTTATCATCACAGGAAGTCAGGATAAGAACGCAAACAGGGCAGGAAACCAGAGGCAGGAGCTGATGCAGAGGCCACGGAGGGGTGCTGCTTAACTGGCTTGCTCTCCGTGACTTGCTCAGTCTGCTTTCTTACAGATCCCAGGACCACCATCCCAGGGATGGCACCACCCACAATGAGTTGCCCAAATCACTAATTCAGAAAATGTCCTACAGGCCTGCCTATAACCGAATCTTATGGAGGCATTTCCTTAACTGGGGTTCCCTCCTCTAGATGACTTTAGCTTGTGTCAAGCTGACATAAAACCAGCCAGCACATATGCTAATAAAAAAACTTTAAAAAGAACTGTCAATATATTTGTTCTGATTTCACCTTTGTTGCTGTGATATAACAGAGGCAGTTTGGGGAAAGAAAGGTCATGCTCTAACACTGAGGGAAGTCAGGACAGGAGCTCAACTAGGAACTGAAGAGCAGACTATGGGGAAGCTACTTACTCACTGGCTTGCACTACTTACTCACTGGCTTGCACTTTGCAGGACCACCTGCCTAGGGAATGACGCCGCCTACAATGGCTGAGCAATCCCAAGCAGACAAGTCAGCAGGCTACTCTGATCTGGGCAAATCCTCAACCAAGACTCTCACACAGGTGATGCTGAACAGTTAAAGCCAACTAGGAGACAACTTTTTAAAAAAATCCCCGAACCCTACACATTTAACACACAAACTTCATTTTATTCAAAAAAAGAGTACAGAGCTAATGTAACACGCGCAGCTACAAGTCTAGATGCCACTGCTAGACTCCTAAAACCAGACCTGTCTCTAGGAAGCAGGTGGGTTCTTCGGTCTACGCTGTGGCTCTGGGCTGGACTTGAAATCCTGATCCTCCAGTGCCTCAGCCCCACCGAGAGCTGGGATTAGAGGAATGCACCATCACGGTCGGCCTGTGCTTTTTGTTTACACCAAAAGTGAAATAACATGTTACGCCACCTCAGACAGAGAGAAAGGGATGCATATTTCACAGCATAACAAAACATGAAAAGGCTCTAACTTCCTATCATTATGACAACTCATGAACTAACATAATTATTAGACTCGCCTGAGAGTCATCATCCCGACACATTTAGATGAACGGCTAGCCTGTGCTTCAAGTATCGTCTCTTCTACTCCCTCTTAGAAATGCTTGGCAAGTTAAGAATGTTCCAGTTTGTACGCTGGTTAGGATAACATTTTCTGCTACAACAGAATTTCAACTCAGTTCCCTAGGCCAGCTTTCAGAAGGGCATCCCGGCCACAAAGTGACTGAAAGATGGTACGGAAACAAAATGGCCTGGGTCTCCTTTTGGGAAGCAGTTCATTCGTTCTGTGTGTGTGGAGAAAGGAAGCCTTTCTTCCTCTTTAAATACAGATCTACTTACTGCTACGTGTACCTGCCAGACAGATTACTGCTTTAGTCCCTAGCAGAAGATTTTTCTCCCCCAAAACAGTCAAACTCCTTCCTCAACACAGCAAATGCTGGCGGCCCTTCTAGCCAGCAAGAAGCTAATCAAACTGACCCACATTATGCTATACTGTGAAAAGCTGCCCAACCCCGAATATGTCTGAGGTGTGAAAAGATAAGGAGTCACAAGATCCCCTCCCCCACCTGAGGGTTCCCCCAGAACCACCCTATCCCTATCATCTTGCTTCCTAACCTCACCCAAGATCTAAGCAACAGCTAGGCGATGCTGTGAGCTGGCCCCTGCTCCCTTTGCTAACAGCACGAGCACTGCATTCAGTTGCAGCAAATGCAATTATCCAAGTGCAGGAAACATCAACTTCTTCAAAAGAAGCCATACTGACGGCAGATGGGCGAGCAACGGACAGTGATGGAGGTGGTGTTCATCTCCCTACTGCTGGACACTGCGGTCATTTCCAAAGCGTCTGCCATGCTGTTACAAAGACCATGCTGAAAACTGGATCCTATACTCAACCAGCTGATCCATTTAGCCCTGGTTATGCATTTCAGCCCATAGCTGCTAGCTCTAAGCGTCTAGGAGCGTGATAGTTAAGAGAACTGACTTCCAATGGACAGTAACCCCTCTGACTTCTGCTGAAGAGACAGCTGGCTGGTGTTCTGTGGATATGTAATGCTCTTTCGAGCCTCCTGAGGGAGAGGAGGGAAGACTATAAACATAAACCTTGTTCATAAGGACTCAAGGTTTTCTTCTGCTTGGACACCGGGGTGCAGGGGCAAGACTATGTCACTTCCTTGTGAACCTAAGTTGTGTGTGTGTGTGTTTTACATTGGAGTAAAGCATCCCAGATTTAGGGATGGTGAGTTAACAGAGAGTAGAAAGACCCAAATCTCTCCTAAAGGGGCTTCCTAGAAAGCTTGCTGTCCAGTGCAACGGATTGCGGTGGTCTTGAATCCCGTAAATACAGTTCCCCAAAGACTGAAAACCAAAAAGTACAGCCACTTGGCCAAGAAACCCAGCCAAGATGCCTGGCACCTTAGCTGGGCTCTTGGCCTTACCACACTTCCTGAGACTTCGTTCACAGCTATGTCTGAAGGCTCAGCTGGGCCAGCCCAGCATCACATTATCGGTCCTGCTTGCTCGGAATTCTTTTCCACACTCCACACCAGTTACGGGATGAAGTGGGTTCCTCCAGAGAGATAGGTCAACGTCCTAATTCCCAACGACTGACCAGTGAGTCGTGAGGGTGACCTTATTTGGAAATAGAGTCTCTGCAGATAAAGCTGAGATGAGGTCATGAGGGTGGACCCTATTGTAACTCCTGATGTCCTTAACAAGAGAAACCAGAAACACAAGGAGGGGTGGGGGTTGAGGGCAGCGGCATTACAGCTAGAGATAGGAACTGAAGTACTCCAGGCCAGGAAAACTCCTCCATGGGGGGAAACTGGAAGAAACTAGCAAGGATTCCCTGAAGGCTAAGAAACTGCCCCGGCCAGTATCCGGCCATGGGTTGTCCAGCGTCCACATCTGGATAGGGAGTGAAGATCTGTTGTAAACCCCAAGGCTGGAGGATCCAGGTCTAACACTCCATGGTTTAAGCAGCGGAGATGGACATCCAGTGTTCGCAAAAATGTCATCCACTAGAATCTACACCACCTGTCCATCAGCAACCGGATACCAGTTACAAAGGGAATTGTCACAGTTAGGGTTGCTGATCTATTAACCTAGTTTCTCTAGGTGGGACTGGTGCTGCCAGAAACCTCAGAGTGGAAAACTGAGACAGAAGAGGTCAGAGAGTCACAAAGCCTCGAGGTGCATGGCTAACTTTGAGAGGAAAAAAGGAGCCAGCAGCAAGGGATTCAAGTGGCCTCTGGAAATTAGACAAGATATGCTAGACCAGTGGTTCTCAACCTGTGAGTCGAGAACCCTTTGGGCGTGGGGGTGGCATATCAGATATCCTGCCTATCAGATATTTACATTATAATTCCTAGCAGTAGCACACTGCAGTTATGAAGAAGCAATGAAAATAATTTCATGGGTGGGGGTGGCACAGCATGAGGAACTATATAGTGCAGGGTCACGGCACTGGGAAGGTTGAGAACCACTGCTCTGGAAGCTATAGAACTCAAGCCTGCCACACTCTGCTGTCTGGCCAGTGGCACCCACACTGGACTTTACTGACAGAATTTTAATACAATATTAAGACACTACATGCCGGGCGGTGGTGGTGGCACACGCCTTTAATCCCAGCACTTGGGAGGCAGAGGCAGGCGGATTTCTGAGTTCGAGGCCAGCCTGGTCTACAGAGAGAGTTCCAGGACAGCCACAGCTACACAGAGAAACCCTGTCTTGAAGAGAAAAAAAGGAAAAAAAAAAAAAAAAAAAACAAACAAACAAAAAAAGACACTCTACATTTGTGGAACTCAGTTACAACGAATGAACCAATGCAGACACCAGGAAAATGATGGCTATCTTAACCAGAAAATAATGTCGCTATAATTAAGAACAAACAAACAACCTGTCAACAGTGTTCAGACCACTGTTTTTCAGTAGGGAGAAGGTAGCCTGACAAACACAGCAGAATCCCAACTCCTTTACTGAAGAGATTTGGGTCATCCCTCAGGTCAGAGGTGCTTCTGAGGAGCGTACTGATGACCAGCCTTCAGTAAACCAGTAAGCCCCAAGTGTGTATTCATCAGTACGAGAAACCATGTTTAGAGTCACAGAGAGATCCTGCTTGCCACACAGGATCTGAGTTGAGGCGCCAAGACACACTTGAACCTTAATCAAGTAAAAGGTATCTGTAATCTCCATACTCATCCGAAATAGGAAAGGCAGGAAAAAAATCTTTGGAAGCTCTCAGATCTTGTGATCAGATCTCCGCGTGTTCACTGTGACATGCGTGCAACTGCATATACACAAACACACACATCATATACACTCGAAGACATCATATAGATTGACTGACGGGTTGATAAACAGATGGAAAATGGACAGGCAGACAAGATAAATCGAGTGATTCTAGATAGATGGACAGGCAGACCAGACAGATCGAGTGATTCTAGATAGATGGGCAGGCAGACAAGATAGATCGAGTGATTCTAGAGAGATTTTTAAAAGACAGACTGCTAGGGTTCTGCTTGCCTAAAAGAACTATGACAAGCTCCCCAAGACTGAGCCAGGAGATCTGAATCGGATGGATTTTTGAGTGGGAAAAATCCTACAGAGGTGGCAGGGAGTTAGAAGACAGAAAGTCCTGAGGTGCATGGCCACGGGGGCTTCCGAGACAATATCTTCCTACCTTGGAAGGCATTCCAGACACTGGAATTATATTTTCAAGTTTTCTATGGAGAGCAATCCTAAGTCATCCAAGCTTGTGTCTCTCAGGGGAAACCAAACACTGGTAAGAGACTCTTGTTATGACACCATACAGTCTGAGTAACTGTCGCTGCCTCCTGTGCCTAGCAGGATATCTGGTGTGTGGTTTTCTGAAACAAGAGGTCGTATTCGGGCAAACCCCTGGCTGCTTCTAATTTCCTGTTTCAGACTGACTCGGTGGTACTAGAATACCACCAACACCTACCACGCAGCAGGAAGGAACGCGTTCCCTAACATGCAAAGGGTACAGTTAGATTGAAGAAACTTTGACCTACATACATCTGCCTAAATAGAGGAGT
The DNA here is from genome assembly GCA_030674055.1 of Rhabdomys pumilio. Classification (NCBI taxonomy): domain Eukaryota; kingdom Metazoa; phylum Chordata; class Mammalia; order Rodentia; family Muridae; genus Rhabdomys; species Rhabdomys pumilio. The sequence continues at coordinate 33,491,235 of JANHMN010000019.1, forward strand.
CGGCTCTGCACTCGGGAAAACATAATTTTAAAATTCCCAAGACGCAGTGCAATGCACAATGCCGAGCATGTGGACCAGCCCGTGATGACAGGCTCCTTCCTGTAGACAGCGCAAAGCAGGACTCGGTGCTTCAGAAAAATGACTGGAGGAAGGTCCAATGAGGGTCCCAGGGGAGATGTCTGAGGAGAGGGAGAGAGGAGCTGGAATGGGGTAGGCTCAAAACAGTCACGTATGAGATGATCAAAGAGTAAGAGCCATCAAAAAATACATCCCAAACTAAATACCCACCGATCTCCCAACTCACTCCCCACTCTCCACCACTCCGGCATCTTAGAAGAACTGTAAACTCTTTGCATTGAGTCCGGCCAAACCTAAAGATGGCCGACTCGTTACATAAACTTTATCTGTTAACTAAAGGGGGAGAAAACTGAAGCTACCCAAAACAACTTTGCTTCTACTCTACACAACAAGAAGCCAGATGCCCTATGTATAATTTATACATAAAAATCTTGAATAAAGATATTGCCAGAACAGGTCGTGCAGAGGACTCCCCTCATCTGTGGCGCCGAGTTTGATCCCCAGAACATAACAACTTTTTTTTTAAAGTATTTTATCAGCATTAAAATGTCCTCTTTAATATCCAACCTCAGAAAACTTGTCTACAACAAGGAGACAGTTGACCATTCCATAATCTGTATCTCCTGATGCTGAGATTTTAAAAATACACACCAAAGAGTAGAAAGCATGGGTCACCATCTCAGTCACAAGAGCAACCGGAATCACGCAAGCGCTCTGTCCCAGGTGCTTTCACCAGACAACTTTACTGGGGCCCTCCCAGAAGAGCTGGAAACAGGAGGAGGATGCCTGCTACCGTCCACACAGTACATGGTACACAATGTCCCAGCTGAGGCAATAAAAACGGAAAGCAAACAGTAAGGGCTTCTGATGTTAGAGTTAGGGCCCAAGGTCAGCATGGAAGTGGATCGTGGCAGAGAGCTGGGGTACAGTTGGGGAGGGGGCCCCAGGGGATCCTATTCTATTTGCTTATTTAAAAATAAAACAAACCAAAAACCTGTTGTCAGCGGAAAGGAACAAGAAGCGCTGTGGGGCTCAGTAAAGCTCCTACTACATAATCCTAAGAATCTGAGTCTGAACTCCAGAACCCTTGCAAAAAGTCAGGTTAGTGTAGTGACTGCGTTCGTCCCTGGGACTTGCTAGCTAGCCAGCCTAGCCTAATCAGTAAGCCCCAGGTCCCAACGAGAAAATGTCTCCAAGAAAATTAGGTGGATAATTTCTGGTTTCTGACAAATGCTATCAAAGGTTGACCTCTGGCCTCCACATTTACAGGCATCTAAGTGCACAGGTCTACTCAGGCCTGCATGCATGCATGTGCGCGTGCACACACGCACACGTACAAACTGATGCTGGCAACTGAAGTAATGTGATTAACCCAGGGCTTATACTCAGGGAGTAAGAGACAACAGGGAGGCCAATGCAATTACTCTCTCTCTCCTGCCTAGCCGTTGTAAACACCAGCATATGTTAAGTTACACATACGATACGTGAAGTCTGGAAGACATTACAGAGAAAGGAGACACGAGACACAGACTTGCTGCCCTCAAGGAAAAGTACCCACACCTCCAGTATCCTCTCGTTCATCTCAACCGCCTGTGTTACCTTGGACTTTGAATCAACGCCCCCCACCCCCACCTCGCCCCAATCATCTTCTAACTTCTTCTTCCTCTTCTTTTAGATCTCGGGACTGCATGCACATCACGAGGTGAGGCTCACCACTCCCAAGCACACAGCTGCAGCTCACAGGTAAACACGTGCACAAGCATCCGTGCACCACGGGAGGAGGCGCCAGAAGGCAAATGGCTGAGTGTTGTCAGAAAGTGGTACTGGGAGGCGAGAGCTCGTAGCTGGTCATGTACAGGGCTTGTGAAGCTCCACCCCTGGCACCCTCATAAAAAAGCCTGACATGGTACAGTGTATACCAACAATGCCAACACCAGGAAGGCAGAAACTAGAGGAATCCTAGCCATCCAATACAGCCATGCAATATACACGCACGCATGCACGCACTTGGACACGCCCACACAAAGAGATCCACACTGGGAGAGCATGGGCATCTAAAACCCCATTCCCAACCGTAAGTGGGAGAAGCCTGGGATCTGAAGGACACAGAAGGATGATCCCAGATAAACCACGTTTTCCACATCTCCACATTGTAAAGTTACTAACAGTGCGTTAAAGATGCTTACAGCCCTGGCATCTAAGTAGATTTCCTGGGCAGTCTAGGTCCTGAGATCTGATATTAACCCAAACCATGCATTCACCATGGTATGGTTATAGACCTGAGATCCTATCTCAAACAGGTGAAGGGAAACAACACAGAAGATTCTGAAGGACAAAGCAGGGAAGAGAGTGTCCTGCGTAACCCGAGTGTGGCCACTCTGGCAGAGATGACAACAGGAAGGGCAGTGTCCAGGGTCCCAGGACTGCTCTGTTTCGTGACCTGGATACAAAGCATAGAACGACGTTTACTCTCTGAAGATGCACTGAGCTGTTAATACATCACCTTCGTACACGATGTCCGCTGCAGGACAACCTGTTCTTTCAAGGAACAGACGCAGCAGTCATGTATCACAGGGTGACCCCTGTGTCTAGCAGAGGCTCTGCGGGCAGTGTGCGCCCACCGGTTGGCCAGTTCTGAGCCTCTCTCTGAGTTCAGTTACCTTCCACCAGTGTGTGAGCATAGCTGCTTACAGAGTTCTCACAATGGTCCCCAACCTTAGCTCGACGCACACACAGCATGGGCAATCAACCAACTGGGTATTATCCTCCCCGCCACCCCACCCCCCCAACACACACACACTGTGAGCTCTGCAACCGTCCTCTGTGCCACTCAGGAGGGGTGGGTGCTCTATGGTGACACCATCAGGGGAGACGGCTCTCTTACTTTAACCAGGAAGAGAGTAGACCAATGTCCAACTGCCCTTTGCTATACTCCTTTTCTGCCTCCTCCCCCTGCCTGTGACCTCTAGCCTGTTCAGCAGGTCTCGGGAGGCTCCTCCCACTGCACCTAGCAGCTGCCCACCCTCTGTCCTCTGTATGATCCCTGCAGGGCTTTCCTGGCTCACAGTTCAATGTACAGGCCACTATGGTAGGCAAGGCAAGAGAGTAGTGCTTTCAAACATCTGGTCAAGAAACAGAGCCATCAATGCTTGCCGGTGCTCTGTTACACACAGCCTAGCAGCGCCTTGTCGTCCCCCCCACACACACCCCTCCCTCAAGATGTGTCTTTCCACATTAATTAACTCAAGATAATTCCTGCAGTTCTGGCCAGGGACAGTCTTCCAAGTCATTCCAGAGTCTGTCAAGATGACAACGCACGCACCGCACACGGTACCCACCACGCGCACACACACCACAGTGTTCACTACCCGCTCTTAACTGTAAACTAGCGATTGCCAGCGATATCGTTTATCCAACATTCCCTGTCAGTGTGTCAGTCAAATAAGCCCCCGTTGGCTGTTTCCACTGGCTGACATGAGCAGCATACTCAAAGGAGCCAGAGGAGGGGCTAACGTCATTAAGAGCAAAGTGGGGCCTGGGCACCCCCTGAGAAGCAGGTGTGAACTGGAGTATTACGTGTCCTGTAAGTCTTCAGATGAACAGCAATGCAGCATATTCAAGGCAGAAGGAGTGCGGGGGTCTTAGATGAGGGAAACTCTACCAGGCTGTCCCTGAGGAACATGATAAAGTAACGTGTCTCCGAACTTTCTCTCAGGGGTCAGTCTAGGCCTACTGTAGATTCAGATCCATCCTGGGCAGGATGTATCCACCAATGCATATAAAATACACTAAGACAGTTCCCTGCATACATAAGTAATCTTAAGGACGAGTAGACATGAATGGTCATGGAGTATGGGAGGGGGAGGGGTATAGAGAGATCTCTTATTTGAGCATTACCTGTCGATAAAATGGGCAATGGCCAATGAGCTAAGGCAGGAAATAGGAGGTGGGACCCTGACAGGAAAAGAGAGGATTCTGGGAAATAGTGAGAGACTAAAAGGAGATGCTGGGATAGAACACTGAGGAGAGACAGAAGAATGTAAACCAGAAGTAGCCAAACTCAGGATAGAAGATGAGAGATTAGAGCGAGATGCTGAGGAGAAGTGGAAGAAGCAGGAGGCCAGGAGTGAAGGAGAGGTAACTTAACCAAGTGGTAGACAAAGAATAGTTTGAATAAGTTACGAGCTAGCCATAGAATGAGCCAAAGCTTATGGCCTAGGCATTTATTAATAAATAGTCTCAGAGACATCATTCTGGGAACAGGAGCTAGGAAAAGGAAAACTTGGGAGTTTAATATTTTTTGTACAAGTGGGGAGGGAGGTCAAAGGAAGCCCCAAATCAAAATTACAGAGAAGTTAATCAACAACAAAAGTTAGTCAAACAGAAAGCCTGGTTCTGAATGTCCCCCTCACTGGCAGTTACTGCTTCAGCAAGTAAAAGAACTTTACTTAAGGCCTAGGAAAATAATTTCTTCTTAAAAGAGGCATTACAATGGTGGGAGGCCAACTGTAAAGTATCCTCACTTCCCAGGTGTGTCATAGAAGATGCAGGAATCAAACGATATTGGAGCCCTATTTTCAGATGGTTAAGCAAAGGGATAGGAAGAGGGATGCAGAGAGGGGTCCTTTGGGAGTGGTTGATTACATTTGAATTCATGTGAAGTGTATAAGGACATTCACATGGACTACTTTGTCTACGTTTTAACTGAGCTTTTATTTCAATAGGAACTAAGAGAGAGCAAGGCACATTTTAAGCACCTGTTTGTAGTGAATTCTTCTGACTTAAAACAACACATCCCAGAGGAAGGCTTAAGTCTCATGAGGTAAACAACTCACAAATTCCAGGAACTTCCTGAAACTTACCAGACTCACAAGGCTGGCCCTTCTCTCAGGTTATACAACAGTAAAGGAGGGTGAGGAAGAGACTCTCCAACCTGTGCTGCTGCCTGTACATTATACAGAGTGTTCCAGGAGTTCAGCTTCTGTGAGTCAGCTCCCAGACTATGACCTTTTAGGGATGCAGATGCATTTGAGTCATCCATGCAGCAAGTAACTCACACATACTCCTATAAATCGTCCCAATAACTAACTGGGTCACAAGCTGGACTTCAGTGGAGTCATATCTTTGATCTATTGTCTATGCCCTATTTAGAATGAGTAAACTAGAAAGTCCTACTACAAATATGCTCAAACTGCAAATCTTACCCAACTGAACAGCAATGTTAAAAACTTGTATTCCTTGTTCGGCTTGACTTACACAAACTGGCACAGACTCAACTGACTGTATAGTTAATGAACAAATGCACTTTGCTCTAAAACTGCCTAACATATTTGAGAACAAATGGCTAAGACTGTTTTCGAGTGAACTGACACTGATTAGAGCAGGTCCTGCTTTAACAAAGTCTGGACATAGTACACATCAAATGAAAGTTCAGTGGCCAGCCAGAATTTACAACCCTCACTTTTAATATCAAGTCCAAACTCTGAGCAAAACTCCTAACAGATTTAGGCCTTTTCAAAGACCACTACCCTCCACAGTGATGCTCACTAATGGAGGATCACATTACAAACTGCACAATGTACAGGCAGCTAAACAGGTTGGTAAGTCTCTTCCTCACCCATTCTTACTGTTGTATAACTTGAGAGAAGGAGGGACATCGTGAATCTGGTAAGTTTCAGGGACTTCCTGGGATTTGTGAATTATTTACCTCCTGAGGCTTAAGCCTTCCTCTGGCATGTGAAATATTTTTTAAGTCAGAAGAAATTACTATGAACAGGTATTTAAAATGTGCTTTCAATGGTTTCCAACCCCTAGTATTTACAAATGTGTAGGTTCTTACTGGAAGAGTGTTTGGTGAAGAAAAACCGTATTATCGGGCTCCAATTGCTTTTATATTATTTTATATTATTTAAGAAGTAAATTCTGGAGAGAAGGTATGGGGGTCCAAATAGAAGTAATGGAGCAGTTTTTCTAAGTAAAAGCAGTCCCTTCCAAACTGAAAAGATGTTTCTTCCTATAAAAAGACAAGGCAAGGTGGGAGGAGAGGGGAGGGGAGGGGGAAGGGAGGGAAGGGAAGAAGGAAAGGGAGGAAGGGGGAAGGGCCAGCAGAAGAGATGGCTTGGTATGTAAAAACTCCTGCCATGCAAGCCTCATAATCTAAGCATAATCCTTGGAACACACACACACACACACACACACACACACACAGATGAGAAATCTTAAAATCAGTAATCCCAGCACAAAATAATGGAGACATGGACAGGAGAACCATCTGGAAGCTCTTGACCCAGTTAACCTAGAGACACACACACACACACACACACACACACCACACATAAACCACACAGACACACCACATACACACATAAATACACACCACACTCACACAAACATACAAACCACACACACCACATATATACGCAAACACATACTCACACATCACACACCCACACACAGACCATATACCCCCACACACATCACACTCACACATACACACCACATACATACACAAACACATACTCATCACGTACACCACAGAAAACACACACACACACACACACACACACACACACACACACACACACACA
>JANHMN010000019.1:33501437-33550033 GCA_030674055.1 Rhabdomys pumilio
AAAAAATAGCATCTTTTTTTTTTTTTTTTTTGGTTGTTTTTGAGACAGGGTTTCTCTGTATAGCCCTGGCTGTCCTGGAACTCACTCTGTAGACCAGGCTGGCCTCGAACTCATAAATCCGCCTGCCTCTGCCTCCCAGGTGCTGGGATTAAAGGCATGCGCCACCACCGCCCAGCAAAAAATAGCATCTTTAACAAGTGGTGCCGGTCACACTGGACGACTACATAGAAGAATCCAAACAGATCTACACTTTTCACCCTGCTTTTACAAACGCAACTCCGAATGGATCAAAACGGCTCAGCGTAAGACAAGATACACAGACCCTAACAGAAGGGAATAAGCCTGAACTCACTGGCACAGGAAGACACTTTTTAACAGAACACCGGTAGCACAGGCACTAAGAACAACTATTAACAAGTAAGACCTCCTGCAGCTGAAAGTCTTCTGAACAGTAAAGGGCCCCATCGTTTGGACGAAGCGGCAGCCTACAGGACGGGGAAAGATTTTACCATCTATGCATTCGACAAAGGGCTAATATCCAAAACAATGAACCCAGAAAACTGGACATCAAGAAAACAAATCATTCGACTGAAAAATGGAGCACAGATCTAGACATGGTTCTCAAGAGAGGAAACACTGAGAAGCACTTGAGGAGATGCTGAACAACCTTAGTCCATCAGGTAAACGCAATCAGAACTTTGAGATTTCACGCTACACCAGCCACAGTGGCCAAGATCAATAAAACAAGTGACAGCTTATTCTGCTGAGGATGGGGAGGAGGGGAGCATTCGTCCATTGCTGATGGAAGGCAGAGTTTTACATCCCCTAAGGAATGAGCGTGGCAGCTCCTCAGGAAGCTGGAGATCCACACATCGGGATCCAGCTAGACCACTCCCCAGCACGTATCCAAAGGACCCTTCGTCCTGCTACAGAGATTCTAGTTCAGTGCTGCTCGACTCATAGTAGCTAGAAATTGCAAACAGCCTAGATGCCTATCAATGGAAGAATGGATTAAAAAAAAAAAAAAAAAGAAGAAGAGGTACATATACACAATGGAGTATTACTCAGCTTTTAAAAGAAATGAAGTCCTGAAATAAATCACAGGTAAATAGATGGAGCTAGAAAAAAACTAAATCACCCTGAGGTAACCCAGACCCAAAAGGACAAATACGGTATGTATTCACTTACATGAGAATGTTAGTTGTTAAATATTCAATAAATAGGCTATGATCAGTATTACCACAGAGGTTAAGTACAAAATAAGGGACCAGGGCAAGTAGAGTCGGTCTCCTTAGGAAGGGAATAGAATAGATTGTTATAGACAGGGGGGAAGGCCAGAATAGGAGGAACAAATGGGGGCCAGGGGGAGTAAGGGATACAGGGAGGGACAGCGAAAACTAAGGGCCATTTAAGGGGCTGTATGGAAACAGTATAGTACCTAATATAGAAGCTTCTTAAAATATATACATATATGAAGAAATCTAAACAGGAGAGACAAAGTCCCAACTAGACATCTCTTGTCATGAAATGAAATCTCCAGTTCCAGGAATGGGTTACGTCTGAGTTGCCAGTCAACGGAGCCCCATGGAAACCCCCCAAATAACTATTCCAGGCTATTGTCAAAACTTTCAGTTGCCCTCCACAAACTAATGATAAGGGGTTACTGCTGAAGCCAACACCTTACACAGCTCACTGAAAACATTGAGATGACGCCTACATACTGAAGACTTCACCCCTACTGACTGGTCCTCATGGTAGGCCTCCAGGAGGAACATAAACGCCAACCCAGCTACAAATCCTTCCATCTACAACGGTGAGCTGCCTACAAGATACACGGCAGAGCGCTTGTGAAGTGACCAACCAACCACTGTCTGACTGAACTGAAAGCCCATTCCATGAGATGGAACCCATTTCCCAGTACTGCTCAGGTACCCAAGAACCTCAGACTAGGAATGTAGCAACAAGATGACTCCTGTCGGCACTCTGACATAGACATAGGGCAGTACCTTGCTCAGCCATCATCAGAGAAGCTTCCTCCCGCAGCAGATCGAATAAATACAGAGAGACCCACAGCTGGACAATGTGCAGAGAGTGAGAGACCTAAAAGGGATGTCTTCCATCATTTTACTCCCTTCAGAGCTGAGGGAACCCTGGAGAAGAGGAGGCTGAAAGATTCTAAGATCCAGAGAGGATGGCGGCCACCAGGCAAACGACATTTAACCACAGCAGGATTGATGCACGTGTGACCACAAACCCTTTGGAAGCAAGCACAGTCCCCGCACAGATCTAAGCCAGACAGGATCTCAGCAGGACACAAGCTCCCATGGCAAACCCAAAAGCTATCGCCCATTGATAATCACTCACAGAAGATACTTAGTTCTCTCCAATGGTATCTCACTAGGTATAGAAGCCACTCTTATGGATAGACACCCATGCCTGGCAGATAGACAACTGCAAAAATGAACTTAGTGGCAACGCTGGAGATTTCTTGTCACGTAATGCTTTGTCTGGGGTTGGTTTTTTTTTTTTTTTACTTCTTCTCTTTTTTTTCGCCCCATACAGGTCTTCTGCATATGTATTATGGTTTCTGATGTTGTGTTTCCATGAAATTTCTATATGTACAAAGGTGTATGTCTCTGTGTGTTGGTACATTTTCTTTGGCTCTTTTTCTCCTGGTAATTTGTTTGCTCTGTCCTATTTTCAGAGTGTTTGTTTTAATCTTATCTTATTTTATATTATTTATTGTTAATTATTATTATTACTATTTTAGATACCTATTTGTATTCTGACGAGAAAGTAAGGATGTGGTCTGGATGGGCAGGGAGTCAAGGAGAACCTGGGAGGAGCTGGAGAAAGGGAACCACAATCAGGGTATATTATATGAAAAAACAATCTATTTTCCATTTTCAAAAATGTTCTCATTTGGATTGGTGAGCCAAAGGAATCTTGGGAGCCGAGAAGATGGTTCAGTGGATAAAGCACTGGAGTTCAGATCCTCAGAACCCACAGAAACACCAGGCAGGCGAGGCTGCCCACCAGTAATTCCAGTGATTGGAAGGCAGAGACGGGGAATCTCAGGGGAAACTGGCCAGCCAGACTAGACCAACTAGCGAGCTCTGGGTTCAACAGAGACTCTGCCTCAAAGAATAAAATGGAGAAAAACTGAAGAAATTTCCAGGTATCAACCTTAGGCCTCCAGATCCCAACCATAGGCATGTGCAGAGAGACAGAAAGACAGACAAGCTTCCACAAGCAATGTAGACATGCAGATACATAGACATACACACACACACACACACACACACACACACACACACACTCACACACACACACTTTTTAGAAAGCCCTTTGAGCTGGGTAGTGGTGGCACATGCCTTTAATCCCAATACTCAGGAGGCAGATGCAGGCAGATCTCTGTGAGTTCAAGGCCAGCCTGGTCTACAGAATGAATTCCAGGACAGCCAAGGCTACATAGAAAAACCCTGTCTCAAAAGAACAAGAACAAAAAACAAAAACAAAAAAGCAATTTGGAAGCAGTTGAGAATTTTGGAATCCAACCCTTCTGTTTCTAAGTGCTGGCTACACCCCACATAGCCACACACTCCCTAACCCCGTACCCTCATAACCCCTACTTCCAGAGAAGGGACCTTGTCTTGGGAGCATACTGCCTACCTTAAATGTTCCCAGTCTGGCTGTCAGCACTGTTCCTTGACAGGTAACTTAGTAATGTTTCCTTCCCCTGTACCCCAGATCCCTTACGCTGACCCCCACAGCTCCCACAGCATACTGGAGGCACCCAGAGATGACATCATCCACTGTTATCCCCCAGGTAGAGATTCTGTGCTGGGACTACCCACTTTTCTACCTACTCCAGAACCTTCTGTCTACACATACACCCCTCGGCTTCCTGTCTGGTTCTCCTCAGCTCCTCTGAAGCTTTGAACACCCTCTGTCAGACTTCCTGGAAGGCACAGGTAACCAGACTGAGGGTCCCTGTCAGACACTGCACAGCTAAAAGCTCCCAGGACACCATCCAAGATGCCGACTTTAAATGCCCGTAAGTGGAGCTCCAGAAGCCAAGATCCCTGTTCCACAAGCAAGGTACCTGGAACACTTACTACTGTGTGCTGGGTGGGGTGCCAGCTGGCTGGCTGGCTGAACCAGGGCTGAACCAGCATGCCTTGGATGCTTGGGGGATTGCTAGCAGAAACCAGGGCATCAAGCAAAAGGCCTTTGAACCTGTTGTCAACAGCTCCAGGGGGAAAGGAGAGGAGAGCAGGGGCCAACAGCCTTGGCACACAGAGGTGAAGAGTCGGAGCAGAGAGGGAAAGGATAACACACAGGGGCCCAGAAATGTCTGCACTGCTTGACCTCCACACACACACTCCCTACAAGGCTGGTCATATACCCATTAGTCCTTAGAGAAACTGGGCGTCTGCAGTTCACACCATCTTGGGGGCATGCTTGAAATCTTTCACAATAAGGACTTTACATGTAAAGTTGGAGAAAGGTCTCAGCAGTTAAGAGCACTTGCTCCTCTGAGAGGACCTGGGTTCTCGGCCCTAACGTGGCAGCTCATACATAGTCACCCCTAACTCCAGTTCCAGGGGGTCTAAAACCCTCTTCCAGTCTCCGTTGGAAAGAGATACGCATGCGGTGTGCAGATATCCTACAGGCAACACACTCACGTGCATGAAGTAAAAATAAATATTTACAAGTTCACTACAAAATTCATTACCATCATGGGGCTGGAGAGATGGCTCAGTGGTTAAGAGCACTGGCTGCTCTTCCAGAGGTCCTGAGTTCAATTCCCAGTAACCACAACAAGGTGGCTTACAAACACCTTTAATGGGATCTGGTGTCTCCCTTCTGGCATGCAGGTACACATGAAGATAGAGCACTCATATACATTAAATAAATAAATCTTTTTTTTTTTAATTTGCACTGCTTTTCTATTACAGTTCCCAGCCCGGTGGGTCACAACTGCCTATAACTTTAGTCCAGGGGAATCTGACACTTCTGGCCTTCTTGAGTATCTGAACAAGAACACCACATACACACACACACACACACACACACACACACACACACACACCCCTACGCATGATTAAAATTAGCATCACAGAAACTAATTTCACGGTAGATGAATTTAAGGTCTGTATATATCCTAACAATGAATGTGGTTAAAGCGGCTGACATGAGGACTCAGAGACAAGTCCCTAAAGGGCACTGGGCTGGGCAGCCATCTCTCCAGGACACATGGAGAACCACAGAGCTTATCGGAAGTATCACCATGCTTGTCTATGAACTTGTGTTACTGAGGTATCGAAAGCGGTATGAGTTAAATGTCATGTGTCAGGAACAGTTGGCCTGTGAGACAGACATCCATGTGCAGAGCCTCCCACAGGCATCCCCTGAAAAGATCCGCAACAGCCAGCAGTGACAACATGAATCCAAGAGGAAGCATTCCATCACAAGGTCCTAAAGGACAAACGAGACAGCAAAGAGCCTAGGCCCCAATCATGCCATCTGGGGCTGCCTAGGATGCCAAGGCTTTGTCTTTATGGTTGCCTCCTTGGAATGCCTCACCTCCTTTCTATCCTCTTGAGAGAAGAGTCTTTGAGTCTTTTAATAGTCTCTCATCTGTAGAACATTCTGTAACGGCCCAGGGCAAACCCATCTTCCTTTCATTTCTCTGGTCTGTAAGGTAGGGGTGGTCCACAGGCTGCTAAGCTACAACTGCGTTCTATGGTGTGAGTCAGTAACAGAGGGTGAGAGGGTGAATCCAGGCTGTGTCTCCCTTTCTTTCACCTTGCCCGGCCTTCCCACTGTGGAAGCATTCTCTTTTGGGTGACAGAAGCTCATAGGCTACAAAACCATGAGCTGCCTCCTGCATCCTTCAGAGAAAGCGGAGGAATCCTGGCCCTGCCCTCCATGGGCTCACTGCCTGATACCTGAGTTCTTTGGATGACTGATTCCCAGGATCTCACACCTGAGAGGACCAACCTGTCTCACCCTGGTAATCACACCATCCCTACCTGTTCCACCAACAACCTAACGCCATCTTTGCTGATGTCACAAAGTCAGTGGATGGGCAGTGCACCTGCTTGTTGCTCGTTCCCTGACTTACTTCCAAAAGGGCATCTCAAAGCTTACTGCTAACACTTTCCAGATGTCCAAAAAACTGTCCAGTTAAATAGACACTTAGGCATCTCATCATCCCTAAAAGCTAAGCAGGAAGGGCACAAGACACCAACACTTTTATAAGCATGTTTAAGGACCAGAAAGGTTAAAGAAGTATTTATCTAGGATTCACTGTCCAACCTAAAAGGCAAGCACCTAGATTCATTTTAAAAATATTAACAACGAAACCTTTTTCTTTATGTGCTTAGCACCAATGAGGACTCTCAGAGGCCCTCGGTGGCAGGTAGTCACAGAAACTTAAAAATGCTTAAGAACAAAGGCTCCAAATGGGCAGTGGTGGCACATACCCTTAATCCCAGCAGTTGGGAGGCAGACACAGACGGAGCTCTGTGAGTTCGAGGCCAGCCTGGTCTACAGAGCTAGTTCCAGGACAGCCAAGGCTACACAGTAAAAACCCTGTCTTAAGAAACAATCCAGCTGGAGAGATAGCTATCGGTTAAACACTGACTGTTCTTCCAGTGGTCCTGAGGTCAATTCCCAGCAACCACATGGTGGCTCACAACCATCTGTAATGGGATCTGATGTCCCCTCTTATGGTTTGTCAGAACACAGGTACTCATATACATAAATAAATCTTTAAAAAAAAAAAAAAGAAAGAAAAAAAGAAACAATCAAATAAATGAAACAGTAACAACAAAAAAGGCTCTCAGCCAAGCCTGCCAAATCCTAGTTGCACCATAACCAGGAACATCTCCAAAGCTGCAGCCATCATGTACCACAATTTTGTTTTAAGACCCGATCCAAACAGAACACACTGGTTGCCTTCCTTTCTCTGTGCATCCTACATTAAAAGTCAGACTGAAAGGACGTCTGTCAGGGTCACAGCAGTGCAGGTAGGTCTGAGGCCTGCCCTTCCTAACTCATCCCCTTGGAAAGGACTTCCAGAACTCTGAGGAGGCAAGCCGCTCACTCACCTGTTGGCCAAACACAGGCGCCTGAAGCAAACTCTAAATACACCTCAGCACCCTGAGAAAAAAAGCTGAGATCCTAAGAAGATGTATATTCCCAAATGGAAAGAGGCCAGGTCTTCCTGAACCATCACAAGCTCCAGAGGAAAAGAAAGCCATGGGGGAGCTGGCGGGGAGGTGGGGGGTGGGGGCTGCCTCCTGGTCCAGAAGGGAGGGAAAGAAAACAGGCAAGAGGCAAGTTCAGGGTCACTGAGAAACAGGAAACGCAAGTGCCACAGACAGGTCCTGAGAGCTTGCTTTCCTAAGTGAAGTCCATAAACCTGGAGAGGTGAGCTGGCCCAAGGTCCGAAGAGAGGACAAGGAATGAGAAGTCCGTGCATAGAGCTCAGAACTGCCACTCACAACACCCAATGCCCAGAGTTAAGTACAAGCTCAGACAGACAAACCATTTCTAAGCGTGTATTCCATGCAACATTTGAGGTGTACATAAAAACCTTTTTAAATATATGGTCATGTATCCTACTTTGTCTGTGACCTCTCCTGGTTTAAAGGTCTCTTCTCATTATCCAGACCTCCCTCAAAGAACAAATAAAACTGAAAAGAGGGCTTACTGACAGAGCTCATCTACCAGAAGATGCGCCCGAGTGACAGCACCTAAAACCGGAAGTGTGAGCAGACGTCCTGGAAGCCGCAGGACTGGGGAGAAAGAGAGCTTTGTACACAGAGGAAGCAGCACCGGCCGCTGCCTTTGCACAGCTTGCTGATGCTGATGAGAAGCCCACTTCCCTTCTTCTAGTGCGAGGCAGGTACCAGTGACCCAGCACTCCAGAGCTCAAGGCCAAGTAGGAACCAAGCAACCGGCTGTAGCGACTAGGGTTCATTCACCTCCCTTTGTGGAGCAGAGGTGGTCAGAGAAGACTTAAAGAAGACAGAAGCCAAGCCAAACCACTCTCCCTCCCAGTCCTTGCTGCAGCCTCTCGTCCTGGTGACCACTCAGCAGGAGGCACAGGCATTCCCTCAGTGGCTTACTCTGCACTCTTTGTAGGAGGTGAAAGCTGAATCAGAAAAGGTGTACCTTCTTGCTCAAGTGCTGTGTGCTTCTAAGAAACACAGCCCTCAACCTTTCCAAGTCCCCAGGTCTCTAATACTACTGCCAGGGAGAGACTGAGGCAACACAGAGAAAAGGAGGGCACATGGGAGCCCTCTGAAAACACAGCAAATTTATGTCTACCAGATAGATCTGGCCCTGGCTCCTGCTCCTGAGCAGTCTTTCCACGTCTGCATTTTTCAGCCATTCTTTGAGACCCAAGCCCCACCCATGTCTGCACAGCCACGCCCACACCTGTACATAGCCCCGCCCACGCCTGCACATTGCAAAGATTTATGTTTTGGTTTCTATTCTTTAAATCAGCACCTAAACAGAAGTAGCACTAGGGTGTTGCCCGCCAAAATTCACCGTCAGGAAGGCCGGAACAGGGTCAAATGCCTCACACACACATCAGAGAAGCTGAACAGAACAGCCCTGTCTTTCCATACTGCTAAGGTCAGAGAGCAGTGGGAAGGTTCATGTTGGCTTTATTCTCCAGATAGAAAGAGCTCTTCAACCCTGGGGGTGTAAAAGGGATGGAGCCGCTCTGAAAGCAGGCTTGCCCCATGCTCCTGCAACAGCATAGCCCCAAGGGCTAGTGCAAGCCTGGCTTCTACACCCCACTTCCTAGTGTCAGGGAAACATGAGCCCAAAGAAACTGAGCTGAGCCTCGGGGCTCCCTAGCCTGAGGATTCCGGCTTCCACATGTAGCTCAAACTCCTCTCTCGGTTTTTAAAATGTCATTCTTTTTTCTACAGTCAGCTTGGAGGGTCAACTGGAACAGGGCTGTTTTTGAAATGTACTCTAAGCGACTGCACTGGGCTGAGAGGATTGACGTCTTACAATCCACACTGAGGACAGGGCAGGGCAGGACAGGACACATAGTAGATGCAGGGCCTTCAGAATCCAAAAGGCAGAAACTCAAACGGAAACCTGACAGAGTGAAATACCCTCCCAGCAGTAAGAAATACCCAGTCTGTACCCAGCATGGATGTTGTTGTATACTGGTAACAAAACTAGCGTTTACAGAAGCCGAACTGCACAAATATTTTGTGTAATTCCGACCATGTGAAGCCTGGCCATAAAACAAATGTTTACTAGTAAGAGTCAAGGGGGTTGGGGAGGGGAGCCTGATCCGATGGGAGAGAGCATGCAGCTACCAAGGTGCTGCTGATAGCTGCTATCCTGAACCAGGCAGAAGCAGCATCTGATGTTTCCTTTCTAAATTCGCCACACCACACCACCCGATCCGTCTGTGGGAAGTTTGTGCACTCCACAGTAACGATACCATGCTCCGCTCAAAGGTTTGCACGGCGTAAGGACCAGCGCTGCCCAAAATAAACCCTCCATACCTTGTTGAATAGCTGTTGTTAAGTTCCTAGTTAACAAGTAGTCCTTCCTAAGAGCAGAGTCTTCACAAGCAGGTCATCATGCAAGAAGCCTGTCCCAGCAGACAATGCCACCAAATGTCAAAACGCCCTTATACCCGTGGTTGGGAGACGGGACATCTGTATGGTGAGAAATGTCCAGGCACAAATGAGAGGACAATCCGCTGTGTACTGTAAGCAGCCAAGGTGAGTATCTCAAGTCAGGATACCCTTACCTTTTACCTGCCTTCTCTCTCCTCCCATCTCCTCAACAGCCAGGACAGAGGCCACGAAGAAGAAGCACCCATCGGCTCTCCTCTCTCCTCTCAAGACCCATTCATCCCAAGGCATTTACGTTTTGGCTGGGGGTGGAACCTATCTCTCTCCTCACTTAAATCCAGTTTCTCCCTCATGTCTTGGATTAAAAACTGCCCTCCTTCAATCTGTGAGCTGCAACCCCAAAGGGGTCATATAGCAGATATTTACATTATGATTCATAACAACAGCAAAATTAGTTATGAAGTAGTGACTAAAATAACTTTATGGTTGGGGGGTCACCACACCATGAGGAACGGTACTAAAGGGTGGCAGCGTTAGGAAGGTTGAAGCGCTGGTCCGCATCAAGCGTGGTGATACTTAAAGGCACAGTCGTCTGACATAGAACAGGTACTCACTCTGTTGGGGGGAGGCTCCTTGCCCTGCGCTAATCGGACTATTTTTAAGCAGTGGCTGTAACATAAGCAAAGTAGTAGAAACTGACTCCAGCCTGGGATGAGAACCAAAGACACAGTGTAGGAATGGAATAACCGCCGAGTACTGGGTACAGGGCTGACGATGGAACAGACAGAAAGACAGCAGGACAAGCCCCAGACACTGCATGAAACCCTCTCCGCAGTAACACCTTTCCAGAGTCCCCGGACTTCACAACATCCCTAGGCCCAGTATCCTGGGGACCTGCTATGAATGGGGCAGCCCTGATGACCTCAGTAAATGACCAGATCTGTGTGGAAACCCAGAGCAAATGCTTACAACCCGAGGAAGACGAAACCACCCCTAAGTTAACAGACTATCCTCTCACTGGCTGGTGCCTTGCGTGCTTGGTTGGAAACCAGACCCAAGGTGAAACCCTGGCATCATCTGAAAAGCATGAAAGCGCCACCCCCTGAGCCCGGACCCACCAAATAATGAAACCTTGGTTCTCCTGTTTGTGGTTCACAGCTAAGTGTATGAGAGGGACTGATCCACAGATCACAGTGAGGATTCAACAAGCAATGGTGATATCAGACAGACGGTTCACGGGTAAAGGTGCTAGATGGATCTAACGTAAGATCCATCCCTGGCTACTCACACAGTGGGAGAGAACACACGCAAGGGTACACACACGTACACACACAGAGAGACACACACACATATGAAATGTAAATGAGGATGCATGCAAAACCCCACCCTTGGTATCTCTCATCCACAAGAGACTGGAGAGGTGGCTCAGTGGTTAACAGCACTGGCAACTCTTTCCACGGGCCCAGCATTCACGTGGCAGCTCACAACCGTCTGTAACCCCAACTCCAGGGAACCCAACACCCTTTCTGACCTCTGGGAGGCCTGCATACACGGTACACACACATACACGCAGACAAACTCACATACATTTAAATGTATGTGGAAGTGGAGAAATGTTGGTAAGAATTCTATAAGCTTTTCTTTGTTCCTTCACGCTTCAAATGATAGGTCAGCTGGTGAAGAACTTGCCTCAGTTCTAAGGACCTAAGTTTAGAGCCTCACTGTCTTAGTTAAGGTTTCTTTTGCCGTGATGAAACATCATGACCATAAGCAGTGTGGGGAGGAAAGGGTTGCTCCATTTGACAGCTTGTAGGCCATCATCCAGAGAAGTCAGGAAGGAACTCAAGGCAGGAACCTGGAGGCAGGAGCTGATGCAGAGGCCATGAAGAGGCGTGGAGGGGTGCTGCTTACTGGCTTGCTCCCCATGGCTTGCTCAGCCTGCTTTCTTAGAGAATCCAGGTCCACCAGCCCAGGAGGGGCACCACCCACAATGGGCGGGACTCTCTCACATCAATCAAGAAAATACACCACAGGTCACAGGCCTATCTGGTAGGGTCACTGTCTCAACTGAAGTTCCCTCTTCACTCGACACTAGCTTGTGCCAAGCCAACATAAAACTTGTCAGCCCAGTAGAATCCATGTAAAACACAGGGTACAGTACCAGGGTTTGCATGTTACCTCAGCGCTGGGTATGTAGAGGCAAGAGGAGCCCTGGAGCCTGGTATGAGTCTAGTCAACAGGTGAGCTCCAGGTTCTGAGAGACCCTGTCTCCAAAGAGTCAAGTGGAGAGCAACACAGGAAGACCCCCCCCACCTCTGTCCCCACGTACACACACGTACACAAGTTCCCACACAGGAACACACAAACACACACACAAACATATAAACAAATAATTAAAAAGAAGCTGACTCTGTCACACTCAGTAGGAGAGTCCTGGAATGCCGACGACCATGATTTTCCACTCGGTACCCACACACAGATAACACAAATAAATAAATGATTATTAAAAGTCACCACAGCCGGGCAGTGGTGGTACACGCCTTTAATCCCAGCACTTGGGAGGCAGAGGCAGGCGGATCTCCGAGTTCGAGGCCAGCCTGGTCTACAGAGTGAGTTCCAGTACAGCCAGGGCTACACAGAGATACCCTGTCTCAAACTAACAAAAAGTCACCACAAATAGAGCTCACAAGGGAGGGAAAGCTGAGACACTATTGAGTGTAGCATTCCCGTTGTGATCAGTGGCGACACTACACAGCGCTTGGAGTGCACTTGGAGCCCCAAATCTTACACTGCAACCTGGTTAAGGCAGCAGAGTGCTCACTGAGAATTTAATACATAAGGAAAAGTCCTCTGAGGGCCTGACACAGCTTCCCGTGACTCGCTCCTTATGTTCAAGGCTCAAAGAGGTGTGTGAGCCCCTCTTATTTAATCTTTTAAATAAGAAATCACACAACACGTGGGATATTCCACGCAGGCAACTAGGTTTCTGCGCTGAGGTCCAACCATAATCCACTGTCTACTCCCATTTCCTCTTTCCCTCTTGGGAAAGTGCTTTTGAAGGGTGACCTATGCCGGTGAGGACTCCGCTCCCCACTGAACACGGCCCCACTTGATTCCCCAGTGTCCTGAGATGCCCTGGTGGGTATTAAGCAGGGAGCTGGAGACACACCTGGCCTCCTGGGGGCGGGGTCTGGATTGATCTGAAACTTGTGTATGAGAGATCAGCCCCATCCCCCATCATCGGGCTTCTAACTCGCTGGGATTCAAACCTGCCCAGAAAATTCTCTCCCTAATTAACTTCACCTTAGGTTGTCTTTTGCTTTCCCACAGTTTTGGATTTGAGAGAGAGAGAGACAGAGAGAGAGAGAGAGAGAGATAGAGACAGACAGACACACAGACAGACAGACAGACAGACAGACAGACCCCATTGGCAGTCCCATCCTACCAACAGTATTCCATATGGAAGGAAGGTGGGTGGGCCATGGGGTTTAGCCTGCTGTGCTGACAGACCCAAATCACAAAACTTAAACATCACTGACATTTCAACTATCAGCAAATTAAAAAAAAAAAAAAAAATTTATTAATTAAAATAAAAAAACAAAAGAAAAGGCGCCAGAAACATCTCGACACAGATAAACCGGGCAACAGCTCTCGACAGCTCCCCATTACAAGTTAAAGCTACTACAAGCTAAAGACCGTGAGGCGCTCTGACACCAAGCTCTCCCTGCAAATGCTTATCAAGACAGATAAACGTCGTTTTTAGAAAAGCAAAGGGAAAAGTGCCTTGCTACAGAAACCCCGAAGGAGTCTGTACTGACTTCCTTTCTCCCATGCATGGAGGGTACTGGGGATGAGACCCTCTGGGCTGGAGGTAAAGCCACAATTCCCCCAGCACTCAGCTGCCTCCAAAGCCCAGCCAGGGCCAAGTCAGGTGTGGTCCTGGCTGGGCATCTGAGGAGCCCCCCAAACTGCCTCTGGGTATTTCTCAGTACCTGGCACACAGGAAGTCCGCTGCAGGCCCTGGAGATTGACCCCTATCTCTTTAAGGCTGTATTTATTACTCCCTGCTATCTTGTGCCTTTCTGAGGAATTAAAAGATAACCAGTAAAAAGGGCCATGGCTGAATGTCCTGCCATCAAACAGGGAAGCATCCTGACTCTCAAGAACGGAGAACACACTTCACACAGGAGGGTCAAGGGAGGTTGAGCATGGTCCAAGCATGACATACCTGGACGGAGAGGTCCTTAGGAGACCCACCAACGTGTACAGTGAACTACACTAATTAAACACAGGAGTAAAAGGCTCTCCGCACTGGATCTAGACACACGGAGGGAGCAACGACTCGAAATAACCGCCAGTCACATTGTGGACCTTGTGCCCTGGTTTCTCAGTTTTTATTCCCTGAAAGAACTAAAGTGGTGTTCGCTAACCACTGACCTGGGGGTGTAGGGAGAAACTTCACACTGCGTCTGACAATCGTAATAAAAAATGTACGTGTATGTGTACACACACACACAAACACTGCACATGATAATCTGTGGAAGGCAAGAAGAGTCTCCAAGCTTCCATTCTGAGATCCTGGCCATTGTCAGTGTTTCCTACAGCATCCCTTCCTTTCAGGAACACACTGAATCTGTGAGCATTTACTCTGCTCACTTTGACAATAATTCAATATACCTAAAAGCAACTGGCGCTGTGACTGAGGAGAAAAACCCAATGCCCCCCCACTGAGGAAAAAAAATTACGCCAAAGGACAAGAAAGATGGCTTACTCCTCCTCACTCAGCCCTGCTGCATTTTAAACGCAAGCATTAGCATCTCTAGGTGTAAGCCTGGTTACAATCCGGGAGGCAGGATTTCAAGGGGAGCAAATCACGAAGAAAACGCATCTACAGACTGCAGAGACGCTTGCTTCCACTGGAGTATCACCGGCGATGGACAGCTCTGGACTGAAGCCTCCCTATCCTGTCCTCAACATCCATCCGCAATCTAAGACCCAAGTCCCCACGATCTCATCACCCTATGATGACTGTCTGTGAATGTTTCCCAGAGGCATAGGTGATTTTAATATAAAAGAAGCCATAGGAACCATCTGGAATGATCAGTCACCATCGACCGGAACCTGAGTGCTTAGGACAAGTCCTTCCTCTTCCTCAGAGACTCAGCCTGAAGACCTTTGTCCCTTGCAGATGAAATGTAGCAGCAGCAACCAGGTGGGTGCTATAAGGTAGCCTGGTAGGCAGAGACCAGAGCTTGGGGCGCCTGTGACCACTTAATCCCCACAATATACAGTGTATCCACCATCTACCTATCCCATCAGGTAAACCAAGAAAATGGAACTTGCTGTGATGGCAGGAGTGACCTATGACCTTAAAGTGCAAGCGACAATACCCTCTCTCCAGAAAAACCAACATGAACAGAGCACCCCACCACGCAAACTCATCAACTCTCCTGTGCCTCCTGTACGCCAGACTCTGGGTAACAGGGACAAAGAAAGAAAAGCCTGACCCCAAGGGAAAACCCACGTCTCCTCCAGATGGGAGTGATGGCAGATAGGTTCTGAGTCTGTCCAGTTAATACCTCACAAAGCATCACCGCCCGGGCACACTGGCTGGGGAGACAGCCCAGGTTATTAGACTCTTTGGAAAAGGGGAGGGTGGATGAGAGAAGAGCAAAGCAGGGTAGGGGTATAGCTAGAGGGGGGCTAGGGAACTCAGTCCAGGCCTGTGTGGACTCAGAGATGCACATGGCCGGCAGATCAGGGAAAGAGCACGGTTGAGAAGCAAGTTCGGGGACATAACCTGGGAAGCCAACGGAAAGCTGACCTGGCTTGGTAGAGAACAAATGAAAAGGTCTACAAAGCTCTGGTGTAGGGCTGGAGAGATGGCTCAGTGGTTAAGAGCACGGACTGCTCTTCCAGAGGTCCTGAGTTCAATTCCCAGCAACCACATGGTGGCTCACAACCATCTGTAATGGGATCTGATGCCTTCTTCTGGTGTGTCTGAAGACAGCAACAGTGTACTCACATACATACAATAAATCTTTAAAAAAAAAAAAAAAAAAAAAAAGCAGCAGCTCTGGTCTTTGCTCAAGACTAGTTTCTGAGGTCTTAAACAGCAGTCCCATGAACCCAACACTCTGGATTCTCTAACTAGCCGCCATCACTGCCAAGATGGCTAACAAGAGGATTACAGAAGACTACAATGACCTCCTTCAGGGTTGGGGTGTCTTGTAGGAGACACCCAGAAGGCACTCACAGATGTAAAACAAACCGAACTTTCAGTGCAGAATTCTCTGAGAGCTGTGTGCAGACAGAGATAACGCTGAGCGCCTGTTTCCCTAAGAGATGTGTCTTAAGTGCATGCGTCCATAAGAACCTAAAAAAAAGTCTTTTTTTTTTTTTTTTTTTACACAGAAGGGGAAAAAAAGACATTCTACCTTTTTCCGGAGGCCATTTTTAAGTCTTAAAAAAATGGAAAACTGTATCTGGGGCTACCCAGTAAATCATCTCACACACACACACAATGAGCTCTGGGGTAAGGACACCATTCTTGATGAGCAACCATCAGCATTTCTGAACATGACAGCTGGGCCATTGTTTTCAGCTACCACTTCAGAACACTGTTGTTTTGAACCTGAGAGATGGGTCTGAGGTTAAGAGCACTAGCTGCTCTTCCAGAGAACTTCACTTCAGTGTCCAGCACCCACATGGCAGCTCCCATCCATCTCTCGATGGGCTCCAGTGCCCTCTTCTGGCCTCTAAGGGTACTGCACACACATGGTGCACATATAAGCATACAGGTAAACAAATATAAATAAATCTTAAAAAACAAAACAAAAAAGGCCGGGCAGTGGTGGTGCACATCTTTAATCCCAGCACTTGGGAGGCAGAGGCAGGTGGATTTCTGAGTTCGAGGCCAGCCTGATCTACAGAGTGAGTTCCAGGACAGCCAAGGCTATGTAGAGAAACCCCATCTCGAAAAACCAAAAAAAAAATTTTTATGTCTGTACTGACCTAAACTCCTATAAAGAAGGCATCTGTTGTATAATCAGGAGAGATGCTTAAATCTTAGTGCTTACAGGGCTTTATTTCCAAACTAAAGGTACCGAATGTCAGAGCCTGTCTAGAAAAGACAGGAGTCTGCAGGAAGCAGCTGAACACTGCTGACACATGGCAGCCCAGCAGCTGGCTGAGAACTCATGGGACTGCCCTTCGACTATGCTCACACATGCACGCATGCACACACGCTCGCGCTCTCTCCCTCTCTCTCTCTCACACACACACACACACACAGAGGGACCATCCATCCCTGGACCACCCTCAGGCTCCAGTCAGACAATCAGAGACCACGCCCTTCCAGAATTGGCCACACACTAATCTGAACTAACACACAACACCATTTGAGGGGGTGACTTAACATTTGGTTTATTTCCCGTTCAAAAAACAAAAAACAAAACCACGCCATCTATAATCAGTAGCCTGCCTCCGCTGCTGATTTGACAGGTAAAATTGAACAGTCACTCAAAACATCTCTGATCCCACCAAAGACTAGCTTCAACTTCTCCCCCATGGGTTAGAGAAGAGGCTTAAAACAAGTCATTCTCTCTCTCCACAGGCGATGGCTTCCTCTTGCTATAACAGACACTGAGGAAACAGGCCAAAGGATTCCCCCACGTCTTGAACTGGGAACTGTGGTAGAAAAAGCTACCCAGTCTATACCAGAAGAGACAGGATAGCTCAATGGCTGGAGCCTTGAACCTCACTGTGGGGAGGAAGAAAAGTTCCAACTGAGAAGCACCACTACAGACAGGCCTGTGAGAAAGCTCAGAACCCAGGAAGCACAGGACCGAATTCTGCGAGGAGGGAGAGCACCCCAAACTTCACTTATCACCGGTAGGAATGAGAACTCTTCCGGGCACTTTGGAACATGGTTTGGCAATTTCTTCCAAGAGTTAAACGCTCAATTACCACATAGCCCGGCAACTCTGATCCTGGGTATTTACCCAAATGGGCTGAAATCTTTCGTCTAGACAAATGGATGTGAATGCTTAACGCAGATTTATTCCCAACCGCTGGGAACTTGCAAGCAACTAAGATGCCCTGCAGTAGACAAACGATCCCATCCAAGCCCTAAAAAGAAACAAGCCACAAAAATATATACTGTAGAGGGGCAGTGCAAAAGGCTGTAGAACCACCATGCAGACCCGGTTCCCATTCTCAGAACCCATCAAAAAGCCATCAAAAACTCCAAGGGCTTAGCAACCAGCTTGTGATCTCAGCGTTGGGAAGGTGGAGACAGAGGAGACTCTGAGCAAGCCGGCTAGCTAACCTCATCTGCAGGCTGTGGGCTCCTGTGAGAGACAAATCAAAGAAAACTATCACAGGCTTCCACAAAAACACATGCATGTCGGGCGTATGCACACACACACACATACACACACGCATACACATGCACAAGAGAGCGCGTGAGGGATCCTTCGGTTCATTCTATTAAATGTGACAGAGCAAACTTTTCCACACTCAAGAGGACATCCCTGGAGAGGTAAAACATCACTGAGGGCTCAGTAGTTTCCAGGGCTTATGGGAGAAAGAAAAAAAAAAGGAGGACTAAGGACTACTACAGAGGCAGAATTGTGCTGAGTGATGTCTTGACGCCTTTGTTCGAGGCCATAGAATACACAACTCCAACAGTGAGCCCTAGTGTAAACCAGACTATGGGTACACGTGAGACCCTTGACTTTTAACCACGGCCCCACTCTGGTGCTCTGGAGGCTGGTGATGGAGGGGGTGTGTCTACAGAGGGTATAGGAAGCAGGTGGGAGCAACTGTGCCGGTCCTTACCGTGAATCTAAACCTACTGGGGGGAAAAAAAAGCCTATTTTTCCACTACCCCCACCCCACCAAAGTGCAGCTGAAAGTCAACACACCTTCCTTTAGTATCTAAACACAGCCTTCATCCCCTTTACTGATGAAATCGACAGGAAAGTGAGTATCACAATTAGAAGAGCAAGAGTGAGTTACTCCTCTTCCTGTCAAATTAGCTAAAACTCTGGAAAAACAAAAAACAAAAACAAAACAAAACAAAAAAAAAAAAAAAAAAACGGCAGAGGCCTGAATGAACTACCTTACCCTTGTCTTCCCTTGTCAGGAAGTGCACCGCTTGATGCAGGCATGGACTCTCCAGGCATAAACCAATTCAGAGGTGGGACCCTGCCCCCGCTCCAAATCTTCATCTCAGGTGAAAAGCCTCTGACAATTAGCCCCTTATACACCTGCCAAGAGCGAGGTATCCAGGTGGGCCACTTACACATTTATCTCCCTGAATACATTAGAGAAAGAAAGAAGAAAACGAACTTTGAGGCCTGCCCCACACTTGCAGACTGTCAGCATGAACGATTTAACCTTACTGGACAGGACTACAGAACACTAAACTAGGACTAGAGCTCTGATTGACTGGGCTGACTGACCCGGCAGGAGCTGGGGCTAAGAGTGAACAGAAGAACCCAAGTTTCCCCCACCTCACCCACCAAGTACTCAGGAGGCTTCTGGCCTTGCTTGCCACAAACAAACATGTTTGTCTCTGCAAGGCCAGTGTGTCTGTGTACAGGTAACAGACCGACTTATGGGTCAGCAGGTTAAACAGATAACTTTTTCTCCGCGTTTCCTGTCTCCACACATGTTGACCTGATGCTCTCCACACAGCGGAGTCCAGAGAGGTACTCTCTCCTATTAAGTTTGGTTCCCTTCCCTGGCTGCAGCTCTGTGAGAGACCACTTCACTTTGAGAGACCAACGCTGTCATTTATGACACATTTTAAACAGTGTTCGTGTGCACCAAATTTTAAATAAACCTCCACTGTCCCTCTGTTCAACAGAAACTCTGCTGAGTCCTCTCTTAGCCCAGAAAAGACGTAAGTGGTCACCTTCACAAATGGCTTTGTTTTCCTATCAAAAAGCCAATCCAGTAACCTGCGGCCTTGAGATTTACCCTCGTAGGTCCGGTTCCACCGAACAGGACCGAGTAAGAACAAGTAAGATGCCTTTCTACAAAACCAACTGCTAGTTAGGTTGTCAATCACACTGCCTCTCTAGCGGTTTGTGCTAGCTACACAAACCAAGGCAACCATGCAGAAGCCAGGCACAGGGAACACGAACACACACACACACACACACACACTTTTTCTTGGCACAAGGGCAGCTTAAATTTGTCCCGTCCTCGTCTCCAGGATGTGATCCTTGACCCACCACCAAATGTCTTTTTCTCCACTGGAAGCTTTCGTCCTAATCAGCTGCATGCAAGCGGCTCTGGCAATTTATCCTCCTTGATTTCTTGACATTTTCTTTCCGTGCTGCTGGCTGGGAAACTGTTTTGATCTGAATAGGGTTGTCTGTGGGGGATTCTGCATGTTAATGATGTGGAGTTGGCAAGGATGGGAGGTGAGAGCACAGCGCGTACTTTTTTTCTAGTTACGTTTCGCCTCATCACCGCTACGGGGGCCTTTCCACTCTGCTTCACCCGGAGGCTGATCGCAGACTAATCTTACCCTCTTCCAGGGGAGCCTCGAGGGGCCAGGTAGAAACAGAACAGATGGCCTGTGTTCCCGTGAAAGTACCTAGACTCACAGGCAAGTACTCCTAAGACTCTCGAACCAATGAAGGAGACGCACGTACATCCTTGCTAAGCCAGGCAGTCCCAGCGGCCACCCTCCATCCTGGTTTCAAGCTCCAACCCTGTCCCAGGCAGCGCCAGACGTTACACTCCTCACTACTGTGTACCCGCCCACCCTCGGGGGCCCAAAAGGACGGGGATTCCGAACGGGGTGCTGGTGTAGCCTCAGTGCCCGCCCTTCCCTTTCCATCCTGGCCAGAAAACTCCACTTCCCGGATTCCGAGCCACACTCTCCCTCCCCCTGAGCCGGCGATCCAGCAAATCGCCGTCCTCCTGCCAACTGGGGGCCCAGCCCAAGTGGCACACCCCGTCTCCCCAACTAGCCCCTAGACAGACCCCAGCTTCGTCCACTCACGGGGACTAGGAGAGGGTGTCCCTCGATTCGGAAGCTTCAGGCACCCTAGGGTTGAGAAAGTCCCACCCCGCCCCCCCAAGCCACGCCGCCAGCCTCCAGCCCTGCCTCGGAGGGGCCTCCACCCCGGGCGACGAGGGGACCTGGGGAGTCTCCCCAGGCGCCTCCAACACCCCAAGAGAGGGAGGGCGCTCGTGGCCCCCAAGGCCCGCTCCCTGTGCCCGCAGGCCCGCACGGGGGCGCGCACTCGGGGGGTCCCCCCTGGTCCTCGGGGTGCACTCACGATGGTCACGCTGGCTTTGCGCAGGTCACGGTTCTCCTCCTGCAGCGCCTTGCACTTGAGTTTGTAGGTCTCCAGCTCGATCTTGAGCACCTTGTTCTCCTGCTGCAGCGAGGCCAGGCGGTTGGTGAGCTCCTCCAGGCGGAACGGCGAGATGACAATGCCCCCCGACTTCCCGCCGCCGCCCCCGCCGCTGCCGCCCGAGGTCGCCGAGCAGGACGACTGCATGGCTGCCGGGCCGCCGCCCGCCGCGTCCGTGTCGCTCTCGCTCGCGCTGTCCGCCATGGCGGGGCGAGTGGGCGCGGAGGGGAGCCGGGTCGCGGGAAGCCGGGGCGCCGAGGGCCGGGCGCGCGGCGAGTGGGCGCGCGGCGAGTGGGCGCGGGGACCGGGCGCGCGGCGGCGGCGGCGGCGAAGGAGCGGGGGAGCTCAGAGCGCGGCGCGGGCGGGCAGCAGGGCGCAGACGCGCGGCGGCGGCGGCGGAGAAAGAGAGGGCGCTTCCCGCGGCCGCGCGAGCTGCTCCGCCAGGGAACAGAGACCCCGCCCGGACTCGGGCAGTACTGCAGCGCCGGGACTCTGGCGCGCTCGGCCGGGCTGTCCCCGCAAAGCTCCAGCGCCAGCGCTCGCCCAGCAGCTGCACACACAACGCTCGCGCCCGCGCCGCCTCCCCGCGCACGTGCTACCGCCCGGGTGGGGGGGGGGAGAGACTCTGCGTCCCCGGGGCCCCAGCCCACCCCCACCCCCGCCGCGCCGCCTCTTCCGGAGAAAGGCGGACCCCACGCCGCGCCAGCCCCGCAGGTGCCCGGACACGTGGGAGGGGCAGCCCGGCTCCCTGGTCCACCCCACCCTCCCACCCCAGCCGAAGTGTATGTAGCCTGGCACCTTCGGTCGGCGCCGGCGCGCGTGGCTCTCCCTCTGGGTGCCCCGTGCAAATGCTCGCTTGGGGCTGGGAACAGAAAGTTCCCCTGCAGTGGGCCGAGTGTGTGTGTGTGTGTGTCTGTCTCTCTGTGTCTGCATCTCCCTGTCTCCCTCTGTGTATATATGTATGTGTCTTTCTCCATCTGTATGTCTGTGTCTGTCTGTCTGTTGGCATGACAGCAGTCGCAGGTTAGTCTAGTAAAATTCTTAAGTAAGAATTTTGCAGAGGCGACAAGGCCCTGGTGTGTCCAGTTGTTTGAACCAGGCGCAACCCCCCCCCCCCCCGCCCCCGCCACCCTCTCTTTCTCTTTGCCCCCTGCAAAGACTCTGCACGGGTCGCGGGAATAACATTTAAGAAACCAAGATGTGTCTAGTCAAGAAACCGGAGCTTTTTTTTTTTTTTTTTTTTTACCTCAGAAGGGTTGAAACACTTCAAGTACCAATTTCCCAAAGGAACTGCAGACACAATGCTAAACATATCGCCACGATTAAGTGAAGGGAACTGTATAACCATTACCTACTGCTCTCCAACTCCTACAAAACTCTAGGAGATTAAAAAAAACAAAACCGTAATTACTACTGTAGAGAGCCAGCTTCAAAGAATCAGAAATTCAAATACTGCTAGGCCCCTCCTCTCACTTGAGAGGGCTGGCTTGCAGGAAGCAGGCCTAGCAGGTGAGAAGGGTCTAAACCCTTCACCCTCCTGATACAAAACAGCTTTCGCTTCTGGGTTAAAAAAATTGGAAAGTGAAACTAACCAGACGGGTTTTATTATCCCAGTTAAGTCAACGGAAGAATAAACTAAGGGAAACGAAATGCCAAAAAGAGATCTGGAGGGGGAGGGGGGAGTGAAACGTGTTTTCTGGCTGTCAACTGTTTTATAAAGCGCTTAGTATGGCTATATCGCTTTCCTGGTTCATAATGAACCTTGTCTTTAAACCTACATTTGAGCCGGTGGTTAGGTTGCTTCGTCCCACTGGCTAAACAGGAACTGGCTTCACCTCGGAATAAACTTAACCTGCCAGGGGTGAAACCTTGACCTCATGTTTACCAAGATGGCTGCTTCTAGGCAACAACTCAGAAATGCTAACTGCGGTGCCCTCCCCCCAAAGACCCCCAAACTTCTAAGTATCCTTGAGTTTAGTGCTAGGGGGCTTCTGAACACAGTCGGTGACGTTGAATTTAGTAATACAAGAATCCAGGGTGTGGGGGAGCCTTTGGCTTTGCTCTCCAGGAGCAGCAAATCGCCAGTGTAAATAACCCTCTGCTGAGGGAGCCACTTTGTCACTGAAGTTTACTTGTCTCCTCGGCTTTGCCGTGTTGGGTCTGGGACAGGAGACACTCGGCTCCTTCGGTTACAGGAAGCTTCTGGAAAAGCGACTCGCCGGGTGAGATGGATGGGGTTAGGGGAGCACGGCCGGGGACTGGGATTTAACTGCATTCTTTCCGCTTTATTCAGGGCAGTCTGGGGTGGGCGTGGCTTCCATACTTCCCAAGTTTCTATTGTTCTTTTCCCACCCCACCTCCAGACTGTGGGGTTCCGAGGGCTTACAGCCTGGGGAGCATTCCCTCTGGGGGGTGAGGGGGGATTAGCTCTCTCCTGTTTATCTCTAAAACTAACTGCCTTGGGAAGCCGACCTGCAAGCTTCCAGTCGGCAGAGGGGTGGAGTTAGAAGTGCCTGGTTTTCTTAAAGGGCCCATGTCAGGCTAAGCTTGAGAACGGCTTGGTCTTCATTAAAGGAACTACGTTTTTTTGACATGGTATCTGTAGTTAATAATCGATTTGAGAAGATGTTACAAGAAAACTTTCATCTTCTAAAGCTTCCCTGCTGATACAGATGAGAATAAATTGGAAGATTCCCCCCCGCCCCCGTCCTGGTTTTTATTGTTACTGCAAAAACAGAAGCATATCTAATTTTCTACTTCTTGTAGAACTGATTCCCCTCATAAACAGACGATTTGTCACGACGCTGGTTCTGTAATAGCCTTACAATGGAAACACCAGATACAAAACAGATCGGATCATTATAAAAACTCAGCTGTCCAGGGCAAAATGAATCAGAGGGTAGAGAGTAGGCTGAGTTCCCTGGAGGAAGAAGAGGCAAGGGAAGATTAGCACCTCCGTTGTAGAAATAATGAAATCAGCTTCACCCTGAGCTTAAGTCAGAAGGTCTATGGATAAAGGAAAGGGTGCCTTGCAGTTGAGGTGCGAGGGGAGGGGACATCTAAATCCTTGTTTCTCAAATACAAACATCTGTAGACCAGGCAGAATTCTGCCTGCCTCTGGCTCTCAAGTGCTGGGATTAAAGGTATGCGCCTCACTATTAGTCTTAAACAGATTTGAGGTGAACTAAATGTAGGCTGACCAGAGGTGGAAAGTATTCAGTGAAGCAGTCCATTCAAGAAAGATAGTTCCCACCATTTAGAGCCTGTGTCTGGCCCAGGGGCCTCGAAGCGGGATCTGAACATTGGCTCCTTCAACCCTTGGGCCTAGATTTTTGTCACAGTGAGCTTTAGCACACATTTTAAGATACTTATTTTGTGTACCAGCATGCCTGCCTCCTATCTACCTGCCCCATGCCAGCCAAAACACGTCTCCAGACATTGCTAGGACTGCCTTCTCCCAACCCCACACCCACCACAAAAACAGTTGTTCTCCTAGAGATAGAAGAAACCTGAAATGATAGAGAAGATGATATAAAGGAATCGCCTGCTAGATTTCCTCAGCAGGTATTAAGTCACACAAGTGGAATTTAGCTTCAGAAGCACTGACTCCAAAATACCCCCAAAGGTAAGTAGGGTGCTAACCAGGCCTGTGAGAGATTACGGAGAATTTAGCATGCTAGGATGTAAACGTTTGTTCACCAGGATTGACCTCCACTTAAGTATCCACTCCTATAACCAAAGGAGATAACCCTGACTTACCAGCCATTAGGCCCATCCCGTAGCAAAGAACATATCTGGGGGGGGGGGGTCATCTTAAAGGGTCAGCACAGGGTCACAGCCACCATTAAGCCCACTCTGCCATTAAGTCCCCTGTGCTCTTATCAGGGAAAGCATTATTCTGTCAAGTGGGCAAGAGGACCCTGGGAAAAGACAGTTGGAAAAGGACAAGGATGGTGTACTTAAGAAATAATTCTGGCAGTACTTCTGCTGTGTAAATAAGGCTCCATCTGCCCAAGTGGCCACATGAGCTTACTCCTGTCGTTGTTCAATGGTTCAAAGTGTACACCGGGGCTGGGTGATAGTCTTTATGGAGTGCATCTGCCTGACGTGTGTGAAGTGAGTGAAATCTTCTCTTCATGGTTGTCTCTTCTTCGGGCGCTCACCGGAGCCAGACACATACTGATAAACAGCTCTTTTTCTATTAATATCTAAGTGTACAGCATGTTTGCCGGTTGGAAGGCGTATTAATATTAAATCTAGAACAGTAATAGAACAAGATTGGGATGCTTTTAAACCAGCAACCCGCCGGGCAGTGGTGGCTCACACCTTTAATCCCAGCAGAGGCTGGCAGGTTTCTAAGTTCCAGGCCAGCCTGGTTTACAGAGTGAGTTCCAGGATAGCCAGGGCTACACAGAGAAACCCTGTCTCAAAAACAAACAAACAAACAAACAAACAAACAAAAAACAGCAACCCATCAATGACCTACCAGAGCTACCACCAAGACTGTTTCCTCCAAGCAAGTGTCAACTGCCCTGGGGAGTCTGTCCCTAAACACACGTCTAGACTCCTTCCTACCCCTGTCTACAGTCACTCAGCTTCTTCAGCCCACTGTTTCACTGGCTCTGCTTATGGTAAGATAACGTTGACCATGTAACATCGCATCTGGGTAGGAGATCATGACTAGAAAATGAGTCAGACATCTCTCCCTTCATCTCTCTTTTGTGTTTGCATTTTCACTGAAACACACTGTCTTAGGGTTTTACTGCTGTGAACAGACACCATGACCAAGGCAACTCTTATAACATTTAAGTGGGGCTGGGTTACAGGTTCAGAGGTTCAGTCCATTATCATCAAGGTGGGAACATGGGGACATCCAGGCAGCCATGGTGCAGGAGGAGCTGAGAGTTCTACATCTTCATCTGAAGGCTTCGAGGAGAAGACTGGCTTCCAGGCAGCTAGGATGAGGGTCTTAGAGCCTACATCCACAGTGACACACCCACTCCAACAGCCACTCCTTCTAATAGTGGCACTCCCTGGGCCGAGCATATACAAACCATCACACACACCATACATACTCTCAAGCAATACATTCATCATAAACACCATTAATTTCATAAGGCATCAGTTTACAAGGATCGAAAGCATTTTAATGGATGGCAGTCTGAAGCAGTAAGTTATAGATTAAAGTACACGAGAGGGAGTCGACACAAGGCAGTTCTGCAGAAACTATTTAGGTGTGAAGTATACCTGGAAGCCGGACGGTGGTGGCGGTGCACGTCTTTAATCCCAGCACTTGGGAGGCAGAGGCAGGTGGATTTCTGAGTTCGAGGCCAGCCTGGTCTACCGAGTGAGTTCCAGGACAGCCAGGGCTACACAGAGAAACCATGTCTCGAAAAACCAAAAAAAAAAAAGAAGAAGAAGTAGAAGAAGAAGAAGAAGAAGAAGAAGAAGAAGAAGAAGAAGAAGAAGAAGAAGAAGAAGAAGAAGAAGTAGTAGTAGTATACCTGGAGATGTGGCAGCCTGTACATATGAAATTGTCCTTAGGTAGCCCACCCAGAACTATTAGCCACACAATATTCTATATATCCTAATTGCCACACAGTGGGAACTCAAAAGAAAGGAAGGAAGCTGGGTGCTTGGGAGGCAGAGGCAGGCTGTTCTCTGTGAATTCCAGGTCAGCCTGGTCTACACAGTGAGAGTTTCAGGACAGCCAGGGCTACACAGTGAGACCGTGTCTCCAAAAGAACGAAATGCGTAAGTACCAAACAAAAGAATCCAGACTCAGAATCCGCTGTGTCGTTGCACATACGTACAGTTAAATAAATGAAATTAAACCCAGCATGGTGGGGAGATTCAGCAGTCTCTACTCTCGGAAACTTGTCCTGCAGGCGACTGGCTAGAACTGGTATCCAGAAAGCTCTCTTTAAATCCAGCACAAAAGGAGAACTGTTTAGCTCCTCTGTGCTGTCTGTCAGGAGTCAGACTAATGATTCTGTAGGAGAGGGAGTGGTTCTTCTTCTGTATCTGGACACCCATGTGTGTCCACTCACCAACTGGTGTTTAGATGTGTACTTGGGATGACTTACACTTCTGTATAAATGTTCTACTTCAGTAAAATACATGAATACATACATACATTGGAAAGGGATGGAACTGAATGAGGGTGGTCAGTCTGGGGCTTGAACCTGCAGCAGCAGCAGCGGTATGGGGACCTGGGAGCCACAGAGTGTGTTTGGGCATAATGTCATTGCGCATTATGTAAAGATGACCCTAGTATTATTCAAACGCTGATTTCTATGTCCCCATATCTGGTTGCAATCCAGACATAGCACTGTAATGCTTGTTTTAGTATCTCCTGTTTCAATGTTGTATAAACATCGCTCCCAATTTGTTCTCCGATTTGTCAATAAAAGCTGATTAGCCAATGGCTGAGCAGAGAACAGAATAGAGCTGGATTTCTGATCCCAGGCAGGGGAGGGGGAGAGAGGATTTGCCTGGAGGAAAGTGTCCAGGAGACATCTTGGGGAACACACCTGGAGTAGAGAGAGTCATACCAATACTAAGATGCAAGTATCTCTGGAATTTGGGCTGGGAGGTAGCCAGATTACCTTTGAAGATTAGAATCGATTAATAACTGCTCATCTATTGTGCCATAAAGCTTGATTAAACAAATCTTATGGTCTTGATGTCGTTTATTTGGGATCTCGTCAGGATAAAGAAAAAAATTATCACTTGAAATTTTACTTACAAGTTTGGTGTTGCTTTAATATCTTTGGGGACATTTGCCTGTGGATTGATATCTATGAAGGGCCAGAGTCCATATTACAGCCTCAGAGATAACTTGGTATCCTGGAAAATGGCTTTGAGCCTTCAGACAATGGATGGCCACGGGTATCAGATTTCATCACATTTAAAAAGGTAAAGCAGGTGGATTTCTGAGTTCAAGGCCAGCCTGGTCTACAGAGTGAGTTCCAGGACAACCAGGGCTACACAGAGAAACCCTGTCTCGAAAAACCAAAAAATAAAAATAAAATTAAAAATAAATAAATAAATAATAAAAGGTAAAGCACACTCTATGTAAAATATGACAATAAAAAAAATCAACTCATTTTAAAAAATAGTCGGCACTGGCTTGCTGATCTCCTTGGGGTACCTCAAAAAGACAAACACAGGATACAGGATACACTCTGGAAGGACCCAAGTTCACCATGAAGACTCTATTGCAATGGAAAACCACACAATACGCAGACATGCAATCCACTCTGAACAAACATCCACAGGCCAAGAAGAGCCGGGTGGCATGAGCTTCTGTCAACAAGAATATTGGAAAGAATTAAGTTGTATAAAATGGCTTAAAACAATCGCAGCTATGAAAATGGGGTGGAAATCATAGAGAGACTGCTAAACAGAAACCAATTACAGATGAGGCAGAATAGAAAACAAAAAACACCCTGCAGCTGGTGTGTTTATAAAAAGATAGGGGGGGAATGTGTTCTATGTAGGTGTGGTGAGGTATGGGGGAAGGGAGTGTCCCTGTGGGGCCCATGCGGAGGCATCCCTTCCCCCTGAGGGACCAGCCACACGATTATGGTACAGTATAGAATAGAGTTTATTCAGGGCATGGGGAGGGGAGTTAAGAGGGTAGTAGAGGCAGAGAGACAAGAGGAGAGGCCCACCATGAGCATGAGGGGGTGGGAGGAGGGAATGGGGGAGAGGAGCAAGGGAGCAAGAGAGAAACAAGACACCAGAAAGAGAAGCCAACGAACCCAGGCTACAGAAATATAAACAGGTGATAGGTAAGGTCTTTTTAAATCTCAACAATCCTAGAAACAACCTGTTTCAGGGAGTTTTATTTTTTTATTTATTTTTTTTTTTGGGGGGGGGGTTGGTTTTTCGAGACAGGGTTTCTCTGTGTAGCCCTGGCTGTCCTGGAACTCACTCTGTAGACCAGGCTAGCCTCGAACTCAGAAATCCGCCTGCCTCTGCCTCCCAAGTGCTGGGATTAAAGGCGTGCGTCACCACTGCCCGGCCTTCAAGGAGTTTTAAATTCGTGTAAAATAACAAAAGAATGGCGGAGGGGGGAAATGAGGTTAGTATCCTGAAGACTGGAGACTCTGGAGTCCAGAGTGAACATGAATTGTCGTCATGGGCATGGCCGTGTCAAGGACCACTATGCCCGGATCGATGGGAATGGCAATGCCTTCTTCCCCTGGTCCAAGTACCAATGTGGACTGTGCAGAAACCATCCATCATGGCTGCCTCCTCTTGATGAACTGCTGCCTGAGACTGCAACTCTACAGGAATCCCCTTCCAAGGCTTGTTAATCCACCTCCTCTTTCTCCTGTGTATAATAAATTCTCTTGAGTTGTCTAGCTGCCTCTGGTGTGTCTCCATCAGACCACAAGGCTCACCTGAGCCCAGCTTTGCCCCACGTGTGTCTGTCATCTCTTTGTTCCCCGTCACCCCAACAAGGTCAATCTCCAAGCCTTTGCAGGTCACCCCAAAAGTTTTTAAAAGAATGAAGTAATAAAAATTATTCAGTAGTATTAAATATTTTGTTGGATAGTTTATTTTAAAATTTTAAGGGATATTGAATATATATTTCCCCAAAAGACATATGAATCTATTTATTTATTTATTATTAATGTTTGAGCTAAGTAGGCTATGGTTGTTCTGGAACACACTGTGTAGACTAGACTGGCCTTGAACTCACAGAGTTCCACCTGCCTCTGCCTTCTGAGTGCTAAAATCAAAGGTGTGTGCTTCCACGCCTGGCTGCACATTTCTAATGGGAAGTGACAAAGCTGGCCACCTGTTGCTTTCAGGGAAATACAGATGGGACCCAGGAGACCTGTTCTTCAAATAACCGAAAATAAACAGACATTGTAAGCTACTGAGGAGAATGTGGGAAAAAAACTTTTATCATCTTCATATATTATTGGTTGGATTATAAAATTGGCAGCCACCTTGGAAAAGAATTTGGCAACCTGATTCCCAGTATACATCCAAGAGAGGTGAAACCATCTATTCAAACACTTACACGTAGGGGGAGAAGTGGGGAAAAAACCTTACATGAAGATATTTCTAACCTTGTTATTCAGGATCACTCCACAATTGTTATAAGAAAGAATGACTCATCCCACAGAGCACATGAGCCTTGCAATGCTATGCTAAGTGAAAGACGCCAAATCTGAAAGACACCCCTTGTGTGGCTTCAGTTATGCAGTTGAAGAGATGACTTAGCAGTAGCTAAGAGCATCTTCTGCTCTTGCAGAAGACCCTGGTTCAATTCCCATCATCCTCACTGATGCCTCACAACCATCTGTATCTCCAGTCTCAGGGGATCTGACGCCCTCTTCTGGTCTCTTTGGGCACTGCACATACCTACATACATGTAAGCAACACACTCAAATACATAAAATCAAATATGATTATTAGAAAAAAAAGATTTCACTAATGGGAACTGCCCAGGTTTGGGCAAACATACAAATAGAGAGTAGATTTGTAGTTTTCAGAAACTGGAGGAGAAAGATAAGCCATAAATCCAATGGATTTCCCTATAGGCAAGAAGGAATGCTTCTTGTGTTGTTTTTAAGATGCATGTTTGTCCCCAGCACTTGGGAGGCAGAGGCAGGTGGATTTCTGAGTTCGAGGCCAGCCTGGTCTACTGAGTAAGTTCCAGGACAGCCAGGCAGCCAGGGCTACACAGAGGAACCTTGTCTCGAAAAACCAAAAAAAAAAAAAAAAAAAAAAAAAAAAAAAAAAAAAAAAAAAAAAAAGCATGTTTACATATAATGAAACCCAGTGCATGAAGCCTCACAGACATCCTATCTGAATGTGTCACTCATTTGTCTTCCTTCTGTGAAAATTAATCTTCACTACCTACTTGGCTGGATTTAGAACCTGCTAAGAGACAAACCTCAGAGTCTGTCTGCGAGGATTTTTAGCTGAGGTGAGATTTGCCCTGGATGTGGGTGTGGCTCCATTACAGGACATGGGTCTCTAAATATAAAGAGAAGAAACAATCTATGCACTGTCTTCCTTCTCTCCTCTCTGTCTCTCTCTCTCTGTCTTTCTCTCTCTCCCCCCCTCTCTCTCTCTGCCTCCAGGCTGTGGACACATGTGACCAGCCACATCATGCTCCTGCCACCATCTGCCCTTGACATAGTCAGTGTTATCTCTTCCAGCTACAATGTAAAATTAACCCTTTGCCTTAGTTAGGGTTTCCATTGCTGTGAAGAGACACCATGACCAGGGCGATTTTTGTAAAGGACAACATTTCATGGAAGCTGGCTTACAGGTTCAGAGTTTAGTCCATTAGCATCATGGCGGGAAGCATGGCAGCATCCAGGCTGACATGGTACTGGGGACAAAGCAGAATGTTCTACATCTTGATCTGCAGGAAGCAAGGAGGAGACTGAGAGACTGGGCATAGCTTGAGCATATACGACCTCAAAGCCCGCCCCCACAGTGACACTTCCTCCAACAAGGCCACACCTCCTAATAATGCCACTCTCTAAGGGCCTATGGGAGTCAATTACATTCAAACTGCCATAGTCTTCTTCAATCAAGTGGCTTTTGTTTGTTTTGTTTTAAATATACTTTGTTTATTCTTTGAGAATTTCATGTATATGTGCATTGTATCATTTAATTTGATTCTTGTCAGGTATTTGGTCACAGCAACAGAAAAAGTATCTAATATATAAAATCAGTACTGGGTTAGATTGGCCATGCTTCAGTGAATGGCCTCAAAACCATGAGTGTATGGGTAGCACAAATTAGAATCAGTAGATAGTTTTTTTTAAAAAAGGAGGGTATTGGGAAGGGTGGGTGTGGATCTGAGGAGAGGAGAGGGAGAAGGGTTAATATATTTTATATTGTATACTTGTATGAAATTATCTCTCCTATAAAAGAAGAATATTATATTTTTAAGAATTGGTACCAGGAGTGGGGATACCACTCTGATAAATATAAACATCCATGTTGTAGTAGGCCATTGGGATATTCCATGGGAAGTTTAGAGCTTCAGGCTGGGGAAACTCCAGAGTTCTGTAAACAGAGCATTAAATGGGCCTTTCTATTGGGAACATGGGAAACCAGAATACTGAAAGTACTGCTGACTGCGGGTGGTGTGCTTAGGATGTTTCAGAGGCCAACAGGACCATGACAAACTCAGCCAGAGGCCATTTTTGTTGCATTCTGGCAAAGGATTTTGCTGCATACTACTTATGTTCTAAAAGTTCGAGTGACATCATATTCAGAAGTAATGAGATCATTTCTTTGGCTGGGGTGAATTTCAGCACAGTATTCCGGATTCGGCATGGGTACTGTTCACTGCGAATGCTCAGATCTACGGTGTAAGAGTGGGAGGGGTGGAGCAATGTGTTGTTTAGTAAGGAGGGTGTGAGAAACCCTGCTTCTGTAGGCAAAAAGAGGATGCAAAGGCAGTATCTGCAATTGCTAAAAAGATGAGTGTCATTAAAAAGAAACAGCATGCTCTTACTGAGACAGTTGGGAAGGTGTCCTGAGGACAATAGTCCCAAAACGAAAGGTTAAAACGGTTGTTGTAAAAAATAAGTAAATAAAAATTTTTAAAAACGCATGTTTGTTTGAAAGGAGAGCCTTTAGGTGCTGTTGAAGGGTTTCTCTGCTCAAAAACAACTATCTGGGAGAGAGTCTTTTCTCTGATCCTGCCATCAAGTTGCACAAAGGCAGAAAGGCAGAACTTATGGCACGTGAGAGGCAAGTTGCATCCCAACCTGAGGACAGAAATTTGTTTGTTTGTTTGTTTATATCCCAAATGTTTTCCCCCTCCCGACCCTCTCCCTCACAGAGACCCTCCCCCAATTCCCTCTCCTCTGAGAAGGTTGAGGCCCCTTAGGTATCCCCCCCCCACCCTTTCTGGCACATCAAGTCTCTGTAGAATTACATACATCCTCTCTCCCACTGAGGCCAGACAAGGCAGCCCTGTTGGGGGATGGATTCCACAGATTTCCATGGATTTGGAGACTTACCTTCATTCTTTGCTCAGTTAAACTTTTCAGGTTGTTCATTGTGAAGACTTCCTTTTTTTCTTTCCTGATTTCTCTCTTTTCTTCATTTCCTTCCTTCCTTCTTTCTTTCTTTCTTTTTCTTTCTTCCTTAAGGACATCAATTTCAAAATAAAATTTTCTTTTAAGATTTGTGTATTTATTTTATGCCTATGAGTCCTCTATCTGCATGTACACTGTCACTGTCTTCAGACACACCAGAAGAGGGCATCAGATCCCATTACAGATGGTTGTGAGCCACCATGTGGTTGCTGGGAACTTAACTCTGGACCTCTGAAAGAACAGCTGGTACTCCTAACCCCTGAGCCATCTCTCCAGCCCCCTCAAAAGACATTTTAACAAAATTGGCTCATCACTTAAGAATCTCACCTCAGCCCATTATTAATCACAATTTTTAAATGCTTTTGGTTCTTAATACCCCCCAAAAGTGAAGAAATTAAAAGATATACTGGCTTACTTCCCAAGTCTCCCAAGTTCTCAAAGGCAAGCCTCAGCTCAGATTCTTTCCATCTTGGGTTGAAT
The DNA here is from genome assembly GCA_030674055.1 of Rhabdomys pumilio. Classification (NCBI taxonomy): domain Eukaryota; kingdom Metazoa; phylum Chordata; class Mammalia; order Rodentia; family Muridae; genus Rhabdomys; species Rhabdomys pumilio. The sequence goes on from JANHMN010000019.1 coordinate 33,535,017, forward strand.
GTGTGCGGCTCCTTCCGGTTTTTCCCTCCCGCCTCTGAGGTTCCTTCCAGTTCTTTTCCTCCCACTTCTGAGACTTTTTCTGGTAGTTCTTTCCCTCCCGCCTCTGAGGTTCCTTCGGGTTCTTTCCTTCCCACCTCTGAGTTTTCTCTAGACAAGGGCATTTTCATCAGTGCCTCGGCCTTGAAGCAATTCTTTCTTTCACTAAATATTTCCTGGCGCTAGGATCACACACATCCTTTTGGGCCTTTCACGGACCTAACCACCTGGTTTTCTTTGCATGTTTTCATCCTTCCAACTCCTTTGGGTTACAGCAACTCACACTCGTTGCAAGTTAATTCTTCATGATAAGCCTGTGCCACCTGGAGTCAGGTAACTTTGATTTCGGTTTCAACTCCACCTACCTCTTGCCACAATCATGAAATAAAGCAGTGTAATATATAAAGTCAGCTGTGCTCAACAGGAAGCTGTTTTATCTTTTGGGTGACATTTGACGCTGTTTGGAAGGTTTCTGGTTGTCATAACTGGGGGGTTGTTGTTAGAATCCAGTGAGAAGTAGTCAGGGACTCTGCCAAACATCTTACCATGCTCTAGACAGCTCCTCACAAAGGAAAAATTGTCTAGCCCCAATAGTCAAGGGTGCCGAGGTGGAGGAACCTCCCCTCAGGTGCACATTTGTTCTGATGTGTTTTCTCAGCAAACTCACCTTGTGAAATAATACCACCCCTGTGAATACAGATCCTTGTTACATGTTAGGTTATCTGTGAATTCGATCACCAAGCCATGTAATCCTCACCCAAACTATTAATCAAGTGGGGTGCAGACTGCCAGAATCCTCTGTGAGGTCAATGCTAGGATAGCGTGGGTAGCCACTGAGCCTTGGCCATGACTGGAATCTGCTGACGTTCGTTCAAATGCCATCTCCACGGATTGTGTCCCTGTGGGAAATGTGATTTGATAAACATGTGTCGTGGCTTCCCCAGCTGTTAAAATGAGTCAGAGCTATACAGTTAACACTATATGGTTTAGTGAGACACTTAGAGCCCCAACACTCAGGCAGAAGGATCACAAGGTTGAGATTAGCCTGGGTAACATAGCAAGTTTCAAGGCCACTATAGCTACATAGTTAGGCTTTGTCTAAAAAAAAAAAAAACAAGGGCTGGGGCCAGTGGGGTGGCTCAACAGAAAAAGCTACAACCTGCCAACCCAAATCTCCAATCCACAGGACTCAAATGGTGGAAGGGAGAAAGTGACCTCCATATGTACGCACACACATGACTACATAATAAATGTGTAGGACACGTGGGGATTTTGTTTACTTTTAAGAAAGGAAGACAGAGGCAGTGGTAGAGCCAACTATCTTGTTCAATCTTCAATACTAAACAGGAAAGTTCAGATATCAAAGTCTAATGACTAACCCATAGGAAATGATATTAAACACCTGCCATGTTAACTAGTTAAATATTCTGTAGTTATACCAACTAAAGAACTTACATATACATACATTCCCTAGTCTATAGCTCAGGCATAGCATGAATCTTCTGAGGCAAGATATTGACTCTCAGAAAGTGCTAAGACCCCCAGAGGATGCTGGGAAAAGACAACATGACTCCTTCTGCAGTTCTGGCTCCTCATTGCCCAGGACACCTGCCTTCTCCTGAGTATTGGGCAGAGACAACGATGAGTCCATAGAGGAAAGTGTGTACATAAACTCAGAGTTTGTGCCCACATTCTGAGAGTTGCTGAAGGCACAATGTACATACAGCCAGATGTGGCTGACCTCTGACAGCTGAAGTTGGTTTGCACCTGAACCTCTGAGATGTCGGTGGTGGTTCCTGGGGACATCAAAAGTCTCCAAGCTAGGTGGAGGGTAAGTGTGTGACTCTCTGTCACACTCTCCCTGAAAAGCACATGTTTTATTTTGTTTAATCGTGATACATGTGCATGACCAAAAAAAAAAAGAATAAATAAATCAATATTAAACCATAGCATTTAATTTCAAAGCACACACTTCAACATCATTAAGTACTTGTGGCCTCTTGTTAATTTACTGAACTAACATTAAATAATAGAGACCTGGCCAGGCAGTGGAGGCACATACCTTTAATCCCAGCACTTGGGAGGCAGAGACAGGCAGATCACTGACTTGGAAACAAGTTTGGTCTATGAATCGAATTCCAAGACAGCCTGGGCTATACAGAGAAACTCTTGTCTTGAAAAACCAAAATAAATCACTGAACAAAACAAACCATCTGTTGAACTCTTAGACACTGCACAGCAAAACTGTAGTATTTGCTTTTCCCTTGCTGTGATAAAACACCAAAACCAAAGGTAACTTATGGGAGAAAGGGTTTTTATTTTGGGTTTATGGTTACTGAGAGAGAGGCCATATTGGTTGGGGAGGCAAAGCAGCAAGTGGCAGGCATGGTGGCCAGAACAGGCCTCTGAGAGATTCGCCATCAATGGCAAACACAAAGCAAAGAGAACAAAATGAAGATGAACAAGGCTTTAAAGTCTTCTTTTTGTTTGTTTTTTGTTTGTTTGTTTGTTTCATTTTTCAAGACAGGGTTTCTCTATATATCCTTAGCTGTCCTGGAACTCACTCGGTAGACCAGGCTGGCCTCGAACTCAGAAATCCGCCTGCCTCTGCCTCCCAAGTGCTGAGATTAAAGACATGCGCCACCACTGCCTGGCGGCTTTAAAGTGTTAAACTGGCTGTCAGTGACATACTTTCTCTCCAGCAAGGCTGAAATACCTCCCCAAACCGTGCTACCAACTAGGGACCAGTTCTTCAAATAACCAAGCCCATGGGCAACATTTCCCATCTAAACTGCTAAAAACACCAAAAATAAAATTCAAAATCCCTGCCCTGGCCTGCAAATGGTGATTTCTGGCTTACGGCAGGATCGAAGGTTTGCTCTTCGAACACGCGCATACTAGTATGCAGTTTCCCTGTATACAATGACACCAGATTGTTCATCTCAGGGAAACAGCTGGCTAGCCTTCTCCCACTGGGAGAAAACTTCACCTAGTTAATATAGGGGTTTGGTCTGGTGTTGCTTGCATTAAAGATGCTTTGGATTCAAATTCTGTACCCCAAGATCTGGTTACTCCAAGATGAGCGGATCCTCACGTATCCATACACCAGCCTTAATTGTGTAAACCTTGCTCTCCAACGTAAAACTACTGGCTAAATAAAACTGGTGACAGCCAATTGCTAGAGGGAATAGAGAGAGGTGGTGTTTGAGTGACCAAGCTGAGGGTCACAGCTACTGACAATGAAAGGAGGAGCAGAAAGGTGGGAGGGGCTCAGAAAACAAGCTCCTTCCACAACTGGTTTGGTAATTCTAGTAGTTGACGAAGCATCTGGCTTCTCCTGAATTCATTTCTATATAGAAAGGTGGGCAGGCCAGGGGTGAGGTGGAGACGTATAGATTATTATTCTTAGCAGCCAAGTTTTAGGAAACTCCAGGGGAGAGGAGTAGAGTACTTGCTACAAGTAGATAGGCAACAGAGGCAGGCTTTAGGAAACTATGGGTGAAGAAGACCTGGCGAAAGAGAGAGAGAAGAGCACCAGGAAGAATAGCCAGGACCTGAGGCTATTGATCTTAAGGTTGTTGAGAAACAGTCCGAAGGCTACAGTCCTGGGAAGAAAAGCAAAGGTAGAGGAAGAGCATTTGCATGCCAGGAAAGGATCTGGCGTTAAACTTGAGCAAGGGACTGCAGTGGCTGGAGTTAGAAGACCCAGATGTTAATCAAACAGAAACAGTCCCATATCAATAACTACTGAAGCTGAGTGGAGAAGGGCTATGCGTTTTTTTTTTTAATCATATTATTTACTGTGTGTTTGGTTGTTAATATGGAAGGTCTCAAATACATCAGAAGAACCCTTCAGAGGACACAGGGAGGAGTTGCAGGAAGAATCAGCTTGAAAAATGCCATAATGAAACCTAATACTGTGTATGCACTAATTAATTTTTAAAAAATAAATAAAATAGAACGTAATATAAAAAGTGTCAGAAACAGGGTACAAAAGTAAGGGGGGGGGGAAAGTTTCCTCCAATATTCCAGCGAGAAGCAGGGGTGGTGTGGGATGGTGACATCGAAGCTTCGGAGAGGTGGGTGCGTTTTGTCTCTATTTTAGGAGGTAGAGAGAACTGGTTGACGGATTTGTATGTGGAGTGGGAGAGAATCAAGACTCAAGGATGACTGGGCAACCGCAGGAAAGGAATTGCCATCCGAGGAGATGGGAAAGAGTGAGGGACGGACACAGGAAGTTCGAAAGTTCAGCCAAGCTTCCCACGCTCCGTAAAGTAAGTGGCGATCTCGAGGCAACAGCTGGATGTGGGAATCTGAGATTCAGCAGCAACGTCCGGGATAGATGGAGCCGACAGAGTCTAGATAGCGAATAACGGATAACGGTTTGACTACGAAGCATCCCTCCCAGGCTCAGGCTTGGTCTCTAGATGGGGCCGCTATTTTGGGAGAAGGTAGAAACGGAGCTTGGAAGAAGCAGCTCATCTCTGGGGTATTTGTTACTTGAGGATTACACCTGGTCCTAGGTCTCATCTCTGTCTCCACTGCCTTGAAACACACACACTTACTATCTTCAAAAAAAAACAAAACAAACAAACAAACAAACAAACAAAAAACCCACAGTGATGCTGTGCCTCGTTACAGAAACGCAGAGGCGAGCGACCCTGCACGACACTGGCCTTCTTAAGCTGCTTGTTCCAGACATTTTGAAACTAATACAGCAGCACTTGAAGCCACAAGTCTAGATGCTGTCACCGCTGACTCTCTCATACGCTGTGGTCCTATTGAAAACAAAAAGGCTCTTTCCTTAATTAAAAGGCTCACACATACCTCCCATCTCGAAGTGTAAAAAAAAAATAAAGATGATCTGAGAGCCCTCACCATACCAGTATTCTGAATGCACAACACATATATTAATCGTTTCTACCGGGGCCATACTCTGTCATCTTATAAATTATGTGCTTCTGGTTCACACTAAGTAGAGTGCGTTTGTTCTGGCAGTGTGGAAGGAAATAATTTCACATCTTGAAGGGTCGAATGGAAGACAAATGAAGTCACTTCCTTTCTCTGTGCCAGTAATCTCAGAAGCTTTTACTGAATATAAATTGTTCAGTATATTACTATATTACTATGCTGGTCACCCTTCTAATAGATGGCCGGTGGAGATGCCCATTGTCCTTTGTCAGAGACCACGTGTGAGCTCTGGATTGTGTTATCTCCTTTGGGACTTGATCGAGCATGCTCCATGAGGTCTTGAATTTCTGCAGATATTTGTAGCATTTTCTAAACTGGCTTTTCATGGTAATTGACAGCAGGACTCTTGTTTGTTTGTTTGTTTGCTTCTGTTATTGTTTTCTCAAGACAGCATTTATCTGAGTATCCTGGCTGTCGTAGAACTTGCTCTGCAGACCATGCTGGCCTGGAACTCCAGAGATCCACCTGCCTCTATCCCCAAGTGCTGGGATTAAAAGTGGTGGGCCATCACAGCCTGACTGACAGCAGTATACTTAATTTATATATCTAGGAACAGTAAGTTGGGGGGTGGGACAGGGTAATGGTTCCATGGGAAAAAGCACTTGAGTCTCATGTCCCAGAGCCCACATAAAACCCTGATCCTGTGACTCTCATCTGCAAACTCAGCACTTCCACTGGGAGACAGGAAGCAGAGACAGGAGAATCCACATGAAGCTCGTAGGCCTACTAGCCTGGGGTACAAAGCACAGCAACAGAGACGAGAAAAACACTAAAAGTGGAAGCAAGCTAGCTCTGACCTCCACACAGGCTCTGGGTCATGTGTGTGCACACACTCATACACACACTCACACACTGCCACTCATGCACATTCACACGCACACTCATGTGTACACACATGCTGGCACACGTACACACACACACACACTTGTACACACAGACACACAGGCTTTCAAAAACACCACCAAAAATAAAACTCATAACATAAATGAGAAAGGAACAGTAAAGATATAGAAGAAAAAATGTTTTTCTTTCCTTCAGCCGTTGGCACCTGCAGTGGAAATCTGAGAAAGAGTGAGGTTACAACAGAATACAGTAATATGGTGTTTTTGCTATGGGGACCGCAATGTCTTCCCTGACCCCAATGTCACTCTCAGCATAACGAGCTTCCATGAGATTAATCCCTTAAATTCATTCATTTTGTGTAAAGCTATTTAATTTTGCAGTTGTTTTGCCTGCATGTGTGTCTGTGTGAAGGTGTCAGATACCCTGGAACTGGAGTTACAGACAGTTGTGAACAGCCATGTGGATGCTGGGAATTGAACCCGGGTCCTCTGAAAGAACAGCCAATGTACCTAATTGCCAAGTCTCTCTCTAACCCCTAAACATGATCTTAAGGGGGGAGGGGGGAATAGAAGAAGAGCCATACTGTCATTTCTTGGGAAGTATGCTATGATTGCTCTCCGGAAAGCACAATGATTTTGAAATTTGTAGAAAGGAATCATGAGGTTAATAAAAATACAGTAATCCTAAGGTGTTGAGATACCCTCTTTCAACATTCATTTATGGATATGAGTGTTTGTGTGTGTGTGCACACATGCCACAGAGTACAGTGGGGGGTCAGACGACCGCGTGCAGGAGTCAGTTCTATCTTTCCGTCATGTGTGTCTCAGTGATCCGGTATCAGGGTAAGCAGCCTGTACTTTTACACACTGAACCATCGCTTACGGTTAACCCCCACTAAGAACCTGGGCCATGCACTCCTATCCTATTTACTTAATGAACTTGCTGAGATCTGCTGACCTTTTCCTTAAATCTCTTCCCTAGAGTGAAAACAAACAAACAAAACGAACAGAACATAACTCCCCGTTCCCTCAGTGACTTAAAATTTGTGTTTTTCTGGCATTTGCTTTTCCCGAATCTATGACTTGTCTGTGGCTCACCGATTAACTACTTTTCTTTCTTCTTCCCTCTTCATTCCCAACAGGCTCTAAATAAGAGTGTGTGCTTTTCCCCAGATTCGGCCTTTTGCGATGAGATGGTGCCATCTACAAATGCACGGAGCCCCATTATGGCTATCCTGAGATACACTGGCCCGCAAATTACAGATTAGACACATCTATCTCCTTTCCATGTTATCGTTAAGGTCCCTTCTTTCTCTACTGTTCCTGGTCCCAGGAATATGTCCCAGTCTCCTTTAGGTCAATTTTCAATGGGCCCTCTAAGGATGCTTTTCTGTAGAGCGTTTCTGTTCGTTGGTAACTTCCTGTCTCCTCTTAAGAGACTGTAAAATGTATGAGAAAGGAGATCTTTTTTGTAGCTTTGGTAGTTCGAATGAGAACTTCCCTCATGGGCTTAGACAGTCAAACACTTACTTGGTCCCCAGTGGGCTGCACAGTTTAGGGAGAATTTGGAATGTCCCGGAGGTGGAGTCTTGTTGGAGGAAGTACGTCACTAGAGGCGGGCTTTGAATGGTTATAGTTCCTCCTCACTTCCGGCTTGCTTTCCCTGCCCCTTGCTTAAGATGTGATGTAGCATCCTTTTCTTGCTGCATGTCTGCTGCTTGCTGCTCCCCTCCCATGTTGTGTTGGACTATTACCTCTCTGGAGCTGTAAGCCCAAATAATCTCTTCCTTCTGTAAGTTGTTTCTGGTCATGGTATTTTATTGCAGCAATAGGGAAGTAATAGATACAGTTACTTATCAATGACCTCCACATGCCTAGGACAGTGTTCAAACTAAGGCAATGACTTAATAAGTGTTAGATAAATCAGTAAATAAATAAATGTGCTGAGCTCAATGGAATGTACTTATAGTCACGGAACTTACAGAAGTACCTCTTAGAGTCCACGAGTTCAAGGCCAGTTTGGGCAATATAGCAAGACCCTGTCTCAATACTCAAAAAAAAAAAAAAAAAAAGAATAAGTAGACATGTAGGTAGATATAGCTAGATGGACACATAGACAGATAGACACACATATAAAAACGAGAGAAATTGGCAGGACAGACTTGGACCAAATTGATAAAGGTGTTTGTCCCAGAAATAGGAGGAACAGACTTATATTTTATTTATTTATTTTTTTACCATAAAAAGAAAAATGAGTATGGATTATTTAAAGGCTTCCCTTTGGGGTTTTATGCATTTTCCCATATTTTGTAATATAAACAGGTTTTATTTGAAATCAGGAAAGCAGAATGCTGTATGGAAGGATGTGGTTCTCACTACCAACCTCTTTCTCAGTTTCGAAGCTGACTGGCTTGCACTGTGTTCTTCCCCTGGACAATTGCTTTTGTTTTCTGCAAAGGACATAGTCATTTATTTTGATGTGAGCCCACGTATTAGAATATTTTCTGAATAGGTATGTGTGTAGGCTTTCTTGAACATCACTAAGAGAAAAACATAGACTTAGATGGTCTCCATGGCAACGGATTCAGAGCTAAGATTGATCCCTGAGGATAACAGCAGTAGATATTCCAGCCGTGGAAGGTATCTTGGCTTGCCTCCAGGCTGTACATGCCTGCTATCTGAGCGCCTGGATCAGGGTTCATCCTCGGCTTACAGCCCCTCTGCTTTCTAAATGCGCTCGGAGCCAATGCTGAGGGAGCCTTTTGCCCCGATGCTGCCGCTTTTGAAAGCCGTGGCTCTCAGAACTCATAGCTGCCATCTGAAGCCTGCCTAGCCTTTGCTCCTTGAATGAAGTAGAACTTGAATCAAAGGTACCATAATCTCTCGTCTGCATTGGACACCTGGACAATACTGAATCCTACTGGGTTTTCTATACAGGCAAACCTATGATAAAAGATACCCAGCCTTCTTCTCTCTTTTTCTTATGAGACAGAGTCTTATGCTGCTCAGAATGGCCTTAAACTTGCTAATGTATCTGAAGATGACCTTGAACTCTTCCTGTCTTTAATGTGTCACCCTGCCTGGGATATGGGGTATCCAGGGATCTGGTCAGATGTGTTATCTGGGTGTTTGTTAGGGTTTTATAGGCAGCTTTAACATTTAGCTCTTAGTTTCCCACTAAGAACCTTGAGGTCATGCGTGTTCTCCAACATTCGGTCTCTGGTGAGATTTTTTGCTCTTGTCGAAGTAGAGGAAACAGATTTGGCCTTCCGTGAACCTTCAGTTAGGGATGGGAGATTATTTGAAGGACTCCTTTTTTGCTACTCCAGTAACACCTGCCTGCTCGCATTACTGAACACCACTGAAAACAACTGCGGTTAAAAACCCGTTGCCCTGGGCCAGACGGTGGTGGCTCATGCCTGTAACACTAGCTCCCTGTGAGTTCGAGGCTAGTTTGGTTTACAGAGAAAGTTCTAGGACAGCCAGGACTACACAGAGAAACTCTGTCTCAAAATAATAATAATAATAATGATGATGATGATGATGATGATGATAATGATAATAATAATAATAAATGTTGCCCTAAGGGTCAGGAGCCCTGGATCTTCCAGAAGACCAGAGTTCAGGTCCTGGCACCCCCACATCAAGAGACACACAATCTTTCTGTAGTCCGAGCTCCAGTGCTTCCGAGGCCTCAGGTCTCCACCAGCACCTGCACTCCCATGCACATCTCGTCTAGCAAACACACTCAGATGCACCATGAAAACTCATCCAATAAACCGTTCAGACGTTGTAGACCTGGGCCAGTGTAGTGGCTCAGTGAGTCTGAGTGCTGGCTACCCGAGCCTGCTGACCCAAGTTCGACGCCCAGAATCCAACCATGTTAAAGAGCGGCATACGGTCGCATAGATCTGTAATTCTAGTGCTTTCCTAGGGAGATGAGAGACAGGAGAATTAAGCTCCTGGGCCAGCTGGCCTGGAGTACAAAGAGTGTCAGTATCAATGTGAGAGACCCTGCCTCAACAGTGTGGAGAATGAATGAATAAACTCTTTTTTTTTTGTTTTGTTTTTGTTTTGTTTTTTTGTTTTTTCCAGACAGGGTTTCTCTGTATAGCCTAGGCTGTCCTGGAACTCACTCTGTAGACCAGGCTATCCTCGAACTCAGAAATCCGCCTGCCTCTGCCTCCCAAGTGCTGGGATTAAAGGCGTGTGCCACCACGGCCCAGTGAATAAACTCTTGAAAGTTGTCTGAGTTGTCACTGAGAGACTCTGGCTCACAAACAAATACATAAAATAAGGTGGAGAGTGAAGGAAAACACTGGTGTTGACCACTGGCCTCTACATGTGTACACACACACATGCGTACACATGTGAACATGTATACACATACACACACACACACCAGAGAGAAAGAGAGAGAGAGAGATTGAGAAAGGTGCTAAATGAATTTTTCTGCTCTTAGATCTTCCCAGAGTCAATCCATGTCTGTCAGGGTCCAGTTCATTTTCTCTTAGGACACATTCATTGCCCGTGGATAATAAATGCCAATGCACAGAAAAAATGGCATGCAATACCCTACAAGCCTTCAGAGAACCTCCCTCCCTCCCCCATGCCTCATGTTCCTATATGGCTATGGGTCTATTAATACATGTCTTCTGAGTTGTGTTTCTCTGGAGAACCCTGACACAGGAGCTTCTGCCTTGGGTTGAGTGAGAAGCACTGATAACTTCCCTTAGAACCTATGTCATGGAGACAATGAGGTAGAGTTTGAAGGCCAAGTTGAGGAAGGCTTGCCTGGGAATTGAACATGAGGGAAGAGGGGAGCAGGCCTACTTTCGGGACATTCAGATAGAGCAAAAAATCTTTATGCTGCCAAAAAAGGGTATTTGTTGACTCAGTAGGAAATATCGTGTGTGTGTGTGTGTGTGTGTGTGTGTGTGTGTGTGTGTGTGTGTATGTATGTATGTATGTATGTAACAGAGCCCCAGGCCTTAGTATTCCCTCAGACCTTAGCACAACTGACTCCATGGTGGAAATACCATTCAGGCTGTAAAACTCAACATGCAGACAGCACCACCTGCCAAAACTAAACAAAGACCCAATCCATCAAAGTCCATAGTTCTAGGAAAGTCACTAAATGTACTAACCCTGTCTTTTGGCTTCTGTAATTCAGCTTCTGGCTCACTGTTCTTGTTAACTGAAGTGCGTCAACCCAGAGTGTGGTTTTTGTGCTTAAAAGTTCACCCTGAGAAAGGCTCAGGGCTACACCAGCCTCAGGATAGTTACCAGCCAGTTAATAAAGACTTTCTATTGGCTTAAACCCATGTCCAAGCAGTCTTCTCTGGTGGCTACCCCACAGCACTAGCTGTCCTAGATCTCCCTATGAAGACCAGGCTGGCCTCAAACTCCTGCCTCTACCTCCCCAGTGCTGGGGTTAAAGGTGTGTACCACCATATCTTGATATTCCACCCCACTTGATATCTTTCTCTTAACTTTGTGAGAGCAGAACCTTTAGAACTCATCGAGCTGCAGCCTGACTGAAGGATTGCTCGCAGGAGTTGCTGGGTAATGGTAGAGGTTGACAGGCCAGTGGGATCCATCACCAAATGACAGGCTTGTTCATAGGAAATTTGGATCACTGCCACAGCAGGTACCCGAGTCCTCTGCAAGTCCAGTTTCTAATTACAAAGAGGTCTGTATTTCCAGTGTCTGCCAATATGAGAGGCCTAAGCTAAGAGTTTCCATTTGTCCTTTCCTTTTCCAGGAAGTTTGGCCAAATGTTCTCAGAAGGCTTTAAAATCAAGAGACTTGTGCTGGAGGCTTAGAAACAATTCTACTTCTTCGGAATGCCTCCCTGGGGGCACACAGAAACTTTACGGTATTTTGATACAGTCTGAACAGGCTACAGGGCTGAGAGCCTGGCATCCTTTACACCTTCTTAAGTCATCCCTCTCCTTGCTCACCCCCCACCCCCCACCCCCGGCCAGGGATGGAAGATGCATGCAGATTTTCTTTCATGATTCCAAGCTGGGAATAGATGGGAACTGTCTTCATCTGGGATATTAGTACAATCAGTGGGGACAAAGGTAGTTCACATATGTAACAGCTTGTCTTTTTCTCTGTTACCCTCTCTGTTTTTCAGATGCTGTTCATGGTGTGTGTGATGCCTCTCCTTGGGTGTCAACATAACCACACCTGGAATTAATTTAAACCCCAAGGTGGGGCACACCTGGGTCGGGTATTTGCTTAATTTGAAGATTGCCCTGGATGTCTGAGGTAAAAAGACCCAGCTTTAATCTAGATCTTTTGAGGTGGGAGGAACTTCCTCTAATTTGGGCCCCACCTTCTGCTAGAAACCTTTATAAAGACAAGGAAGACAGACATTCTTGGTTTTTACCTGCTTGCCCCCCAGCTTGCTAGCGTGTCCATTCCTTCTCTGGCATTACAGCCTACCTCTTCAGGATTCCAGCTTCTGCTGAAGACCAGCTGAGACATCCAGCTTCATGGACTGAACAGTTACAGAATTCTTGGGCCTTCTATCCATAGGCAGCCATTGTTGGATTAGCTGGACCACAGCCGGTAGGTCGTTTAAATAAATCCCCTTTCTGTATACACAGAGAGATTCATTCTCTAAGTTCTGTTCCTCTAGAGAACTTTGACTAGCATTTGACTAGCACAATGTGTTCTCCTTTCAACCTCTTATGGACAGGGATTTCTCTTACACAGCTGAGCCTCGTCCTCCGCTTTTACATGTGAGTGTTCACATGTGCGGAGATGCATGCAAACCAGGGTATGTGTGTGCATGCCTATGCATACCTGCGTGTAGCTCGGGGATTAACCTTTGCTGTATTCAACTAGAAATGTCCATCTTGGGCTGGAAAGATGGCTCAGTGGTTAACAGCACCGACTGTTCTTCCAGAGGTCATGAGTTCAAATCCCAGCAACCACTTGGTGGCTCACAACCATCCGTAATGGGATCCGATGCCCTCTTCTGGGGTGTCTGAAGACAGCTTCAGTGTACTCACATATGATAAATAAGTAAAACCTATAGGCCTGAGCGAACGGAGGCCGGAACAAGAGGGAGAGGGAAGGGGGAAAAAAAAAAGAAATGCCCATCCTGTGCTTTTGATGGAAGGATTGTCACTGATCTGGAAGTCACCATACAGACTAGGTTTACAGGCCAGAGAGCCCGAATGATTCGCCTGCCTCTGCCTCTCCAGTGATGATGTAAGTCTACATCCCATACTCAGGTTTACGTGGCCTCTAGGGGCCAAACTCCGGGTCTCCTGCTTGCAAGGAAGCATTTTAGCATCTAAAATGTATCTCTCTGGCCCCTCTTACTTTTCTTTCCATGGGTGAGTGGCAACATCCTGGCCTGATAAAACAAAACAGAACAAAACAAAAAAAAAAAAGACTACAGAGTTCTTGACTTGAGTGCTACATGTCCATTAGGTTTGAGAGCTAACCGTGAACATAGAAGGGTTTATTCAACATTCCAGGTATTTCTCCACTCCGGTACTACCACTATCAACATGACCACAGAAGACAGGCTTGTTTCTCTCTCTGTGCCCTTTCACCTTTCCCATGGGCTCACAACACTTGCCAGATCCTGGACTTTCTAGCTGACTTGCTTTTTTTTAAAAAAAAGAGTCGGAAGACAGCCCACCTGCTGTTTGCCTGGAATTCAGGAAATGAACATCATACCATATGGGCTTTTTAACAGCCACCCACGTGGCCCTAGATACAGCGTTAGATCCCTTGGCAGCTGGGACAGGTGCCACTAGACTGGCTGCTTTGCATGGAAATGGCACAGATTTTTAAAATCTCCCATTTTTATTGCACAGATACAAAATGAATTTTGGTCTTCCCACCAGCTGCAGACAGAGGCAGTTTCTCCGACCATCCATAGCCCAGCAATGACAAAAAAATCATATCAGTGGCAGTCTTACAATTAGCATCCCATGAGCAGAACTAGCTTATACAGAGTGAGTAAAAAGCCTTGATTCAAGGTGATATAGGGGCTGGCTCTGTTGTGGCCCGAGCTGCCTCACGCTTGGGCTCTGTCAGTGTTTGAACTCACACTGCCAAAAGCCTTGGGGGCTAAATTGTCCTGTACTGCCCCAAGCTGCTCTGGTCTGAGGGTTGGAGTTTAGCAAGAGAGAGTGTGAGGACAAACACGAAGAATGGAGACCAGACAATGTGATTCAATCCTGTTTATTCTTCAGTCTCTCTTATTCTCTCCAAGTCCCAAGTCTTGAGTTCCTAGTCCCTAGTTCCTAGTTCCTAGTCCCTAGTGCCTCCAAGTTCCAAGCTTCTTTCCAAGCTCCCTTCCAAGTATCCAATACTTAATGTCTAATCCCAAGTTCTTCCTCCAAGTGTTAAGTGCCTAATAACTAACTCCAAGTTGTACTCATGTCAAGTAACCTGTTGTCTGGAAATTTTTTCTGCCTGCCTCTCGACTTTTATATGTCTCACTTCTAAGCCATGCCACTAAGTCACACCCTTAGGTCATGCCCTTAGGTCTTATCTCTAAACCACACCTTAAGTCACGCCCTTAAGTCTCAGCTCTAAATCACACCTTTAAGTCTCACACACCCAAGGGAAGATCCTGGGTGTCTAGAGCAAGATGTTATCAGAGTGTGCTCAGCTGTTGTAGGCTATTGTAATCTAGTCTCTTGCCAGGGTGTATGGCTCAAGATGGCTGCAAGGATGATAGCTGCCTTCTGTCGGCTCCCCACATGGGACTTAAAGCCCCACTTCACTCCCAGTGATATACTTCTCCTACAAGGCTTCACCTCCAAAATCTCCCCCAAACAGTGCCACCAGGAGGTGAGCAAGTGTTCAAATGTCTGAGCCTGTGGGGGACATTTCTCACTTAAACTATCACAGACCTCTACTGAAGACATACTGGTACTCAGACACTGTAGTTTGTTATTTATTGCTTTAAAAAACAAAACAACAAAACAATAACAACAACAACATGGCACTAATGTAGGCCTAAGAAGAGGAAGGGGACTAATATGGGGGATGGGGGAAGCAAATGATGGTTGGGATGAATCAAAATATAAAATATGTACATGTACAGAGATGTCAAATTGAAACCCATTCTTCTAATTAATATGAGACAATCAAAACACATTTCAAATTTATTTATTTATTTAATTTTTA
>JANHMN010000019.1:33550043-33582355 GCA_030674055.1 Rhabdomys pumilio
ATATATACATCATATACATATACATCATATACATATACATCATATACATATATATATATATTATAGAGTTTATTCAGGGTATGGGGATGGGAGTTAAGAGGATAGTAGAGGCAGAGAAAGGTAGAAAGAGAGTAGAGAGTAGAGGCTGGGCATTGGTGGCGCGCGCCTTTAATCCCAGCACTTGGGAGGCAGAAGGCAGGCGGATTTCTGAGTTCGAGGCCAGCCTGGTCTACAGAGTGAGTTTCAGGACAGCCAGGACTTTTGCATGAATAAAATCATTGGTTTGTCAAACCATCGATGAATCCCTTTTTATAAAAGGGATTTCTTTTATAAAGGAAAGAGGGAGAGATCATAAGCACCTGGATTTGTGAGAGAAGGAAGATCTGCCAGAAAGGGCTGAGGGGACTAGCAAAGTGTGTGTGGAGAACCAAGGCAGATTTTACTGGAGAGAGTAGAATGGGGCAGTGAAACTTGGAGGAGATGAGTGACCCGGGCTGTGTGTATGTCAGGGTGCCCACCACATTGAGAGGGCTAGCACTCCCTCACAAGGTCCAAGAGCTGTGGAAGCAGAGATGGCATCTGTATGCTCGGGTAGCACACCTTGTAATGCTGAGGCAGCGGCTGGCTCGTTCTTCTGGCTGCAGGGTTTGAAACGTGCTCACTTAACTAGCAAATAGCTCCCTGTTGGAGTGGAACCCCTACAGAGGTCACAGAGCAGGCGGGGGAGGCATTTGGTGGGGACTCATCTGACTAAGATGCTATCTGGGGAAGGGTTTAAGCTGATTAGGGTGCTATCAAATCGGCGACCTAGGGGGGTGGAGAGGGGGGTGATAGTAAGTGCCTAGGATGCTATCTCTCCCGTACAGCAGAGCGCCTCCTTCTGGCAGCTTTCAAATGCACTCCAATAGTCTCACTCAGAAGAGCCAGCAAGACAGTGTTAGGAGTTGCTAAGAATAAGGAGCAGAAAAGGTCAAGGTTTAAAAGGTAGGGTGAGTTCATCACTCTAGCAGAACAATCAGAAGACAGACACTGTCCAACCTCAAGGAATAGGTCTAGATGGGGAAAAAGTGGGCACAAGGTAATTATGCTGTGACTTACCACAGCTGGCTTTGTCTCCCTCACTCAGTGTGTCTACATGCACCCAGTGTGTCTACAGTGCACTCAGTGTGGCTACATGCACTCAGTGTGGCAACAGTGCACTTAGTGTGGCTACATGCACTCAGTGTGTCTACAGTGCACTCAGTGTGGCTACATGCACTCAGTGTGGCAACAGTGCACTCAGTGTGTCTACATGCACTCAGTGTGCTCAGGCCCACTGATCCCTGATGGCCCTTTTTTCCAGAGAAAGAGGAGGCAATGAGGCAGAAGGGAAGCAGCATCACGCTCAGGCAGTGGGCTACCCTGTCCGCCTCTGTGGCGGTCAGTTGTAATTTGCTTCTTGGCACAGGGCAGGTCTGCAGGGTTTAACAGTTGAGCAGTGTGAAGAGCACCCACTGTGGGCTTAGTACTTCATTCTGCAGAAGGCATGCCAGCATAAGAAACTCCAAGACATAGTGGCACCCTTTAAGAAGTTAAAAATATTCCAAAGAGGTCAATATTAGCAAAAGCACACACACAAAAAATTGTTTTGTTTTGTATTTCTGTTTTTTTTTTTTTTTTTTTAAATAGTTCTTGATGATAAAATGCAAGGACATTCTGGAATGGGGGTGTGTCCTTGAACAAGGAAGGTGGGGGTGGGGAGAAAAACTCGGGTTCAGGACCTAGGTACACATAGCTGGCTTACGGACAGTTCTGCTAGCCCAACAGCTGCCTAGCAACAGCTTACGTCATCACCTGCTGCCAGGTGTGAGCCAGTCTAATAAGGCTGCTAACTCTCTCCATCTTCTTTCTCTATCGCTGTCTGTTCCCACGTGTTCCTGGCCAGCCTCTCTACCTCTTCCCCCCCCCCCCTCTTCTCTGCCCTCATAGTTCTGTTCCTCGCGATCCCAGGTCCCCGTTCGCTTTCTCTTCCCCCCTCCCTCCCTCCCATAATAAAAGGCCTGTCATATGGCGTGATCCCTCAGGGAGACATATTGGCAAGGCTCACCAAGGTATTCCCTCCCACCGCCATTATACCGTATTATGAACCAGAACACACATGGCAGGTTGTGGGTGAGAGTAGGCGACAAGGGGCATCCGAGTGGGAAAGCAGAATGCTCTTCGGACAATATCGAAGGACTGTTAAGGGAGATATTTGCGTAAAGCTCTCAGTAGACATGAAGTCCACCATAAGATGAGTTCTTCAAAGGCTAGTGCCCTGTGTTAGGTTCCCTTGGTGTATCCATTCATCAGACAAACCTGGGTGCTGAGGCTGATCAAGAGGGACAGACAGAGCCTCTGGTATACAGCGGTTTACAATCTAGTGGCAGAGGCAAAGAACTCATAAATACATGTGTGATGCTAATGAAGACCATGCTGGTTGTCATGGTTGGAATATGCTTGGCACAGGGAGAGGCACTATTTGGAGGTGTGGCCTGATTAGAGTGGGTGTGGCCATGTTGGAGTAGGTGTGGCCTTGTTGGAGTAGGTGTGGCTCTGTGAGCCTGGAATTTAAGACCCTCATCCTAGCTGCCTGGAAACCAGTCTTCTTTTAGCAGCCTGCAGATGAAGATGTAGAACTCTCAGCTCCTCCTGTGCCGTGCCTGCCTGAATACTGCCATACTCCCACCTTGATGATAATAGACTGAACCTCTGAACCTGTAAGGCAGCCCCAATTAAATGTTGTCTTTTTAAGACTTGCCTTGGTCATAGTGACTGTTCACAGCAGTGAAACCCTAACCAAGACACTGGCACTGCTCCCAGGCAGGCCATGTTGCAGATGGGAGAGGAGTGGCAGAAAACCTCTCACCCTGTCAGGTCCATTCACTTCTGAATCCACAATGTACAGTGGATGGACCATATGAAGTAAGATACACATGCAACACATAAAAACACACACTATATGTGTATATAGCACACATTATACCGCACACTTATACCAAACAATGTGGTCACACACCATATGCCAAATAAGGTGCTATAACACACATCATACCACACACAGCATAGTACATACAACACAGCACACAACATACATGCAACATCTATATAACAACATATAACACAGCAGAGACATTCAATGTGTGTAGCATAACACACACAGCACACACAACACAATATATACACAACACATGCAACACAACACATACACAACATACACACACACAACATACACACACACATACACACAGAGCAAACTCTCTTTTGAACCATCTGCATAGATTATCTCTAGGCTCATCATTTTTTAAAAATATATTTATTTATTATTTTACATGAATACACTGTAGCTATCTGCAGACACACCAGAAGAGGGCATCAGATCCCATTACAGATGGTTGTGAGCCACGATGTGGTTGCTGGGAATTGAACTCAGGACCTCGGGAAGAATAGTCCGTGCTCTTAACTGCTGGGCCATCTCTCCAGCCCCACACCATCAGTTTTATTTCAGTGTTTACTGCTTTTGACATCACACATAGATACACCAATAATTCATATGGCTTGCTGGGATAGTGGGAGAAGAGTATGCTTTGTAAAGAGAGTCACTGACAGGGTCCAGCCCACCCCAAGGTCAAAAGGATCAGCATTTCAGAGCATCTCTATTCATTTGGATAATTAACTAGCAGGCTCAGCTTAGCATAATCAGATCACTGTTTCTGAAAACAGCTACTACACCACAGCCCCCACTAGGAAGGGTGCCAGCTTAATTCTTGGCTTGGCTCCTTGGCTGCTCCCTGTTGCTAGCTGCTCAGGTGGAGAGCCCAAGATCTCCGCCTTAGAGCTTTGCTCTCTCAGGCACCTGGGATCTCTCCACCCATCAGCAATTCAATTTTGGTGCAGGCTCCAACACTTCTCTTGACCTTGTGACTTCCCTCTTAAAACAATCTTGCTCTGTCTTGCTTCCTTGCTAGCTTCTTTGCAGTCCAGGCTCAGAAGAGCTGTGGGCTAGTTTAGTTAGTGCTAAAGCCAAAGTCCAACAATAAAAAAATATCTTTTAGATTAAAGCCACGTTGCCGTCAGCATTTTCCCAGTGGCCTGCAAATGCTATGACGACTAACTTCTCTGATGTTGTCTATTGACTTTTGTCCTTCTCTGATTTCGTCTGTGACTATTCTCTGTTTCTCTCAAGGTATCTGGCTTGCTAGTTCTACCTTGAACATGCTGGGTATGTTCTTGTCTCAGAGACTGCAGCTATCTGCCACCAATTCCATACCTATCTATCTATCTATCTATCTATCTATCTATCTATCTATCTATGGTCTACCAGAAGTCCCAGCATTCAAGAGGTAGAGGCAGGTGAATCAGGATTTCAAGGTCATCCTTGGGTACATAGTAAATGAGAGGCCAGTCTGAAATATTTGAGTTCTGGAGAGAGAAAGAGTGAAAGAGGCAGGGGTGGGGGTGGGGGAGGAGAGAGAAGAGAGATAGGGAAGGCTACTTACCAGAGTCTGGAATGGAGAGAGAGCAGGGCAGGAACATTCAGAGAGAGGGAGGGATGAGCATGAAGGCTCAACAGCTGGACGGGCCTCAAGATCCTGAGTAGCCGTTGGGCCATTGTGACAAGGTCAGCATAAATGTACACTGAGAAATGGCAGATGAGTTTAGAAGTGCAGTCAGAGCCAGATGGAGCAGGCACCTCTGGTAGGGAAGCAGGATTTCAAGCATGACGGGAAGCCAAAGAGCACCTTGTGATTAACAGTTGGATTTGCGATTTTTAAAGATGAGTGTGAGTCTCCAGTGGGAAAATGACCGGAGCGGTCTGGAAGCAGCGAGCAACATGTAAGCATGGCGTGAAGTAGGCGTGACGTGGTAGACAGAGCGAGGTTTTATCTTACCTTTTATTTTGAAACCACCTCAATCTTACAGAGCAAAATCAGCTAAAGGAATCTGAGAATATGCTTTCATTAGTGTGATTCACTTTCCAAAGTCTCGACCGGTGGCGTCTGAGCTTCTCCATGGCCGTCTCTACCAAGTTCCTCCTTTGTCGTTACCCGTTCACGTATGCGTGGATGAAAAGACTCCTCTTTGTAGATCCACATTCATGTCTATTTTTGTCTATAGCTTTAAGCTTTGAACGACAACATCTAGTTGTTAGGTACGTATCGTGCCTGTATTCACACAAGTTTCTGTGAACTATTTGGTCATGGATATGTCATACATTTTTTTGCCTCTGTATTTGTGCAGGGAGTGAAGAAAATGCGTTTTATTGATAAGAACACACAAGCATAGAAATTGACAAAGTCTCCCTTGAGTTAGGTTCAAGAAATTGGTAAAGCCTTCTTCCAGTCCATGTAGCAATGTTCAGAAAGCATAGATTGTAGCTCTTTCTTCCCAGATGACTGCAAACTGAGATTGGTCCCCTATAGAGACCCCCTACCAAGACCAGCTAACTCCTCCCTGTACAACACACAGTTAGTGTGCTGAGGTTTCCGCATAGTTGGTGTCTGGTAGTTTTCTTTATAATAAGCACCCGCCTTATTGCCCGGAGGCAAGGTCTTTCATTGAACCAGGCCCATTTTGGCTAGGCTTGATGGCCAGGGAGCTCTCAGAATCCTCTAGTGGCCACTCCCCACCCCACCCCTCACCCCACCACCCGAAATCTTGGGGTTACTGGTACACATAGCCATGCCTAATCTTTTACCTGGGTGCTGGGGATTTGAACTCAGGTCCTCGTGCCTGGAGGACGGGTGTTCTTACCTGCTGGCCCATCTTGGTATTCTTTAGTGTGTGTTTAATCAGAAGATAATTAATTCTCAGGTTACCAACAGAACTGTGAGAAACCCAGGGACTCTAAAACAAATAACTATATGTATATTTTTTAATCTAATTTTCAGTATAGATTCTATATTCATCAGTTGCCTCAACAGCGTTCTCTGTAGTAATCTGGAGCTAGAGAGAGATGAGTCAGTAGTTAAGGACACTTGTGGAAAATCTGGTTCTGTTCCCAGTGCCTGCATGGCAGCTCACAACCATCTAATTCCAGGGGAACTGATGTCCAATTCTGGCCTGCAAGGGCAGAAGGCACAGCATCTGTACATTAACATGCATACAGGCTAAACACACACATATATAAAATGAATAAGTCTTTTTTTAAAAAAGTGTGTGTGTATGTGCAAGAAAGAGTATGTACAAGAGAATAGGTCTGCAAGAGTGTGTGTGCATGAGTGTGTGTGTGTGTCTGTGTGTGTGTGCGCGCGTGCGTGTGTGTGCATGCATGTGTGAGTTTTCTCCTTCCATTGTGGGTCCTGCATATGGAATTCAGGCTTGGCAGCAAACGTCTTCTTCGGTGTTTGAGCCATCTTGCCAGGCCCCTCCTTGAGATTTCCGGCGAATTTTTGTGTTTCTGAGTATTTGTTCACTTGTTCAAGAACATCCCGTTGATTTGTGATGCTCCGTTTGAGTTTGAGTTTGCTTCGGGGCTTCTTTGTTTCATTAGAAGAAACATTTGTTTCTCGGTTCCTTTATGGCCTCTGACCGCTTTTGTACAGAAGCTGAGTGCTTACATCTCTGGGTTCCCTGCTAGGGCTCAGTCATGGCTGTTCTTGGTTGTCAACTTGACTGCATCTGGAATTAACTAAAACCACCAAATGGGGTGCATCTGTGAGGGATTTCTGCTTAATTTGAAGTGAGGAGATCCACTTCTAATCTGGATCTCTGAGGTAGACACACCTTTAATCCAAGTTTTATTGAGATGGGAGGACCCTCCTCTGATCTGGACCACACATTCTGCTAGAGGCCTATATAGAAAGAAAGAGCTTTTGCTGGGTTGCAGAAGCCTTTAATCTCCCAGCACTCCCGAGGTAGAGAGATCTCCGAGTTGGAGGCCATCTTGGACTACAAAGCAAGTTTCAGAATAGCCAGGACCACATGGAAAAACCCTGTCTCAAAAACAAGCAAACAAAACAAAAATGTAAGACAAAAACAAAAGAAGGTGGTTTTGCTCTTACTTTCTCTCTTCTTGCTAGCAAGTCTGTTCCTACACCTGTGTTAGAGCCTACTTCTTCAGGATTCTGGCGTTTACTGAAGACCAGCTGAGACATCCAGACTCATGGACTGACTGAATAATTACGGGATGCTTGGACCTTCAGTTGATAAGTGGCCAACATAGGACAAGCTGGGCCAGAGTCTGCAAGTCATTCTAATAAATCCCCTTTCTAATATACACAGTGAGATTCATACATGTTCTATTACCCTGACTGATACAGGCTCCTACTTTAAGAGCTTAGGTCACAGCAAGTCGTACAATACAGTCGTCTTACTGGTTGGTCTTGTGGTAATAAGGAGGAATGGGAATGTTTGGTACCTCCAGGTGCTTGTCTTTTTCTAGTATTCTTAATGTTCCCCTCCTTTCCCTTCATAAAACTCAGCTGAGAGTCATTAGTACGTCCGTGCCCCAACTCCGGCCCCACCCACGCCCCAGCCTGGCCCTGCCCCACTGCCCCCCCCACCCCCAGCCATAGTTGTCTAAGGCTGTTGCTTCTGACCTCTGTCTTGGGCCCTTTTCCCCTGATGAGTGCTGTGGGCTTCCGGGCCAGAAAGTCTTCAGCGTTTTAATCTCTCCCTACTAGTACGACTTTCAGAGGATGACACACGTCCGCATCCTACGTCATCTGTGTACATACGTCTGTTCTGAGTGGTCTCACAAATCTTCCTTGCACTACACCATATATAATGGTGTTTTTCAAGTTGTGGTGGTTTGAATAGGTTTGGCCCCCATAGATTCGTGTGTTCAATACTTTGCCATAGGGAGTAGCACTCTTGGGAGGTGTGGCCTTGTTGGAGGAGGCGTAACCTTGTTGGAGGAAGCGCTGTCACTGTGTAGGTAGGTGGGCTTTGAGGGCTCCTATGCCTAGCCTCTACCTAGTGTGAAAGTCTTCTCTTGGCAACCTTCAGATCAAGATGTAAAACTCTCAGCTCCTCCTCCAGCACTATGTCTGCCTGGGTCCCGCCATGATGTTAACGGACTGAACCTCTGAAACTGTAAGCCAGCCCCAGTTAAATGTCTTTTATAAGAGTTGCCTTGGTCACAGTGTCTCTTCACAGCAATAAAACTCTAACTAAGACTCCTGTGTTTGCCCTCAAGGCTTTGTTGAGGTTACAGGGTGTTGCAACTGGCTTGCTCTACCTGGCTTGAGACAAAAGACTTAACAAAAAATGTTGCGGCTTGCTCCCGTCTTCAGGTCAGGGTCTAGAGGGAGAGAGATAAGGGAAAAAGACGCTAAGAATGGAGACAAGACAGAGGTTCTGATCCAGTCTCAAGTCTAGTCTTGAGTCTTTTATTGAAGGGAAATTTGGGGTATTTATACACTTTTGCCACGCCCCTTGTAGTCACAAGGATATGACATAAGCCTTGGAGGCGTGGCTAGTACATGCACCTTACAGGCATGGATAGCTGCTTTCTAGTCGCTTTCTGTTAAAAGTCGGCTCCCAACAACAGGGAGTTCAGTTTTGGGGTGATCCTCTCATTCACGGTCATAGTTTGATCCATGTGAGATTTGATTTCACTCTTCTGTTTTTATAAGACTGTTGCTATAGTTTAAGTACAAAACTCCGGGGTTGTCAATAAACGTTTTGGTGATGTGGCCTGTGAGGTGGATTGTACTGTGAATAGGAGCCCCTGTGAACAGGCTTGAGGGAGGTTGGTTTTCTCTTTTCCTTCTGCCCGCCTTTGAGTAAAGATGTAGCATAGGGACACAAAGAAAGTTCCTGTTATTTATACGTGGAGATTTATAATCTCCACCCTGCTCTGGCCACTCCAAATGGAACAAGGTGAGTCGTCACAGACCTGTATGTTTAAGAGCTGCCGGGAATACTCAAAAGTATTTTTAAGACAGACAAAATCGGATCTGTTGGCAGTGTCAATGTGCACTCTCCATGGGTGCTTCTCGAAGGGCTGGCTGAGCCAAGGGGAAGAGGAAAGGTGTGGGAGAGGAGTTGATACAGGTGGGCGGAGATTCCAAAGATTTCCGCGCCCGCTGTGTTAGCTTCCATATATCTTTGCCATATTGGAGCTTTGCCATATTGGAGCTTTGCCAAATGGAGATACTGACTAAGCTGGCAGCTGGCCTGAAAGGCTGACCTCAGGGATCAGTTGGGGTGCATCAGGGTGCGCACGTGGCAGGCATTCACTTGCTGCCCTAAGAGCGCTCTGGAAGCAGGTGCCCCTGAGCTAACTAGGGAAAGCCCCTGCTTTATTGCCAAGGTATATTTCCCAGCTGTACCCTCTTCAGAAGATTACAGGTTATTGCGTCTTCCTAAAGGTTTAAGGATTAAATATGTCCTAGGACTATAACAGCTAGGTTGTCCTGATACATTTAGGAAGAGAAAAAAATAACGGGGGGTGGTAGGGGGCGGGAATCACACGTAATCCAGATCGGACAGAAATAAACACGAACTGGTGTCTTTGCAAGGATAAGCTGCAGCTGACTTGCTTCAAACCCTTTGACTAGGGATGTAACTCAGTTGTGGAGCGTGTGCCTGGCACGAGGAAGCTGAGTTCCACCCCCCACTCCCCCAGCGCAGACAGAAATAAATAAATAAAAGAAAACATTGGCCTAATTTGCATCAAGCCCACAGCTGCCGCTGTTACTGCTCCGTCTTCAGCCTTGGGCCGCTTTCCCTTGGCCAAAACCCACACGACGTTGTCTCTAAGGTGCAAGCACTTAGTTAGCAAGGCAGGAGAAACGCACATCTGATCTCCCCGAGG
The DNA here is from genome assembly GCA_030674055.1 of Rhabdomys pumilio. Classification (NCBI taxonomy): domain Eukaryota; kingdom Metazoa; phylum Chordata; class Mammalia; order Rodentia; family Muridae; genus Rhabdomys; species Rhabdomys pumilio. The sequence goes on from JANHMN010000019.1 coordinate 33,559,825, forward strand.
GGTGCGGTGGCTGGGCCCCTCTCTGTCCTGCTCTCTGGACAGGTGCAGCCACGTAAGCGGGAACGGAGAGGAACAGGTTCGGTGCTGGAAGATGCTCCGCAAAGAAACGGAGCCGGCTCTCATCGCACCAGCTGGTGGGAAGCTGAACTGTTTAAAAACTAACGCCGAGCCTCCGCCAAGGAGAACGCTGTGTGCGCATTAGAGCCGGGCTGTGTACTCATTAGAATACGGCGCGTGAAAGAAATACGGTGCATTCGAAAACTTAAAGACACGTTAACCATTGATGTGTTGCTGTGTTATCCCGGATAGCTCTTGTTCAGAAAGTTACAAGTTCAGAGGTACACAAAGAACTGAAGATGCAAAACCGTTCCGTTCTCTGCGGTTCTTGACTTTCCACGTTAGCGCGTGGGAAACCGCTTTCAAAGTTGGAGCAACGAGACTGGTTCTATCAGCTATCAGTCATGAAGAGGGCGGGACTTATTACTCTTAAACCACCCCCCTCTCTGTTGGGTAGATTCTGGGGGAAGGGAATCTCTTTAGTTGTAAGCTTTCAGACAAACCTATCAGCTCAAACCCTTTGGTCATTCAGACACTTTATATCCAGCTTGGTTAATATTAGAGAGTCACAAAAATACAATGAATAGACATGAACTTGATAGGTTTGTGGAGAGGAGGGAGAATGGATGAGGTAGTTTAAGCGGTAGGGGTCAGCAGGCATTGTGTATATGTGTAGAAACGTCTAAGAACAAATTTATGTAAGAAAAAAAAACTACTTAAACAGATAAAAACCAACAGAAAAGTCCAAAGTCATTGAGGAGATCTTGCAGATCCCGCATAATTAAGAACTGAAGAGGTCTGGATAGATCAGCTTTCGAACAAGAATTCTGGGTAATTAAAGTGATGGGCATTCATTGTAATTCCTCCTGCTGACCCGGTGGTCCTTAAAAACAGAACATGTTCGTTACTCGTTTGCTCCTCATTCAGGTAGAATGGCCCTCATGTGACATCCTGGATGCCTCCTCAGAACCAACATGGTTCTCTGATATTTTGGACCTTTTTGCCTGGACTTGATTACACTTCAAGCTTTGCCAGGATGAAAAATTAAGTTGTCTGTGTTAGCCGGGCGGTGGTGGCGCACGCCTTTAATCGGATTTCTGAGTTTGAGGCAGTCGGATTTCTGAGTTTGAGGCCAGCCTGGTCTACAGAGTGAGTTCCAGGACAGCCAGGACTATACAGAGAGACTCTGTCTCCAAAAACAAACAAACAAACAAACAAAAAGATGTATGTCTGTCTTAATTCATCTTTTATTGCTGTGGTAAGACACCGTGGCCAAGGCAATTTATAAAAGAGTTGGTTTGGGGATTACAACTCCAAATGGTTTCAGTTCACAAGCATAATGATAGGCGGCAGGCAGGCAGGGTGATGGAGTAGTGACTGAGAGCTCACCATCCTGAGCCACAGTCACATGGCAGAGAGAACTAAGTGGGACGCAGTTATTGCTAATCTTTTCTTCGAGGTTTTTCTTTGGGTGCTTTTAGCTAGGTGTTCATTCTTTTAACAGTTGTTCAGCATTTTTGCTCCCGTTGGTATCAGAGACAGACTGAAAGGTGGCTGCAGTCAGTGGAGGGGCTTGTCCAGCTTTGATTTGGGTCCCCAAGTGTCTCTGTTGAGTGCTAGAATTAACTAGGGAAAGTGTCTTGTAATGTGATGTGTTGAGACAACGCACCCTGGTGTGTGGGAGGGTTACTGCAGTCGTTCTAGACTGGGAGTGTCTGGAGGATACAGGGGAAGAGGGTGGAAGATGTGGCGGGAGAGGACAGAGGGAGGTATAGGGAGGTGAACATTGTAGAACATGACAGATATCTGGAGAGGACTTCTCCCAACTCAGGGTCTTCAGTGTTTCCTCCAGGACTTACGCTATTCTCTATTCCCATGATTTGTTTAATTAGTTGGCTACACATATTTTATACACTATTCTTCTTTGTTTACTTGTTTGCTTTTTGAGACAAGGTTTCTCTGTGTAGCCTTGGTTGTCCTGGAACTTTTTCTGTAGATCAGGCTGGCCTCGAACTCATAGAGGTCCACCTGCCTCTGCCTCCCGACTGCTGGGATCAAAGGTGTGCACCACCATTGCCCCATTTACACTAGTCATTTACTTAATCCAGATCTGGAAATCTGTCTTTCTAGAGACCCACCCCTGTCCTTATCTACATTTGCCTCCTAATGTGAACTACCTCATGGGTGTTGAGTTTGTTGAGCAATTAACCCAGCTGCCCATCCACACCACCTGTTGATAACCTAAATTGTAGAATGCATTGGACTTAGAAGTTCAGATAACTCCAACGAATACTGTTGTTGCCAATGCAGCCGTATTTAGAGACAAAAACTTCTGGTTGAAGAGTCTAACTCTAAGAATCTAGGAATAGTATGCATCCCCACCATCCTGTAACCCTTCCTGAGACTCCATATGTGTGTTTTATACACAAGCAAGGAGTTAAAGTTGTCTATCAAGTCGGCATCCAGTCTGTTTGGGAGCCATTTTGTCTCCACAACCTGAATACAACTGTTTAATGTGTCAGTCAGCATTGTCTGAAGTCTATCCCGGGACCTCTCCTCGATCTTGGAAGACTCCCAAGGTGAAACATTGTTCCAGAATCCACATCCAGGGCCATGCAGCTCACCCCAGCCTGTTACTGCCTAAATATAGCCGTGCAGCTCAGCTAAGTAGCTTATAAAGGATGGCCAACGTCTTAGAAGAAAGGACATTTCATATGTTGCGGCCTTTCGGTATAAACCCCCAAATCTGGAACAAATCAACCCTCACCTTCCATATCACAGGCAAAATTTCTAAATCTTCAAACATCCAAATGGGTTATTTGGGGGTGATATTAGTCATAACTGTTAGTTCCTCGCCTCCCTAAAGGCTCTGAGTAGAAACGGCTATTGTTGTAGCCCGTGTTGCCCCACGATTGGTGCCAAAATGTTGATGTCCGAGCTCTTTCTGGCTTGCAGGCCAAAATGTCTCAGCCTACGCTGCTGCTCTGGTCCACAGGTCAGGGTTTAGCAAGAGAGAGTTGTGGGGAAGAAGGGGAAGAGACTCAAGGAATAGAGACAAGCCAGAGGATTTGTAGTCAAGTCTCTCGTCTCTCACGTCTCTCTTTTATTGTCTATCTCATTGAAGGGCTCCTCTCTTATTTTTCTCTCTTATTTTCTCTTTCTTATTTATCCTCTTTGAAGGGAAGTCTGGGGTATTTATAGGCTTTTGTCACGTGTCTTGTAGGCGTGTGTATACCACATGCCCTTGCAGGTGTGGATATGACGTAAGCCTTACAGGCATGGATAGTACGTGCACCTTACAGGTGTGTATGTTGTGGATAGCATGTGGATAGCACGTGCACCGAATGTCTTGTAGGCGTGGATACCACGTGCTCCTTGCAGCTGGGGGCACTTAACAGCAAAACAAGCTATATGGGATATCAGAGTGTGCTCAGCTGTTGTAGGCTGTTGAAAACCAAGTCTCATGTCAGGGTATATGGCTCAAGATGGCTGCAAAGCTGATAGCTGCTTTCTAGCCGCTTTCTGCTTAAAGTCAGCTCCCAACAGGCTATGGTTTGCCCCTTTGTTTTCTGTGTTGACACAAAACCAGTTGTCATCTCAAAAAGACTAGGGACAAAGTATGCTGACATCAAATGTGGAAACCTGAGGCCATGGGATACAGGTTTAGTTTCCCCAGATACTGTGATTCACTGTCCAGTTGGTTGTGTGAAACGTTACACAACAAAGGAACTTGCAAGCCAAGGTATTTATTCCATGCTTTAGTGGGACCCCCACTTAAGCCATTCATAGCCAAGTGGGGGATTCTGTTATAGGCTTCCTGGCTATCTGGTGATGCCCTTAGCTTTTAGGTGAGGGGAAACCAGTGGTTTGCAAAGAATTCATTTTAAACTTGTTGAAAGTTATAAAGATGTGCCGGGCAGTGGTGGCGCACGCCTTTAATCCCAGCACTTGGGAGGCAGAGACAGGCAAATTTCTGAGTTTGAGGCCAGCCTGGTCTACAGAGTGAGTTCCAAGACAGCCAGGGCTATACAGAGAATCTTTGTCTCGAATAAAAACAACAACAAAAAAAGATATTAGGTCAAATGCAAGGTGTACAATGCATGGCTTTCAGAACTATTAAAAATAGCCCAAGATAATTTGCTTTCTCCCCCCGCCACCCCCCCCCCCCCCAAGACAGGGTTTCTCTGTGTAGCCTTGACTGTCCTGGAATTTGCTTTGTAGACCCAGCTGGCCTTGAACTCACAGAGATCCACCTGCCTCTGTCTCCACCACTCCTGACTTAGATCATTTGGCTTTAGTCTGCAACATTTTAAGTTCTCATAGTTTAGTCATTTGGCCTTGTGGAATCTTTTTTTTCCCCCCTTCCCCTCTCAATCCAGCCCAGCTCGCTCTGGGCCACCCCTGCTCGTTCATATGAGGGCCTCAGATCTCATTACGGATGGTTGTGAGCCACCATGTGGTTGCTGGGATTTGAACTCATGACCTCTGGAAGGACAGTCAGTGCTCTTAACCGCTGAGCCATCTCACCAGCCCCAGCCTTGTGGAATCTTTAACACAGATGTGGCCTGGTTTTCTTTTTTTTTTTTTTTTAATCCCCCAGCAATTTTTTCAGTTCACATTTGCTTATGATTTTGATTTTTATTAGGCACACCCTCCTTTAAAGAAGTTTAAAGTATCAAATCTGTGTCCCTGTGGTTGGACCGTGAAACCAGGATCTTACTTGGAAGGGTGACCTCTGGAAGCATGGCAGTGACCCCTTTATGCATCTCTGGGAGGAGAAGTGATCTGTGTAGCATTGATAGTGTGACAGTTGGAGCTGCCCTATGGAGACCATGCTGTACGTCTGTGGAGGGATGCTTACAACCAGGAAAACAAACCCAGTGGGCCCAAGACAGGATTCTATTTGCCAAAAAAACCAAACAAACAAACAAAATATTGGAGAAAGTAGGTATCTTTATGTGCCGTATGTGTCTAGGAAACTCAGTGTTTCTGAATTCTCAGCCTTAGAGTCTTTAGGGACTCTCCTCATTTCTCTGATCGGCTGGCTTTTTTGCCTTGGCCGGCCTCACTTTGATCTTAATCGGGCTTCCTCCAGGGGTCAGGCTGTGTATGAATCGTCCCAAGCTTGTCACCATCTAACTGAATAACTCCAAAACTAAGGCCTGATCTTTTTTCTCTGTACCCACAAGACCAAGACCAAAGGAGCACGCTGACTAAGTTGGAAGCGTGTCGCTCTCAGCATGTGCAGTGTCTTTGACAACTTCCATGAAATCCTCGGGTCACGTGACATTGCCTTTAGGCGCTTCAGGTGTCCCTATGCACCTGTTGGTGGGCAGGTGCGTTGAGTTGCTCCACCTGATTTTGTATTGTGGTTTCAGACTCAAAATACCTCACGTGATTCTTGGTCCTTTAGCCACTTCTGCAAATGGTTGTCTCAGCAGCTGAGGCTGTTAGGTTCACGGAGATGGCTCTGTCACCTAGCTTGGGGCTTTGTTAGGCTCAGGAGCTTTACCAAGAACTTATCATAACGAGTCTAAGCTACGAGTGCTAGGCAGTTTTCGAAGACCAGGTAGGGACAGCTCTCCTGTCAGGCAAGGCACGGCTAGGTGATAGCAGAGGTACACCCTCAATATATACAATGATGATGATGATGATAAATAAAAAATTGAAAGTATTGTCTTCTTGCGTACCCTACCCTAACTAAATTTCCTTCCTTCATTACGAAAATGTTTATTGTTATTATATGTGTGTATATATGCATACCATAGTGTGTGTGTGTGTGTGTATGTGTGTATGTGTGTATATATATATATATATATGTGTGTGTGTGTGTGTGTGTGTGTGTGTGTGTCAGAGGATAACACAAGCTTGTTCAGCTGTGGGAACTAGGATCCAGGAGGGAGGTAGAGCCAGGAACCTGGGAAACCGACTACGGAGACCAGCGTGGAGATGCAGATCTACTCTATTGCACAGCAGCAAGCGTTTTTTATATGCCCTTTGAGCCAACAGGAAATCCACACGAGCTCTGGAGTAGCCAACCAACCCACTGGCACTACGGGGAGGTGCCAGGCTGTCAGCATGGGGAAAGCAGCCAATGCCCTGCTCCGGACCCATTCTGATGTCCCACTAGTTTGCCATGATCCTCCATTTTGTGTCACATGGTCTGCCAGCAGACACAGGCTATGAGAGTGGTATAGGGCCTCCCTCACTGCCCACCCACCAGAGACCACAGCACCCACACCACCCTACACTACATTTTCTTCCTTCCTTATAAAAATGTTTATTGTTATTGTATGCATACCAGAGCATATATGTAGGGGGTCAGAGGACATGCTTCTACACTTGGTTTTCTTCTGCTGCTTTTTATGTGGGTGCTGGGGACAGGACTCAGGTCGCCAGGCTTGTGTGGCAGACACTTTAACACTCTGAACCATCTCACTGACCCTCAACAAGGTTTTACTGACAAAAAACCTCTAATGCTGTTCACAGCCAAGTGCCCTGTTGACACTTGAGCTGCAGAGTCCAATCTGGGGGCTTCTCTTTTGTTGTGATTCATGCCATGCCTTTGCCAAAAATAATGGCAGCAGGAACGGTGGCATCAGTGTTCCCTGTTGCGTGTGGTGGCTGCCCTACCATGGCTTGATGAAGCCAGGGGTACCGTTCTGTTTTTAATTTTCTAGGTGGTGATGATGATATTAAGACTTCCCTGAGGGCTGGCGAAATGGCTCAGTGGTTAAGAGCACCAACTACTCTTCCAGAGGTCCAGAGTTCGATTCCCAGCAACCACCTGGTGGCTCACAACCATCTGTAATGGGATCCAATATCCTTTTCTGATGTGTCTGAAGACAGTGACAGTGTACTCACATATATACAATAAGTAAATCTTAAAAAAAAAAAAAAAAAAAAAAGAATCCCTCATGTTTCAGTGAAAAGAAAGCTGAATCAAATACTGGAGTATTATTTTAAAAAATTACCACTAGAACTCATCATTCTAAAAATAAAAATCAAAAAAAAAAAGAAAATGAATCCGTTCCTATGGCTTTCTGTAACTATGGAGTTTCGGCTGCAGGGGAGCGGTCAGTGATGACATCCCACTTGTGTTTTATGTCTGAACATGGCGACTCGTTATCCCACGTCATTCCCATCACACAGAATGGTGTGCTGTAGGCTCTTGGTCCTCAGGTCGTGTAGGGAGAGAAAAGAAACCCTGTGGATAGCTAACCGAACAAGAGGGACAAGCAAGAGTGGAGGGCGGCCGGGGAACAGTAGCCAGGGTCTGCGGACGTGTGGGAGCCTGAAGGGACCCAGCGATGATGAGGAAGCTATCCAGACTCGGGTGTGTGGGAAAGGAGAGATGTGGAAGGGCGCCCTTGAGCCTTTTCTTGTTCCATAAGACTGTCAATGGCCTTGATATATCACGTACTGTTTTTCCTGGGGGTTAAGACATAGACATGATGTCTTTTGTTGAAATGCAAAGATTCAGAGGTGGGAGTCATGACTCACCTCTTTTTCTTTTTAAGGTTAGTTTACTTATTTATTTTATGTATATGAGTACACTGTCGCTGTCTTCAGACACACCAGATGAGGGCATCAGATCCCATTACAGATGGTTATGAGCCACCATGTGGTGGCTGGAAATTGAACTCAGGACCTCTGGAAGAACAGTCAGGGCTCTTAACCGCTGAGCCATCTCTCCAATCCCTAAATAATTCTTTAAAAAAAAAATAGGCAGATGAGAAAGAGCATTTATTTTATCTTTTATTTTTATTTTTTAGTCTTTCCAGACAGGATTTCTCAGTGTAATCTTGGCAGTCTAGGAACTCATTCTGTAGACCAATTTGGCCTCCAAATTGGAGATTCACCTGCCTCAACTTTCTAAGTGCTGGGGGTAAAGGTGTGCTCCATATGGCAACCTCATATTTGGTATTTTAAATGAGAACATTCTACTTTTATGTCTTGGTGTTATCAGTGCTGGAAAATTAATGACATGCTGACTGTGTGTGTTATTTATATTAGGCAAAGAGGTGTTTTTCTTGGACAGAGGACAAAACTGAGATGTTAGTTTACTTTTCTATTGTTGTGATAAAACACCATGACCAAAAGCAACTTACGGAGTATTTATCATGGCTTATGGGTTTCTGAGGGAGGGTTCATAATGACAGAGGAGGCATGGCATCAGGCAGCCAGGGCAAGAAGCTGAGAGATCACATCTCTATCCACATGGAAGAAGCAGGAAGAGAAAACTGGAATGAGGTGTGGCTCTGACTTCTCAAAGCCCTGTGTGACCATGACTTCCTTCAGGAATATTATGGAGCCCACTAAAGGTTCCATAACCTTTCCCAAACAGCGCCACCTGCTGGAAGCCAAGGCTACAAATACACCAGCCTGTGGGGGAACTTTTCTCATTCAAACCAGATGTGTATGTCTCAGCTTGGGCAAGGTCTTTTTGTTTTTCTCTCCATTCCTACCTATAGTGGTTAGGGACACGTGCAGAATAAAAAGAGCAGAGCTTGAAGCGATCAAGCACTTAGGCCTTGGGAGTCATCTTTCACATAGGTGGAGAACAACAAACTTTGAGAATTCTTGTATTTTTCTTATTTTGTGTCTGAGCAGATGATCTTTTGTTTTGTCTAAGTCAAAAGAGTTCAAGGAAGAATTTCCTTGGAGGATTTAAAGATTACTGAAAGGCTAGGGAGATGGCAAACACAAAGCTCTGAGTTCGATACCCAGCTTCACATATTCTAGGATGTGGTAGTGAACACTCACAACTCCAGTAGGAGGCTCAGAAGCTCAAAGCCATCCTCAGGTACATAATAAATTCAAGGCCAGCCTAGGATTTGAGATCCCGTCTATAAGAGAATGAGCAAGAGACATACATACATACATACACACACACACATACACATACATACATATATAGGTCGATAGATACATAGATAGTAGACAGAGATATACATAGATGCATAAATAAATGCAGATAGATAGATAGATAGATAGATAGATAGATAGATAGATAGATTGATAGATAGACAGCCACATAGATAAGATAGACACAGGGATAGATATATCCATCCATACATGCATACATAGGTAGATCGATGGATAGATGAATTTGAAAAGTAGTAGTGAAGCCAGGTATGATAGAACCTACCTTTAACCCTAGTACTCCTGAAGCGAGGCAATTAAGTCTCTGTGAGTTTAAAGACAGCCTAGTTGGCCTCAGATTGAGTTTGAGGCTAGCCAGGACTGCACAAGGAGACTCTTATCTCAAAACAGAGGAAAAGGTTAAACGCCCTGGCCTGTGTTGCTGGCTACAGAGAGGGACAGGGAAAGGACACTGTTAAGCTTCGTTCTGATAGTCACTTACAATTTACTAATGATGCTTGCTGTCCTTCTAGCTCACACTCTGTGTCCAAGTTGGAAATTTGTGTTTCTCCTCTACTGTGTTGATAGGAAAATTAAAACACAATTCCCTAGGAAATTTCTGCCGGACCTGGCTTCTCTGGCTAGGCTCAGCTGTCTGCCCCAGGGTCCCTTTGCCTGGGCCTCCCTTGCCCTGGGCTTACAAGCCCTCTGCCCTACTGTGCTCAGCCCAGCCTCATCTTGTTCAGCCTGTTTTACAGGTTTGGGGGTTGAACTCGGGTCCTCGGATTTATACTGTAAGCCCTTTATGTACTGAGCCCTCTTCCTAACCTTACAGCCGGAATTGTTATGGCTTCCCACTGAGGTCGGAATAAGCTTGTAGAGTAACTCTGTGAGCTGTGGCTGATAGACTTTAGTGTTCCCCAACCTGTGGGTCTCAACTCCTTTTGGGGTTGAAGGACCCTTTCACAGGTGCGGCCTAAGACCATCCAAAGCATAAATATGTACATTACACAACAGTAGCAAAATTACTGTTATGAAGTAGCAACGAAAATAATTTTTGGTTTGGGGTTGGTCACCACAACACGAGGAACCTGTATTAAAGGTCCAAAGTGGTTAGGAAAGCTGAGAATCAGGCTTAAAGCCATCAATAAAGGAATAAGAGCAAACAAACCTCTTTAGAATGCAAATATCCCCAGGGGCTTAGAGAGACAATGGCAGGCAGGCACTGAGCCCGGTGAGATCCTTTGGAGAGTAAGCTGTATTTCTCTCTGCAATCTTTTACAGTGCCTTTGGGTGCTGTTTCTCAGTCTCATGCTAACTCGTGGCTGTTCTCCTCCTGGGATGCAAGGCTTCCTTTTCTTCATGGTAGAACCCTTCCTGGGACTCAAACAAACCTAGTTTGAAAGGGACCCAGCAGGAAGGTAGCCGGTAGCAGGAAATAGCAACAGATAAAATGTGTCACAGGGGATCCTTACCCAAGGCTTCCCCAGGAACATATCCTTTGATAGGCTGGTTGGGCACAGTCAGTTCTGTGAAACACTTAATATACATGTTTCCATCGGACACCTGAGAGGCCACTGAGTCCAAGAATCAGACACAGTGTTTGGTTTGCGAAGGCATAAGAGACTTCCCTCCCAGCCTTTCCAGAGTTTCTTCCTCCATCCTGGAGATTGGAGACTTGTACTTCTATTTTCTTGTTCCTTTCCTCCATCCTGCAGATGATAAATTATTGAGAAGCCATTTGGACTGTAAAAATGAAATATACAGCCTTTATAACCACCCAGCAGGGGGCCTGGATTAGAGCCAGCTGCTGTAAGCTGCTAGGTTCCAATATTCTTAAAACTGATCAAAGTCCTTCCTCATGAAGACTGGGTCCTTGGTGGAGGGAGGGAGGGAGAGAAGGAAGCCTAGTGGGAGGCGTTAATTGTCTATAGAACATCCTTACTGATTTAAAAAAAAATGATTATTTTATTTATTTACATTTCAAATAATGTCCCCCTTCCCGGTTTCCCTTCCGCAGCTCCCCCTTCCCATTCTCCCTCCCCTTTGCCTCTATGAGGGTGCTTCCCCCACCCACTCACCCATTCCCACCTCACTGATCTAGCATCCCCGGACACTGGGGTATCGAGCCTTCACAGGACCAAGGGCCTCCCCTCCTATTGATGCCAGATAAGGCCATCCTCCCTCTGCTACATATACAGCTGGAGCCATGGGTCCCTCCATGTGTAAATTTTGGTTGTGGTTTAGTTCCTGGGAGCTCTGTGGGAAGGGTGTGTGTGTGTCCAGTTAGTTGATATTGTTGTTCTTCCTTTGGGGTTGCAAAACCCTTCATCTCCATCACTCCTTCCCCTAACTCTTTTTTTTTGGGTGATCCCTGGGTTCAGTCCGATGGTTGGCTGTGAGTATCTGCATCTGTATTGGTCAGGCACTGGCAGAGCCTCTCAGGGGACAGCTATACCAGGCTCCTGTCAGCAAGTGCTTCTTGGCATCAGCAGTAGTGTCAGGGTTTGGTGTCTGCAGATGGAATGGATCCCCAGGTGGGGCAGTCTCTGCATGGCTTTTCCTTCAGTCTCGGCTCCATTTTTTTTTTTTTTTTTTTGTCCCCATATTTCCTGTGAGGCTGGGTGTGTCAGAACTCTTGGGGATTAAGCTGTCTCTGGGTGTAATTGGGGTGGGGAAGGCTGGAACACAGGATCCACTCCAGGGCCAGATTCAGACAGGAAGAAGCTAGTATCTATGACTGGGGTATATGTGTCCCTGCATCCCCTGGGGCCCTGGGCAGGTTCCAGTTAGGCCAGGTATTGGGGCAGTAGTGGTGGATTCATCTGTGAGCCTGGGTGTGTCGGAACTCCTGGGGGTGGGATGTCAAGCTGTCTCTGGGTGTGATTGGGGTAGGGAGCCTTTATAAAACCAAGGCTATGTTTTATAGAGCACAGTATGGTGCGGTGGGAGGCGTGCCTCAGCGGGCCCATGCTGAGGTATCCCCTTCTTTCCAAAGTACCAGCCATAGACAGGTATAGTATAGAGTAGATTTTTTATTTAGGGGCATAGGATAGGGAGTTGACAAAGGGAAAGAGAGAAAAAGGGAGAGAGAGAGAGAGAAAGGGAGAGAGAGAGAAGAGTCAGACCAACTTATTAAGAGAGAGGGGGGAGGGGGAAGGAGGGAGGGAGAAAGGGGTCAGAGAGAGAGGGGCCACAGAGAGCAAAGAGAGGCCAAACCATCTCTTTTAGATCAAACCAGACCTACCTGGTTGTTGCTAGGTAACTGTTGAATGAAGCCTAGAAGGAATGCTAACACTGTGCATGAAGCTTGGTGGGTTCAGAGTCTGTGTTTGTATTTTAGTTCATTTGTGCTTGGGACTCTGATGGAAACTAGCCGTGATTTCCAACCATTGCTAAGGTGGAAACGGTCTTCTAGAGTGAACCTTTATCCTTGTGTGGCTTACCCTTTTAAGAATCTGAAAAACCGGGCTGGTGAGATGGCTCAGCAGATAAAGAGAGGTTTGCTGACTGCCAAGCTCTGATAACTTGAATTTGATCCCTGGGACCCACATAACAGATGGAGAGAACTGGCCCGTTCAGGATGTCCTCTGACCCTGAGCACACCTAGAAACATTTGTACCCATCTCTTCTCCCCCCAAAATGAAATAAAAATCTTCCCCCAAATTATCAATGTCCTTTCTTCTCACCAACTAGATTTATACACTAAGATACAAAAGGTGTCAAGGTAGTTATGAATCTCTGATGGCCGGATGACACAGATTCATAAATTCCTTATTAGATTTTTATTTCCTGTATGTTATAAGTATACACAATTGCTAATATAGCTATAATTTCTCTTATGTACTTTTTTTTTTTTTTGGTTTTTCTAGACAGGGTTTCTCTGTGTAGCCCTGGCTGTCCTAGAACTCACTCTGTAGACCAGGCTGGCCTCGAACTCAGAACTCTGCCTGTGTCTGCCTCCCAAGTGCTGGGATTAAAGGTGTGCACCACCACTGCCCGGCCTCTTATGTACTTTTTTAGTTTTGTTTTCAAGACAGGGTTTCTCTGTATGACCCTGGCTGTCCTGAACTCTGTAGACCAAGCCCTGTAGAACTCAGAGATCTGCCTACGTCTGTCTCCCACTTGATATATCCAAGGTAGGTACCACCACAGCCAGCTAGTTTCTCTTTCTTTAAAAAGTCACATATTAAAAATAAATAAACGTTATATTGTGACCTTGTCTTTATGGGAAGGTACAATTGACTGAGGGTTTTTCTTTTGTTGTTGTCTTGTTTACCAAACATTTTAATTTTTTTATAATTCATTTATTTTATTTATATACATTGTTTTTTTTTTTAACATTTTTATTTGTTTATTTTTATGTATAAGTACACTGTCACTGTCTTCAGACATACCAGAAGAGTGCATCGGATCCCATTACAGATGGTTGTGAGCCACCATGTGGTCGCTGGGAATTGAACTCAGGACCTCTGGAAGAGCAGCCAGTGCTTTTAAATTCTGAGCCATCTCTCCAGCTTGCAAAACTTACCTTTAAAGTGACAGTATTTTTTAAAAGTTTAGAATCAGGCACGGGAGCTTTCGTTTTACTCTTTACTCTGTGTGTGTGTGTGTGTGTGTGTGTGTGTGTGTGTGTGTGTGTGTATGTACTACATAAGCCATAGCATATATGTAGAGGCCAGAGGACAACTTGCAACTTGAAATAGTCACTTGTCTCTCTGTCTTTCTGCCATACAATCCCGGGAACTGAACCAGGTGGTCAAGCTTGGCAGCGAGTGCCTTTACTCATTAAACAATTGTACTGGAACATATTTGGGCATTTTATATTCCAAAAGTGATAATTTTTTAAAGCTAAAATCTAGGAAAGTTGACATTCTTTTATTTATTTTTTTTCCAAAATTTTAACATATGAGCAGTCTTGGCTTTCCTTCTAGATTTCACCTATCAGTTACCTAGCAAGAGCCAGGTAGGCCTGGCTTACTATAAAAGAAGCCTTTCCTCCCTCCCCACTCTCTTATTCTCTCTCTCTTCTCTCCTTGACCCCTTTCTCCCTCTCTCTCTCTATTCCCCACCCCTCCCTCTCCACACATTCCTGTCTGGCTTCCTTCCTCCTTCTCTTCTTCCTCTTCCTCCTCTTCCTCCTCTTCTTCCTCTTCCTCTTCCTCCTCCTCCTCTTCCTCTCCCTTTTCTCTTTGTCTCTCTGTCTCTCTCTGTCTCTCTCTCCCCCACCCCTTCAACCCTTCTTCCATGCCCTAAATAAACTCTATTCTGCACTATACTCGTCATATAGCTGGTACCTCAGGGGGAGGGGATGCCTCAACATGGGCCTGTAAAGGCATCCCTCCCATCTCACCATACCTCTTTCTACTAAACATATCCTGGCTTCCTTCTCATCCTCGTCCTTCTCCTCCTTCTCCTCCTTCTCCTCCTTCTCCTCCTCTTCCTCTTCTTCTTCCTCCTCTTCCTTCTCCTCCTTCCCTCCCCTTCCTCTTCCTCCTCCTTCTCCTCCTTCTTCTCCCCCTCTCTTCCTTTTAACAAAACTCAACAAGCACCAATCTCCCTTTGACAGTATAGAACACCTTCTGTTTTGCTTACTTAACTCTGTGCTACTTCTACAGAAAAGGTGTGATGAGAACCATTCTGGGCAGATACCTTTTGGCTAACTCCTACTCCTTGATGGCTGGTACTCAGGGTGTGAAGGATGCCTTGCTTCCCGTTGTCACCTCCCTCTGTGTGGTGGCATTGATGGAGTAGTCATCAGTGTGGTGTCTGGAAGGTACTAACGTGTTGTAAAAATTATTAAAAATCTCTGCGTGGCTACCCACCTCATACCATTTATGTTCCTGGGGGAAACACACACACACACACACACACACACACACACACACACACAGCCTTAATATTTTAATAGGCCTTAAGCAGCACAATGGCTGGATAACTGCTTAACTTCCATGCTGTTAGAATCTACCTACCCATCCACAATTCCAAGTTATCACTCACTATTTGCTATATTCTAGTCAGGCTGCTCTTAAGTCCAACCAGGCATCCCTCTGGGCCATGTTCTCTTGATCCCTAGCCCATGGCAGCTTCTTTTTCTTTCTCCTGCCTCTTCTTCATGGCCCGAAGCCCCGGAAACCTAAACCCCACCTGTGTCTCTTCTCTCCAGCTATTGGCTGCTGGCATCTTTATTTACCAATCAGAATTAACTGGGGACAGGGTCTCTCAGTGTCTTCTGTGTGTGCAGACGCTCTCATGCTAATGGTTTTGGAGGATCCAAATTAGCATTAAAATACAAGCAGCATTAGGCCAACCCACTACACGACAGGCTGTCTGGTTGTTGCTCCCCATCACTAAGCAGGGCATACCTCGCCTCACCAACACTTCCGGTCCAGCTTCCTTCTCTTGCTTTGCCTTGTCTAGTTGTTCTCAGTCTGGCTGCCTTCATGCTCCTGGCTCTGCCATGACGAGTGGCACCTCCATTTTGCTATTAGTTATCTGTCCCTTGCAGACATCACCCCTCTGCTGCTGTGACCATGACCCCCAGCGTTGCCTACTAAGCCGGAGTCAACTCTACCCCTTGGTTTCTAGTCATCACAGATCAATGGTCACTCCTTGTGAGTACATTTGGAGACCCAACCTAGTCTCTGTAGGAACTGTGGTTTCTCTGTGTTGCTGAGTTGTTACGGTCTCATAGTTTCCTGTGAGTTTATGATGCCTGCCCAGGTCCACTGAAATGATTTAATAAGTTCATGGTCTAAGTCCAGTGTTTCAGCTTAGATAGATCTGCCTACGTGGTCACTGGCTTATTTCGTATTCTCTGAGTTCAGGTGTTCTCTGAATTGGCAATAGATTGTATGAATATCAAGGTCCTCGACTCTCAGTGACCAAGGAAGGACGATTAACAGCCAAGCATCTTCCCAACGCCAGCAGTGTCTAGGATGTAGACATATACGCTCTATAGCACCGTTGTAGAAAATATTTAATCCCAATCTTGAGTTTCTACCCCACCTTTGACCGTTCAGTTCCCAGATAAAAGGACACACGCAACCTTTATATTTACCATAAACCTTAATTATTACTAGAGCTGGGCAGATATCTACCGTCTATGCTGTTAGAATCAACTTTCCTGTTGATAACCCGAGTTATTACTATGTTCCATCTGGGCTGCTCTTAACTGCAATTGGTCAGCCCTCATGACTGTGCTTTCTTGACGTCTAACCCATGGCGTCTCTCTCCTCTCTCCATCTCCTCTCTCTCCTTGTAGTCTCTTCGGACACCAAGACCTGGAACACCAAGCCCCACCTATCTCAATAATGCCCAATTATTGGCTGTTGGCATCTTTATTCACCAATCAGAAAGAACTTGGGCGCAAGGTCACACAGCATCATTTGCGTCTATGTGCAGACTCTCTCATCTCTGGGGCAAGCAGATCTTGGGGGACACACTCAGCATGACAATAGATAGCAGCCGACCAAACCTCAACACAGCACTGTGTGAGAAAGGCAAAACAGCGGTGAGCCTGACAGGGAAGTGAAGTGAAACCCACACAGCCACCATGCTGTCTAAACTCTCACGGCACAGCAGCTGTGGTGAAGGCAGAAACGTTATAAACTAATAAAGCTGTAAAGGATAAGAACATAAAAGAAAATTAATAGAGAGAGAAAAAAAAAAAGGGAAACAGAAAGCCATGAAAGTTAGAATACCGAACGTGACGCACACCAGTGAAAAGAGAATAACAAATTTGATTATTTATAGGAGAGAAGAGTAACAAGACATGAAAAAGAGTAAGGGGAAAAAAAATACACGCACATGAGAATCAATTGTAAATTAAAACAAACAAACAAACAAAAAAAAAATCAACAGACTTAAAGCTGGATGGTGATGGCGCACGCCTTTAGTCCCAGCACTTGGGAGGCAGAGGCAGTCGGATTTCTGAGTTCGAGGCCAGCCTGGTCTACAGAGTGAGTTCCGGGACAGCCAGGACTACACAGAGAAACCCTGTCTCGAAAAAGCCAAAAACAAAACAACAACAACAACAAAAAAAACAAAAAACAAAAAACAAAAAACAAAAAACAAAACAAAAAAAAAAAACAAACCAGACTTAATAGAACAGCTTAAAATTGTCTCCACTCAGTGGTCATGCAGGAAAGAGTTTCTATTCTACCCCTTTTATCCCAGGCTAGTGTTTATATAACTTAATCCAAGCTAGCGTCGCTGTTGAAAGGAAGGAAATTCAACTGAGAAAATACTCCCACCAGATTGGCCTGTGGGCAAGCCTGTGGTACATTCCCTTAATGATGAATGCAGATGGCCCAGCTCACTGTGGTCAAGTGGACCACAAATGGATCTGCTTCTCTAAGGAAGCGGGCTGAGCAGGCTGCTAGGAGCAAGCCAGTAAGCAGCAGTCTTCCACGGTGTCTGTATCCACTCCTGCTTCCGGGTGCCTGCCTTCAGTTTGTGTCCTTTGAAGATGAACCATGAGGGGGAAAGAGAAGTAAAATTAACCTTTCCTGCCCCAAGGTTGCTTTTGGTGTTTTATCACAGCAATAGCAAGTTAACTAAAGACGTTGTGTCTTTCTGGTCTATGGCTACTTGAAAAGAGCAAAGGCTAGCAGATGCTTAAACCTTATTTAGTTATTTTATTTTGTAAAGAATTATTTAAATCTTAAAAAGGGGGAGAGGAGGGCTGGAGAGATGGTTCAGTGGTTAAGAGCACCGACTGCTCTTCCAGAGGTCCTGAGTTCAATTCCCAGCAACCACATGGTGGCTCACAACCATCTGCAATGGGGTCTGATGCTCTCTTCTGGTGTGTCTGAAGACAGCGACAATATACCCACATACATGAAATAAATAAATAAAATAAAAAAGAATTATTTATTTTCTGCATGTGAGTTCACTGTCACTGTCTTCAGACACACCAGAAGAGGGCAACAGATCCCATTACAGATGGATGTGAGCCACCATGTGGTTGCTGGGAATTGAACTCAGGACCTCTGGAAGAGCATGGAAGCCATCAGGATGTCAGCTCTTAGCTACTGCTTCATCACCATATCTGCCTTCCTGCTGCCATGCTCCCTGCCGTGATGGTCAAAGAAAATGTAACAAACCTCCAATTAAATGCTTTCTTTTTAATTGTTGGCTTGCTCCTGGCGTTTCTTCACAACAACAAAAACTCAGCCTCTGTTACAACTGTTTGTCCCTGCTCAGTGTCCTGACCATTCTTCGGTGGCCACTTGTATCATCAATCTTTTTTTTTTTTTTAAGTGTATGACTGTTTTGCCGGAGGCATGCATATGTACTGTGTGTGTGCCTGGTATCAATGGAGGGCAGAAGAAGGTGCTGTGTCCCCTGGAACTGGGCAGATGAATAGTTGTGAGCTTCCACGTGGGTGTTGGGAAACCTGAACCTAGATTCTCTGCAAGAGCAAAGTGGCTCTTAACCACTGAGCCACGTCAACAGCCCCAGGAACCACCCGCCTGAGAGGAAAAGCTAAGCTTCCCCTGTTGCCTCTGATCCAAATTCCACTGCACACTTTTTAGTGGCCTTGCTTTAGTGACTTTCCCCAGGGGCTGCACTACACTACAGAGTACATACTGACTTGAGAGCACATAGAGATACTGTCTGTGTGTTCCCGGGCGCAGGGGAAGGGGAGGACAGTGATTCCCAATGCAGTGAGCTGGGGGTGGGGGGTGACCCTCTCCAGCTAGCTCCCTCTGACAGCACCATGTTTCTGTGTTGAGAAATGCTGAGAGCATCCCATCCTCACCCGGCAAGCGTCTTCCAGACCAGCCAAGTTAGGACCGACTTCCTTTTTTCTGTCTGTCTCTATGCCATGTTAGCAGTCCTCTCTGCCATGCTGCTGAGAGCTCAAGGCTGCCGTGCCCCGGCCCCCGGGGATTCGACGAGACCTTAGGGAAGGGGGCGAAAGAATGAAAGGACAAGAGACACAAAGAATGAGAGCAAGTCTGGTTCTGATCAAGCTCTGAGACTTTAATTTTGAAGGCAGGTTATAAAGACACAGCAAATCGGGAAATTTGGGCGAGGGTCATTGCTTAGGGCTATCCTACTATGGAATCCTTATTGTCTAAGACAGACCATCCCATTATCATAACCAACTTCAAGGAAATGCCAGACGTTCTTTAAGTTCCTGGGACCTGAGACCTGTGAATGTCCTTTCTTAACCTTGTACTGACTAGTCTTTCTAGAACAGCAGGTAATTTCCTGAGTTTGGCTCCCGGCACTGTTCTTTCTGGTCCTCCATGTCTCCTTGTCTGCAAGTCTTCATGTCCCATTTTGACCTTCAATGTGTTGGCCTTAGTCACTCATGTCATTAAGAAGCTGGTTTCTGACTATTTGGATTCTGAGTCACAGGGAACCAAGAAACTGCTGTTTGCTTATAGTTCACGTCCTTGGTCTAGTGTTTGAGACCAGTTCTTACTTAGAGCTGTATATGAGCAGGTTGTTTGAAGCAGAGAACATGTTGGAATCCTGAGACTCCTTTTGTTTGCTTGTTTGTCTTTTGAGACAGGGGTTTTGTTTTTTTTATTTACTTATTTATTTTTTAAAAAGATTTATTTATTTATGTATGTGCATACACTATCGCTTTCCTCAGACACACCAGAAGAGGGCATCAGATCCCATTGCAGATGGTTGTGAGCCACCATGTGGTTGCTGGGAATTGAACTCAGGACCTCTGGGAGAGTAGTCAGAGAGTGCTCTTAAGCACTGAGCCATCTCTCCAGCCCCTGTTTTGTTATTTAAATCTGGACTGTGCTTGTGTAGTCTATACTGGCCTCAGACTCAGAGATCCTCCTGCCTCTGCCTCCTGAGTGCTGTGACTCATTAGAGGTGTGCCCCACCATCCCCGGCCTGAGAGCTTATTAAGACTAAAGCCGTGTGCAGGTCTATGCAGGTAACCACAGATGCTGTGAGTTTATAGTATAGCTATAACCATGTCATATGCAGAAGACAGCTCTTTGCAGTACCCCTCCCATCCTTAATGCTTTCTACCTCTTTTCCCGGGATGTTTTCTGAGCCTTAGGGGTATGGAGAGTGATATAGGCGGCCCATTGGCTAAGCGCTCAATCTCTTACCCTCAGGACTTTGACCAGTTATGCATCCCTCTCTTGACTGTATCCAGAAAGAAGCAGCTTCCCTGACTAAAGGTTAAAAAGAGCCTCAGTCTATGGCTATAAACATAAATATTTGGATGGTAATTTGACCATTTAGGAAAAATAACAACGAAAGTTTTTACTCTAGGACTGTGGGATTCTGACCAGGGTTACAGTAGCAGGCATGAAACTCCCTCCTGTAGAGCAGGCCTCAACTCCAGTCAGAAAGCCATTAGATATCCTATAACAGGCATGCCTTTGTGTTAGCATGCAGCATCCGGCATCCAGTGCAGGCGACTTGGAGGAAGGAAAAGGGGCGGGGATTATTTGATCATATTCATTGTATACATTCTCCAAAATCCTCAGGAATAAAGGACAAAAAATTTAGACTTCTCAAATTCTGATTCTGCCTCTTGTTTGAATAAAGTCTCAGTCACACCATTGCCAGAAATCGAAGCGCTTCTTTGGAAAACAGATGTTTTCCTTCCTCACTGTTTGCCCAAATTGGTACCTTGGAGAAAGAGATGTGCAGGACCAGGATGCAGGACCTGTTAAAGTGTTGTTAGTCTTGACCATGAGCCCTTGCCCACCCTTAGCATGGAAGAGCGTTTGACCAGGCTAACTTTCATAGACCAGTGAGACCTGAAATACTGAGGGCTTGTGTTGTTTGAACTACTGAATCTGGCTTCTTTTCTCTTCTCTTACCCAGCTCTGTAGCTGACACAGATGCACAATCTTTCTGTACTCTGAGTACCACCTTTTCACTAATATCCTCCTGTGTCATTGTCTATAGTAACGAAAGTTATACCTCAAAGCCCCAGTGTGTCCTATAGGTGGTGTAGAATAAGTAGCATGGGTTTGGGCTTTTATTTCTCATGAGTGAAATCTCTGCTCTTTATACTTGGTTCCTGGGAAACTTGAACCATGAGACCCGGCCAGAGATCCTAAGTGTTTCTCATGGCATCTCTTCAAGGAATCAGTGTCTTGAGGGACTTGAGTGTTAGAGTCCTATGGTGGTTTGAATAGGAATGGTCTTTGTAGACTCAAGTGTTTAAATGTTTGGCACATAGGGAGTGGCACTATTAGGAGGTGTGGCTTGTTGGAGTGGGTGTGGTCTTGTTGGAGGAAGTAGGTCATTGTGGGGGCGGGCTTTGAGGTCTCCTATGCTCAAGCTATACCCTGTGTGGCACACAGTCCCCTTCTAAGGCTGCCTGCAGATCAACATGTAGAATTCTCTAGCAACATGTCTGCCCATGTGCTGCCATGCTTCCTCCATGACGATACTGGACTGAACCTCTGAAGGCAGTTCAGCTCTGTAAGGCAGCCCCAATAAGTGTTTTCCTTTATAAGAGTTGCTATGGTCATGGTGTCTCTTCACAGCAATAAAACTTAAACTAAGTCAGGCCCTTACCTACTTATTTGGCTGAGTGGAACCTGGAATAAGGCACACTTGGAAATGCAGGATCAGGACTGGGCCAGGCGAGGCTGGTCTAGAATTGGCTTGCTTTTGATTCTTTTATTTATGTATATGAATACACCACCATTGCTCTCTTCAGACACACCAGAAGAGGGCATCAGATCCCATCACAGATGGTTGTGAGCCACCATGTGGTTGCTGGAAATTGAAGTCAGGACCTCTGGAAGAGCAGTCAGTGCTCTTAACCACTGAGCCATCTCTCCAGCCCCGATTCTTAATAATCAGTTTCTAGTAGGACTTCTTGTATCAGAAGATAGGAAAATCCAATTCTGTGATGCCCAAGAGAAAATAAAGAGGCCTTTTACTGGATCTTGTTACTGAAAAGCTTGGAGTGTAGATGCCTGCAGATGCTATGATGACATCATCAGAATCCCATGTCTTTCTTCTCTTCTTGGTCCTCTTCCCTCTGTCTAGTTCAGGTTTCTTCATGTTGGCTTGTCTCGGGGGTTCATCTACTTTCCAGAGGGCTAAGAAAGAAGAGAGAGGGAGAGAGCTTGAGGCTAGATGGATCATAGCAAGAGCATCTGAAGGAAAAAGAACAGACATAATGAGAAATAGCGTTTTCTCTTGCATGGATCTTCCCGCTTCTGTCTTATAGGATCTTTCTGATCTTTCTCACAGCCTCTGGATTTCATTTGTTTTCATATATCTGCTGAATCTTGTACTTTGGATGATAAGGAGGTGAAAAATTATCCACAAATCAAAAGATTCCCATTTAACATTGTTAGCATCATTGTGGGTTAGCACATAAAACTAGCTTCGGAAGCGAGGCTGGCGATGTAGTTTGTTGGTATAATGTTTGTCTGGAATGCAGGAGACCATGGGTTTAGTTCTTTTTTTTTGTTTGTTTGTTTGTTTTGTTTTGTTTTGTTTTGTTTCCGAGACAGGGTTTTTCTGTGTAGTCCTGGCTGTCCTGGAACTCACTCTGTAGACCAGGCTGGCCTTGAACTCAGAAATCCGCCTGCCTCTGCCTTCCAAGTGCTGGGATTAAAGGCGTGCGCCCCCCCCCCCCCCCCCCCCC